>JAZGTH010000060.1:7615000-8215000 GCA_036877525.1 Chromobotia macracanthus
CATACTACTTGTACCGCAGAAGGAAGTCATCCATCCTGGAAATGCAAAATGTTCAAGATATGCCACATTAGAGAGCATTTGTTTAGCAGACGAGATAGAATAGAAATGTTAATATTGCTGCCACAGAAACCATCTCAACAAATGTAGACTGGAGGGTTGGACAGATACACACACATTTTAGGGAAAATGGTTGATATAGCTGAACTTTTTTGGAAGAAAAATAGTTTCAAATGAATAATTTACTTGCACATCTTAAAGCAGGCAGAGCTGAGTTTGATGTATGTTATTGGAAATGTGGATCATAATATGTCTTTTATAATATGCAGTTTTTTACTCATAACGTTTTTGATATGATAAAACTGGCAGATGAAGGTTGAAAATTTAGTTGTCTTCCATCTCTATTTAAGCTGTAATGGAAAGTCAGCACTCCTTACGAAAGAACAGAGCACAGATTGAGATGTGATAATTAGTCACTATAAAGGAATATTTCTTTTGTTTTTGCCTCTCTCTGTATTTTGTTGATAGGCTGTGAGGAAAGGCAAATAAATTCTGCAATATAAATGCTTATGTCATCATACTTTATAATTCTATCTAATTAAACCCCACATATGCTGGCAACAACCTGAAATAGATTTTCTCAAAGTATTTTAATAGTGTGGACTGGCAGACTTAAATTCCATATGCTGCCAAAATGGGTGATAATTCTGCAGGCCTGCTGGTTTAGGACGGAGAACTCGGCTCATCATGCTTCCATAGTAATAATAAACAAAGTGGGTGGAGAAAACAGGCTCAAACTTTGAAAAGGTCAGCAATCAAAAGTCAACAGTTCATTGGCTGGTGGATCTAGAACTGGATGCTGTTTAATTAATGGGGTTTATCTGCTGGTTTTGTGCTGTAATGCCGTGAGCTGGCTTATCTCCTGCACGTTAATCAGATGACTGGAATGCGATGGACAGCGAGCGCATGGCTGCAGCAGACGGCCTGCACCTCAGATTAAGGCAGTCACCAGTGGATTAAGAGGGTGGTGAGGGTGGGCGAGAGTCATAGAAAATATCTGGTCTACCTTAAGCGACAGTTTTTATCACTGGTCATACAATTGGATTAGGTGCAATATATATATATTGGCCGCAGCGTATCACTCCTCCTCTAGAGAAAGACAGCACTGGTGAACTCCAGGTGACTGCAGATGAAGCTGAGGAGAAAGTCAAGTTCTGTGTGAGGTGAAAGCTCAGGTCGTTGATGAACTCAAACAATAGCATTTATGATATATGAAACAATAGATTTATGAGTTTCATCCATTTGGTTTAGAAAACATGCTATTGCTGACAGGTAAAGTAAACCAGAGGGGTGAGGGCTGGTTATTAATATTTAGACTAAGAATTATCTGATAATGTAGGTAAAACTAGGCCCATTAATTTTTAAAATATGAAACAGGCCCAGATGAATACTCCATTCTCTTAGTAAATGTAAATGCAAGTAAATGCAAATATTCCCAGGTCTCATTGGCAGTGCAGTGTTATAACCGACCAATCACTTGCTTTGCTTGTGTAAATACTTTAAAATTGGGCTTTTCACTTTCTTTTCACATGAAAAGATGGAATTCTGGAAAGTAAAAACTGCGGCTCTGAGGTGCCTGTACCTTCCTCTCTCGATTACTCACTTAAATCCCTGCCTTCACCTCATCAAGAGGGGAATGAATAATAAATCATCTTTAAAATTTGATTTTGCCGTATTAGGCCGAAGCATATTGAGAATCTTTTTCCAGTTTAAGCGGGAGTGGATTATCCAGCTATTCTGTGCTGTCGTGTTATGAAAGATGCTGGGAAAGCTGGGCTTAAGAGGAAAAAGATGAACAGGAAGTGGCTGCAGAGTCAAATATCTGCTTATTATAGAAACAGATCAGCTTCCTGTAAATTTAATTTTGAAGCATCTGTATGTGCCATGCTAGACCAATGTAAAATTCAGAATTAGCATAAACAGAACGCCATCAAGTGCAATTAAGGTTTTTATTGACTGTGTACAGTATATATTGATCTTTCATACACAGCGCTGGCAAATATGTGACTGATGATAACTTTTAGCATTTCTCTAAACACAAACTCTCTGACCCTGCCACACACACACACACACACACACACACACACACACAAATAACCTCATTTAATGATAAGAACTTTTGTATCTCAGGAATTTATATAAAAACTAGCAGATGATTGTTGCATGAAGGTCAAAAGAAGCTTTTCTAAACTTTTTCTAACTTTTTCTAACTTTTACTGCACTTACATCCTTTATGATAGATATGACAGCAGAAAGGTTCATAACAGTTTAGTTATACAAAAGCAAAAGATATACACAAAAAATATATTATTCAAAAAAAAAAAAAATACAAAAACAAGAAAATTTAGATGCATTTAAACACATCGGATGAGGTAAATAGACAAGCGATAGTGTAAATACATGTTTCAGTAAGAGAGTTTATCTTATGAAAGTTCACAGGCCAGAAGAGTCTGCAGTTAAAGAAGCCCTATACAAAAGCAGGAGGCAGCTCTCAGAATAAAACAGGTCTCTGTATCAGTGTCACTGTTCATTTGTGGTGCGCTGGGCTGGCCCACACCTACAATCTCTTCACATGAATAAAAAATGACATTTCAATTTATCTTTGTTGTTCCGCGCCGGCCCTTGCATGCTGATTTTTTTTACGTCCGGGGGAAAATGAAGTGGTGGAAACAGCAAAATTCACCTCGGATCTCACGGCGCTTTTCTTGAATAAGAATCAAACGTTAATCTAGCGTTAGAGAAAACGTATTATTGCTTTTCTCAGTTCACAAAGAGGCTGTTTGGAGATGAGATCGGGCGAACAGTATGTTTTACCATGCATGAAAATGGAATGCGTCAAATATTGCATGCACGTGTACTCTGGTGGGGGAAATATCTGAACCTTGCCATGGTACAGAAATAAGTCCTGCCGTTTCTTTGGATTGGCCATTTGCATTCATCAACTTGCTTTTTGAGGTTATTGAGGAAATTTTGCTCTTTTATTCCACCTACTTTAAAATGAATGGAATATTCTTTATCAAATATAATAACGCTGTGGATTAAATTCTCTCAGGGGACCTTCACGGTGCATTTTAAACTGGTTATAAATTCCTCACAAAGGCATGAGTGCTCTGGACCTAACATACAGAATATAGACCAAAAAACAGTATCATCTAATTAACACCTGCCCAGACCAACAGGATCTGCCCCTGCCAACTCATTTGCATTTTTAAAAGAGGCACATTAATCACAAAGCTGTGTAGATCTGTGATGGCACATTCATCTTTTCTTAAACGACAAAAAATGCACATCAGAATGAAACTCCACACATGACACATGTATACATAAAACCAGCTCATTTGCATCACATTAGCATATTGAAATGATCTATTTGACATGTTCATTCAACAGGGTAGGGGGCGGTTCATTATGCCTCAATTGTTAAGTTCAACAGATTTTTTTGTGCATCACAATGCTTTGTAACCTGCAACACAGGTGGCTGTTAGCACTGTAGCCTGTTGTCAAAGGTGTGCTTCCCTGAACACATTTTATTTTATCACACCTTAATTGTGTTAGTTCTCGTGTGGTTGCTTGTCTTTGCTTGTTAAACTTTTCAGTGAACATTGTGAAAGATTCACTTGATTTTGGCTTCATGCTCAATTTATTTAATTAAAATAAGCTAAAGCAACACAATTGTTTTTGTCAAACCTCACTTCACAAGCCATTATCATTTTTAAAATAGAAGTTTGCTTCCATTTGTGTTGGGACTTCATTAATGTCTTCTGCTAGCACGCTTTTCATGAGACTGAATAAGGGCGGTAAATATCAAAATTAAGTGCTATTTAATGTGTTTTTGAGCCAGATCAAAAAACAGTTGCACTAACAGTACTGCAAAATGTATTTGATAACTTTGAGAGACCTTTTATAGAACATTCCCTGTTAGGTGGGAATAATCAGGTATATGGAAATACTGAGTCTTCCCCCCAGTATGCTGCAGTATATTATGATAGAGAACAACACCTGTTAGAGAGTAAACACAGTGTGTGATGCCGTGGAAATGTGGATGTTTTTGTCCTTGTAGACTGTTCAGTGCATGTTTGATACATTACATTTTCCAGAAGATACATTACATGCTAATAAAGTTCTTTAGTGGTTTCTGACCTGTTTACTCCTAAACTGGATGTAGTTTAGTGTCATCCATTGACTTGTTCTATCTGTGGTTTTAGTGGATTGGGTTGCTGACACAATTATGGTGCCATGTTCAATTAGGCAGGGCATTTGTGCAGTCGATCTCCAGCTCAAGAATTCATTAAAACACAAAAACAATTAAGTGAACGTGCCTCCACCTAATTATAGATGCCTACATTCACAAAAAATCTGAGTGTCACAGCGCTGGAACACACAGAGGACGCACACACAAATACACACTCCAGTCACACACTAAGCTCACCAGTATATCATTTCTAGATATTCATATACGGACATATACGTACGGCTCGGAATAATTTGAAATCCAGCAGAATGTAATCCTTCTGATGTCTTTTTTGTCCCTAGGGCTGGATAAAGTTCTTTACGTTTTCATTATCATCACAACATTATAATTTTATTTTCACCTCCGCTTTTTTCCTGTTAAGAATGGCATTAGGATAAGCAGAATATTGAAAGATAATAAGAAAACACAGTCTATCCTAAACTACACAATAACATATGTCAACGCGTGATTCGAGCGAGTGGAAATTGTAGCACACACTGACAGCTAAAAGTTTCATTCAATCAGATTAAAAATTATTTATTGTTATTTTTGTAAGAGGACTCAGTATACCAATGTAAGTTTATGGTCCATGTGGACCGTTGATGAATTCTGTATCTGCAAACCCTCTAAAATATTCATACCAGCTCCGTGCAGTTCAACAAATGTTGTAAAAACAAAGCAATACATTATGGCCAATATACCTCAGCTGGTTTGCATTTTCTGTCGCCGTTGGAGTGTTTAACTGAAGGATGTGTATAGCCACGAATATATTTCTTCTATGGAGGATGTGCACACGCAGAAAACACTGTAAATAATGCCATATTATGTGTATAATGCATGCTTTCTGGCTGACATCTATAAACCAAATATTTTACTCTCAGAACCCAGAGGAAGCAGAAAGCATCATTCATTCCTCTGTAGAACTGAACTTCTGTCCTCTGTAGTACACAACAAATGCAGCACAAAGAGCAGACAGAACGCATACAAGAGGAACAGACAAAACTCTTTACTGCACATTCACACCAGCATCATATTTAAAAGGAAACATAAGGATTAAAGATTATGGTTATGCACTTTGATTTCATCATTTTTTTCATTGTAAATGTTGTGTCATTTAAATTTTTAACCACCTCTGTCTGCTCTTCCCACCCTCAGCACACTGCACGGTCAAAGGACAGAAAGCTTTGAAGATCAGGTTCAGAAGTTCACTGTTCAGACTGGAGAATCCACACCTTAGCCCCCAGATGGTACTGTTACTGTTGTGAGATGCCTCACTTTTAAACATGTTTCACTGTGGGACACGAGCACTACCTACACTCTTAAAAAAGGTGCTTCATGATGCCATAGAAGAACCAGTTTTGGCTGTATGGTTCCATAAAGAACCTGTAACATCTGCAGAACCTTTCTGTTTTACAAAATGTTCTTTGTAGTGGAGAAAAGCTCAAAGGCTATTTAGGGTACCAAAAATGGTTCCTCTATGGTATCACTGTGAAAAACCTTTTTAGAACCTTAATCTAATGATCATGTATTTGTTCCTTGCACACTTAAACACACACAACATAACCGCATGCCTCTGTTCCGTCGCTCCATCACGTGTCGAGTGTAACTCAGATGAGGTCACGCTGAAGAGCATCTACACCGCAGTACCTTCCGCCCTCGCAGTTTTACTTTTAGACACGTCTGTGTTCTTCTGCTATTTTTTCCACTCGCAGCAGGCCGCTCTGAGTGTTTCAGTCAGGATTATTCCGTCTTGTTTATTTGAAAGTCTAAATCCCCCGCAAGTCATTGATATTACCTGCCTCAGGTTGCAAAAGTGAATAATTGAGCTGGGATTATCCAGGCGAGCGAGTAAAGCCGCTTCGACTTCGCTAAACTTCTCACAATAAGAGATGAGGCACGAGGCTGCGGTCCTCGTTCTGGCCCTTCCATCTAAGAGGCAGTGAGGTACATTTACTTAGCACAAACAAGGCAACTTCAGAGGCTCCTCGCAGCATTGAGTGTTTGAACCTTAAACTCGGTTTAGTGATTAAAAAGCTACTCCAGAGTGCATCTGTCTTTCTCTCCCAGTGGCCATGAAACGGCTGATTCATTTCAGGAGAGGAAAGACAGGCCACATAAATAGACTGTCCTGATTAAGTCGACTTCTCTCAGGACTCTTAAGACTGAAGCAGAGTAATGGCGAGACGTTTAGAGGTTTCTCTGCATGTCTGTTAGAAAAGTTACATTTAAAGTGTTCCCAGCTATAACTTCAGGTTGTAAGAACGTTTCCTCTGAGTAACAAAAACATTAAAAATGTTGTTTTGAAAGTTCCAGCAACTTCATATTTCATGCTTTTGTCTTTCTCTTTGCTCAACAGGACGGCCTGTCACCACAACCTTGTTTTTTCTCAAGTCCTTAAGTTTTGAGAAAGTTAAATTAAGTTTTAAAACTGTCAACGCCATGTCAGGTCCGTTATTTTCTGAGATGCATTAAAATACAATCATTTAGTTTGAAGTGGAACAATGCAATTTATTATTTACCTGATAGAATATATAAACATCTTGCAAAAATATGAAAACTGACATTATTAAACAGCAGTATAACCCAGAGAACAAGACCCACTCACAGTCTGATTTGTTTGCATTTGTTTAACTTTCCAGCTTTCATATAGCACAGAATGCCAGTGCTGATTCTGAAGGAATCCAGAAGAACGCCAGCAGGGTGGCAAAGGCTTTCATTATAGTAATGGCTTAAATGATCCACAACAGCTTCTGTGTTGCAAGCCAGTTTAAAGCTTATGCTACATATTCTTACTTTCATTAGAAAAAAGTGGTGTACATTTATTCAGTTTTTGAAAACTGTGACCAGAAACAAAGTAACAGCAGTGTTTTCAGAGACATTCATTTCATTTTCATGTGTATTATATAATGGTTGTGTTAATGTAAACAGTCACACTGCGATTACTGTTTTGTTTGTTTCACGTCTTGCACCTTGTTGTTGACTTTCAAAAGCAGTTATGTTTATTATTGGAAACATATCTTGCATTAGCATAGCAAAGATGTTTCTTCAGACGCATTACCCTCTGTTAACATGCTGTCAGAAATCTTCTAAAACGTCCTTGGAATATCTTATGCGCGTGACGGTGGGCAACTGATGTCTGATAGCCAAACGCGCATTACAATCCTTCTGTTCATGTGTTCTGTTGTTTCCACTCAATTAATCTTTCTTTGCGTGTTTTACGTTAGGGGACGTTCTTGCGTGATTAGCATTCGCTGTACAAACGCTCACGCATCACATATGACGTGATACAGCTAAATTTATTTGGGCTTTTGTTCAGAAATATTGCATGCAAAAGAGGCAGGCAGGCTGGCATTTGGGCCTGACAGCAGATGTACTTCAGCGTTTCAGAGGTCAGGGAGTTTCTCAGTGCTTACACGCTTGCACATTTGAAACCTCTGCTAGCCCGTCTCACCTGTCGTTGTTGAACTTCATGTGAATTTCGGGACACGCCAGCTGTCCTTTTCAAGAAATCGCATCAGAAAAGGTCACAAGATTACTCCAGAACTGTGCCAAAGTGACAGAGAGAGAAGGAGATAGAGAAAGAGAGAGAGAGTTTCCACACAACAGTTTGACTTGGTAGAAACTGAAGAAATTGAACACACAGGGCTTATACGCTCATCTTTATATTTTTTTAATTCATGTGCTCTCATAATTTTTAATCAAACTCCGTAAGCTTTCTTTCCCTCTGTTTCTTTGAAGATGTCAGTCTGACGGCCTAGGCGGAGCCAGAGTCATTAACCACTCCCCTCCAACATTCAGTCTACTGCGAGCTTTAAATCAGCTGCCTTTCCAGAGCCAATCAATTCCCAGTGGAAAAAAGAACAAGCCACGCCCTCCGTTTTTCAGCTTCTCTTTGAATTACGGCAGCACATTGAAGTCGATTGCAACTTCCAGTTCAAGCAGACTTTATTAAAAGAGACACAGCAGAGCAATAACCCTTTGACATTGTCTTTTTGACTCCGTCTGTTAATTGATATTCTCCTGAAGCTGAGCATCATTAGCCGGGCAAACTGTCCTCGATTCACCGGGTGAAAGATGAAAGAAAGGTTGCGTGTATCACAGTTTCACAACATGTCAGGCTGTGAATGAACACTAAAAGGATTTAGAAACAAGGAGCAGACAGGTTTGTTTTACCTGAAGAGCACAAAAGCCCCAGTGGCATCTGAATGCACATGGGAGAGGAAACCCTGACATTGTTCTGTGTTTACTGTAGCTGGAGAGCTTGAGTGTCTGAAAGCCAATGACCTTGAAGTGGCTTTGAGTAAGTAGATTGTGTGCACTCACTAGAAGGAAAGTACTTAGGTTAGTTTTCTTGTTCATTTAACAAGGAGAATATTGAAGCAGTTTATTCTACTGTAAATTACTAACTTCACAGTGGGATCCAAAAGTCTGAGACCAGTGAAAATGCTTTTTTCATTACTAATTAATTATATTATCAGCATAACAGAATGAGCGAAACAGTTTAATGACAGCATGCATTTCAGGTGGCATAAAATTTGAGCAAAACCTGATGATCCATGTTATTCCAGCATGATTTGGAAGCGAGGAGCTGTGACCTTTCCAAACTTAAATTGAAGCAGATTGTGAAGAATAGATTTTTAATGTGGCCTCATATTTTCTGACCCCTTTGTGCAGCATATAAATGTATATATCGGAGCACATGATAAAAGGGTGTTGCATACTGTAATCCGTGGATGAGTTTGAATTGTTTTGCATTAGTACAAATACGGGAAGAAAATTATAAAACCTGTGCGTTCCATCTTTGGATGGATGCACTTCAGACCGAAAACAGGAAGGAAACTGGTGGAAATTGAGACAGACTGTTGGTAAATATCACTGCCCATTTAGAGGACAATGACGTTTTCCTTTCCAACTTGAGGCCAAAGTCAATATTGAGGTGTTTAACATATTAATAGGAAATTCATCTGATAATGCCACCATTAACAAAACTCTCCACGGGAAGAGCTACAGATAAACAAGCAAACAAATAGAAAATGTAGTTTGAAGATTTTGAGGGGGCATAAAGTTTGTTTACTAACTACAGCTGTGATTTCTGAGATACATAAAGTTTGTTTACTAACTACAGCTGCGATTTCTGAGATACATGAAGCTTGTTTACTAACTACAGCTGCGATTCCTGAGATACATGAAGCTTGTTTACTAACTACAGCTGCGATTCCTGAGATACATGAAGCTTGTTTACTAACTACAGCTGCGATTCCTGAGATACATGAAGCTTGTTTACTAACTACAGCTGCGATTCCTGAGATACATGAAGCTTGTTTACTAACTACAGCTGCGATTCCTGAGATACATGAAGCTTGTTTACTAACTACAGCTGCGATTCCTGAGATACATGAAGCTTGTTTACTAACTACAGCTGCGATTCCTGAGATACATGAAGCTTGTTTACTAACTACAGCTGCGATTCCTGAGATACATGAAGCTTGTTTACTAACTACAGCTGCGATTCCTGAGATACATGAAGCTTGTTTACTAACTACAGCTGCGATTTCTGAGATACATGAAGCTTGTTTACTAACTACAGCTGCGATTTCTGAGATACATGAAGCTTGTTTACTAACTACAGCTGCGATTCCTGAGATACATGAAGCTTGTTTACTAACTACAGCTGCGATTCCTGAGATACATGAAGCTTGTTTACTAACTACAGCTGCGATTCCTGAGATACATGAAGCTTGTTTACTAACTACAGCTGCGATTCCTGAGATACATGAAGCTTGTTTACTAACTACAGCTGTGTAATTAGTTATTATTTACAAATTGACATGTAAATAATTAAGAATTAAGAACTCATAATGCCGTATGCCAACATCAGAGCACACGTTTAGATGTGTTGTAACTGTATTTACACACTCACAGAGATCTAATGTCTTTTCACTGCATCAATCAAATATGTAAGAATAAAATTAGTTCATTGGATACGCTCTTCAGCACTGTGAAAAATTAAAGACCGGTAAACCCTGATTTAGCAAATGAACACTTATTTAGTTGGAATTTCATTTTAATCTGTAATTACAGGGTAAATATATCAATTGTTTAGTCAAGAACCAATTAAACGCATAATAGTTAATCATAACTGGCCTCTCTTTTCTGAGAACCCAGAGAAATAATATTTCAAAACATTTGCCTTTGTTTGGAAAGGCGTGGAATAATCTGTAGGATGTAAATATGTCAGGAAGAGAGACTTTGAACACAGCTGATTAGAACTTGTGGCTGCTGGGTCTGTTTAATCAGAACCATTGTTCCCTAAAAATACACTGATTACATTCTAAATTAGAAATCAAGGAGTAATGCCAGTGCGCACTTCTCATCCTGTAGGCCAGTTCTGTAATGCAATACTAGTGTTAAACATGCACACACTAAGAAACAATTATAAGAAACATTTCGCCTTGTAAATGTAGCTTTGTAGGCTTGTTGCTTAAGACAAAATGTTTAATGCTCCTGTAGCTCAGTGGCAGAGCATTGTGTTAGCAGCGCAAGAGGTTGTGGGTTCGATTCCCAGGAAGTACATGTACTAAGAAAATGTATAACTTCAATGCACTGTAAGTCGCTTGGGATAAAAGCGTCTGCCAAATGCATAAATGTAAATGTTACGCTGTCTTTGTAAGTTGCTTTGGATAAAAGTGTCTGATAAATGTAATCGTAATCAAGATGCACTGCTATAGGTCTGTTTATACATTACAGTACACAACTTATTAGATTTGTTTATATGAGTTAGTAAGACTTGCTCAGATTACCCTTTTTAATTCCTGCTGCTGGCACCTGTACCTTTCTGCATCTGATACATTTGATACTGATGCAGGCAATAATAACACATCTGTCTGGAATGCTTGATTGTGATTGGTCAGTCGTGACTGCGGTCAAAATAATGTAATTCTCTTAGGCAAGGTATGTTAAAACATCCCTTTTACGAATTGACTTTTACTTTACAGAAATGTTTACAATAATTTTACAGAAATGTTTCCATTGTCCATCCATTGTGTTTAGGTATTAGGCTTCTAATACAGAGTTAATCAGAGATACTGTACGCCGCTGGCACAATTTACAGGCCTTGTGGATTTGTTATAGCTTTACTCCGTTGTGGATTCATTAATACAATAATCAAGCAGGGATCTTTATCATCCTTAAATCTGTGTCGATATGCTTGACCCACTGTAGACAATCAGCGTCATTACAAGAGACTCCAGCAGCTAGTCACGGTTCCCATCACATATGCTGCCCCCTCAGGATGCGCTAACAACAGGGTAACTATTACTGCCAGATGATGGACCATAGAGCCAGAGAACTGATGAAGCTCATAATGCTAGAGCAACTCCATCTGCTTATCACATGTTGTCAATGGAGAACAACAGTTGTTTAGCAACACATTTATTTTCTCTCCCTCACTCCTGTTGGCATCTGAGCTAAAGGAGTTTGTAATGTCTTTCAAATTATCTTCTGGTGGTCCAGGGTTTTAATGCTGCTAACAGCCAAGTCACAAGACGGTACCCAGCTAACAAGGGTGCTCAGAACATTGGTTAACGTTATCTCAAAGTTCTCTCATAGTTATCCAAAGCGTTGTGCAGTAATGTTAATAGAACATTTTTCTTAATGTTATATATCATAACACAAACATAACAAAAACATTGTTCTTAAGTAGTGTAATGTTTTAAAAATGATACCTAGTTAAAAATGTTTGAATAATGTTTTTATAACCAAACAATAATGTTAATATAATGTCTAAAAAAACCTTCGTAGAACTTTCAAAATGACATTTTTAATGTCTTTGTTACTTAACGGAAATGTTAGGGAAATGTTCCCACAACCTAAAAGTGTTAGCTGGGTACTGGGTAAGATAGTAAGCTTGAAATATGCAAACGTCAACTGAATGTGATTCAAACATGCCTGCATGCCGGCCTTGACTGCATTTCATCTGTCGTCGGCATCAAAGCAATCTGTTGTAAATCAGGGAGCAAATTTTGAAGGTCTCTGTGTTCGGACAAACCGTGACAGCATTTTTTAACACCTGGAACAATTTTGATATTAGTATGTACAGTGATATGCAACTAGCTTTTTGCCACTGCTATTGGAATTTAAACGTATGAGTGGTTTCCATGGCAACCCACCATAGGGAATCAGTAGTCATTATACATTATCTTGGTGTGTATCTGTCTATTTATTTATTGAACCTCTGAGGGCACAAACTATATCATCAAATAAATGAAAAGCAAAGAATCGCTGCATACCCTTATGATATTTTTATATATATATTGACATTAGTCTCAGCAAGGGATTATCTTGTCATCCTTCATCACTTTGCTTAAATACATTATTTTCCGAGCCAAATATTAGAGTTTTGAACAGCCGTGGGAATTCCAGTGACAGTATGACATCAACTGACTGATCGCTTGACAATGATTTTACTCCCCAGATGCCAAAATCCTTCACAATGCCATTGAAGAACCATATGTGGCTGTATGGTTCCATAAAGAACCTTTAACATCCACAGAACATTTCTGTTTCACAAAAGGTTCTTTAGATTATATAGTTTAAAGAAAGAAGTTGTTCTTAAAGAACCTTTGACTGAATGGTTCTTTGGGGAACCAAAAATGGTTCTTTTATGGCATCAATGTGAAGAACTTTTGTTTTTAAGAACCTTTATTATTAAGTGCGCACTCATTAAAATTTTGTCCTGGGCCTTATAAATTTTAGCATTGGCCATGGTGTGGATACGAAAAGGACACTGAGAATTAAAACAATACATGTGTGGTTAAGAGAGAGGAGAATACAATATATTTCCAGGCGCTACAACACCCCCAGATCCCAGGTAAGAGCTGTTGTGTAAGTGTCCCCAGTTTCTGTCACACACGCCTCTTCTTATTAGCTTCATTTCATTCTGTTGCTGAGTGCAGCCCTGCTGGATTCCTCACACACTATTAGGAAACCAGATGAGAATTTAGTGCCCACATTTCAGCCATTGTCTACTAACAGAAAAAAGCAAGACTGTGTTTCAGACTGCCAGAAACACCTGCTGTAGTTCCATTTTAAATTGTCTGTGGTAATTAGCAAACAGAGCGCAGCAGAGGTTTGGATGCACTTCCTGAATCAAATATATTTGAATAGGGTTGAGAGGTAAAATGTAATGTGGCTACCAACCAAACCTTTCTGCATCTTATTTTTTAAAAGGTTTTTCCAGAAACATTTTTGTTATGCTGGTTGAAAGTCGCTTCACATCCTGATAGCAATCAGTAAGTAAAGTGGTGTAAATATATTTATATATAAATATATATTTTCTGTGGAAATCGCAGGACCATAAGTTTGTCCAATCATTGCTTTCGGTCTGAATACAGTGATAGGATGTCCTGCTTGCCTGTCAAATTATGTATTCATGTACCTACATAACATTCATGTGTTTTGGAGGGTGCGTGGCTTTGGAGAGCACTCTAAAGGGAGGGCGGGATCCGAAATTGTCTACCCTACTTTTAAGGGGTCATATTAAATGTTTCTTACCTTGAGGTCCACTTATTATTGTGATCTTTTTTTGTAAAACCATAACAAATGAATATGTTTATTTTTATTTGAACAGAGTATCAGGAACCATTCAGAATAATTTTATAATTTTTATGATTTTATGACACATTACCACAGTTGTTCTATGATACAATAACTGCTGTGGCTATGATGTTTTGGTGAAAATTATGGTTACCATAGTATTTATTTAAAAGAGCCATCACCTCAGATCTGTGCATGGAGAGGTCATTGTTCACGTATATAGATTGGATGTTCAGCTTGGCCTGCCTGCTGCATTATTTGCATTGCATGAGTTATGGAAAGCAGCCTGTTAAACAGACTTTGGCTCAAGAACCCCATGCTGACATAATCGGGGTCACCTTTAGAGATAAGTGTATGTAAGAATGTACTGTTGTAAAAAAAAGCATAAGCTTTCAAATCACATGCTTTTTCTGGAGTTAGCATACTACTGTCCTCTGAAAAGAATTGATATGTTTATGGCCTACCAAAATAAATAATTCAGAGTTAAATATCAATTGTATTTAAAACATTTATCTTTGATTACTTTAAACATAAATACATTTCTTCTCTCTCTTTCCTTTTATTTTTTCACAGAAAATCTTCCCCAGTGGCGTAGCTGTAATATTTCTATTACAGTATCATGGCAATTAGGCTACGATTTACCGATTTGAAAGTGATTTTGAATTTGTAACAATTTCGTACATTTTCATACAATCTTGTATGGGGTGGGGTTAGTGGTACGCCTTCAAGCTCACTTCTTTTCTAAAAAACATGCTTTATCACATCACACAAATTCATACGAAATCGACACTTTGTGAAATAGTTACGTTTTCCTGTGAGATCAGGCTGATATTTCACATTCCAGCATATTCAAGCGCTAAGTGCATTGTCATTGGTCACAAGATCTGTCAGAACCAGTCGGGTCTGGCGTTACTGAAATCACATCCAGCACAACGAGTCCTGCCACTGAATGTTTGATACGTATTTGCAAGTTAGTTGTGAGAGCTTTGGAATAATTTTTCCTGTTTTCCAGCTTTGTTGACATTGTATTAACGTTATTGCTTGATGTTCAGAATGTTATTCAAATTGTTTTTAATTCTGTGACATTTCTAAAACATTAAGAATAACGGTTTTGATATATATATGATATAACGTTAAAAACATTCTACTAACATTACTGCAAGAGTGTTTCTGATAACTTTGTGAGAAAACTTTATGAGAACTTTTAAAGAACATTAGCCAATGTTCTGGAAACATTCTCCGTTAGCTGGGAAATTGAGACTGTTTATCTGCCTCCTCCCCTTTACATACGACTGTTGTGAGGTTTAATAGTGTATGTACAGTAATTGCATTTCCTGCTCATGTGTTACAGTATGTATGTTATTGGGTTGCATTCTAATAAACACAGCAGTCACAATAACATAATTCATACAGGACTGTGACGTACAACGTCTGCACAACACAGAAAGATGCCGGTGAAGCTGACCAGTCTGGAAGGCTGATGTGCCTCGAGGCTCATCTGAGGATACTGAGGTTGAAACTGATTCCATATTTCGCATCATTTTAAACTAAAACTCTGCTGAAAGTCCGATGTTAAGGAACAGAAATCAGAACTCCTGGGAAACATTAACAAATGTCACTTTTTAACCATTAATAAAACATGTTTTCTAGACAGCATTATTAACTACCTGCATGATGTGTATTTCAGGCACTGACTGCACGGGGACGTGACGTACAGAGCAATTAATTTTGTTAAACAAATTAAGCTGCGTCGCTAATGGCCAAATCTATTAGTGAGCCGTGAACTGGTCAAAAAGACCTTGTTTAAGCTAAATGAATGTGTCTTATTTTGCAGAAAATCTAAACTATTTTTTTTCATATAAAGCACTTAAAGGGATCAGAAGATGGATGGGAGAGAGAGACATTTGCTTTTGGGATTGTCAAGTCTAAAAACGAGAAACAATGAAAACAGCGAATCTAAGAGCCTCTTTTTTCTGTAAATGGCTTGTGTTTGTTGCTACTGTAGGTGTTTAAGGAAGGAGTGTGGAAGCAAGTTTAATAAATGAGCACCTGAATTTCTCTGTCAGAAGCTCATAAGTTTAAAATGAGGTGTGAGGAGAGAGCCATTATGGAAAATAAAGAAACGTAGCAGAGCAGTAAATGTGTCTCATGTTTGAAATGAGGAACAATCCATCTTTAAATTAGAGATCATTCTTTCTCCCTACAGATTTTCTGTAACTTTCCATTTCTATCTCATCTCCTTACATGTATTTCTTAATTATATGTTGATATGCATTACTGTGTTATTTATTTCATGTTTTAAAAGGATTTTTTACCCAAAAATGAAACACTTTTCATAATTTACGCACCCTAATGTCATTCGAAATCGTTTATATATTTTTATATTTTGTGGAACACAAAAGAAGATATTTTGAGAAATGTATGTGGTTTAGTGTCCATGCAATAGAAGTCAATGGGTGCCACTGTTGATTGGTTACCAACATACTTCAAATGATCTACTTCTGTGTTCCTCAGAAATAAAAGCGTCATACAGGTTTGAAATGACACGAGAGTGAGTAAATGATGGAACAATTTTCATTTTGGGTTGAACTGTCCCCTTAACTTCATATAATAACGATGTGCATTGTAAACATGTTGGTTTATGTACATTAACTGTAGACCGATCTACAGTAACACAACGTTGCTTGTGCATGAATACAATATTGCATCTGAGAAACCTTACACAGCAAAATTGTTCTTTCTAAGAATGCGCTTCTAAACCTTAGGCACTGCATAAAAACATTGAATTTTTATTTTTAATTGAGCACCAATTTTGTATGCAGTACAATTACCTCATCAGCTACACACCGAGACAGTCAGAGGCTATCATACTAAAAATCAATATGTGTGAAAGAGCAGGTTGGCAGCGATACGAAAAGCTCATTTTTGCATGTTTCAGGCCATTACGCTTTTTTATATTGCCCACACACAAGTCTAATGGATTTTCTGTGTGCTTTCTTTGTGGAATAAGAGTTAAACTTAAAAGTCATTTCCTTTGGCTTTGTTCAGCATTGTGTAAATCGTTGTGTGTTCATGTGTGTAGACATCCAACTGTGAAGTATTTCACACCATCTAGTCTATTTCAGCCTTCCATCAATCAAAGGCAAATACCTTCCCAGATTCAATTAAGCACTATTGAGAATGTGACTGCTTAGCGATTGACGATTGGCTGTTTCTGCTAGTAGGCGGAGCTTCATTCGCTAGATATATTGAGCGTTGCACTTTCCCCCATTCATAGTAACAGAACTGCAGCATCTTGTTAATTATATAATCTTTGTCCACAGTCACAAAACAAGCAGAGAGATACGAACAAAAATAGAACAATTAGCCAGCGCTGTTGCATTAGACCTAAAATCCCTTAAAACTCACTCGGCCAATCAGATTAGAAGTCCAGAATTAGCTGTTGTATAAAGCCAGAAGAAATCTCTAGTTGCTTGTCACTCGATTGTACGTCTGTGGATTTTGCCTACAGTAACTCTGCGTTCCCCTGGACCTGTGTCTCCCATCTGGTGCAATTCAATTAGGAATGTGCTTGTAAAGTTTCAAAGGAGAAAGTTTTGCGGTGCCACCCAGCTAACAGGGAACCTTCTCAGAGCATTGGCTAGTGTTCTCTTAACGTTCTCTCAAAGCTATTAAAACACCGTCTTGCAATAACGTTGGTAGAATCTTTTTAATGTTATATTTCATGTTTTGTAAATGTTAAAGAATTAAAAAATGTTTGAATAACATTAATGGGAATGTTAGCCACAACCTGAAATTGTTATCTGGGTAACAGCTCAGAATCAGATCATGGTCTTATCATCAGAGTGGGAGGGGCTTTCATACCTCCGTACAGACTTCCCTGTCTGTTGTTCATTAACAATCTGGTTGAGTCTCATGCAACGTCTGTGTTGTAATGAAAAGCTCACAGCAAGTGCTGAGGTGGTAATCAGACAGGCTGGACTCAACTGGTAACCAGGGCAACTGGAAATCAGCACTCGTTTTATTTTTTTCCCCTCTCAGACTTTTCTCACAGGGTGCTCGGTATCTGTGGAATAATAATAGCATTTACTCTCTTTTGCTTGCCGTTAGTACAACTCGTCGCAGTAAATGTCCAAACATCGTGAGTGAGCTGGTACATCGTACACCTCATCGTCCAATCAAATTGATTATTTCAATGACAGACCTTTTATCCAAACCACCGATAAGAAAACGCCACACCACTGCCAATCATCGTTTAGGAATCAGACGAATGTCATTGAGAGACCCTCTGCGCTTGTTTTGGTGAATAATCCCGACTGAGGAAGAGAAATGAAGGACTGAAGGGTAATCAAGCCCCTGATTCATCTGTTACTATAGAGCTGTCTGAACAGAGCTTATAAGATGATGTCACCTGCTGATTTTTCAATGGACCTGTGGCGACTGCAGGTGCGGTATAATCGAGTTGGCCCAAACACATGCACTGAGACGTGATAATGGTCATAATAAATCCCGGCGTGGAGACACTAGACTGTCATGGCCACTAGATAGCTTTCCAGAGCTCCAGCATCTCGCGCTTTCCTCAAACTGTGGTTTCCTTGGAAGTCTCTTGATCAGGTTTTTGAGAGCACAGTGCTGTGAAAACATCCCCAAAATGGCTGCTTGGTATTTCCCTTATGAGATGTAATAATCCAAAGTCTGACTCCAAGGTTTTCCTTTTGAATTTTCCAACGTTATCCGAACGCTAACATGTCACAAAACGTTTTACTGGTTTTCAGGCCCACAGTTACATTTACATTACATTTACATTACATTTACATTTATTCATTTAGCAGATGCTTTGTGTATGGTTGTGGTATGTCACAGTTTTCATGTATAAATTGGTAGGACTAATATTTAACATAACATTTTATGCTGAATAGTATAAAGATTGCTGCTACAATATAAAGATGCTGCATTTATCAGTAAGAGCTTTATGGAAATATTGCCAGCACAGCGTAATATTTCCATTGACCTACACCAGATAGAGCTACAGTGTCCAAACAATAAGAAATGTTCAGTTGTAAACAATGAATGTTACGTGACATGCACGGTGACCTGAATGAAGTCCTGTAAATTAATATTCAGACCTGTATAAACATGCTTATATGTTGTTGGCATGATGAATGATTTGCAAGATACATTAACAACTGCTGGGTTTAAGTGTTTGAATACTTATATATGTATATTTGGGGGGTACTATGACAGTTGTATAATATGGAGTTACGGCTGACAAAGGTGAAGGATGTGCCAAGTGCTTTGTAGCAGTGTTAACACAATCTGTAGATAGCAAGGTGCCCTATTTTTCAGTAAAATCTGTCACGTGACTCGCCCACAGCAACATAGTTCTGTACCTTGACTTTTACATTAGAGTGTGTGTGTGTGTGTGTGTGTGTGTGTGTGTGTGTGTGTGTGTGTGTGTGTGTGTGTGTGTGTGTGTGTGTGTGTGTGTGTGTGTGTTAGGTCATTATATACAGTTATATATAGGTCAGTTATATATATATATATATATATATATATATATAGGTCAGTTAAACTGTCATCTGTCAATCAGAGCTCTCTGACACCTGTCATTTACAGCCTGCTGACACTTGTAAGTGTGAAACATACAGTACTATCAATCACTTTCCTGCTGGCATATCAATCATGTCCCTGACACCTGTCAATCATACTTCTGTTGAGTCACAATGCATTGTTGGTCATTATCATCTGAGTTGTTTGGACGTGATAAATTACTTTCAAAGGTCTTAAAGGGCGTGTTGGGGAAATCAGAAATTATGTTATAATGGAAAAATGGCCATTGTTTAGAAGTTTAGAAAAAATATATTTCAGTATGGAACTTTATGTTGATTATATTTATATTTACCAAGATCATTTATTGTGCTAAATGCAGTTACTTATTTTGATATAACATGGGTTTCTTTCTGTTTTGGGTGGTTTCTGAAAACTGGTTGGAACCGTTGCGACAATAGACACAAACACAATCGGTGTCCGTCTTTTACATTTGTTTTGAGCTGGAGTTCCAGTGAAACCAGCAGATCTGTCTCAAAATTTGTTCATACACAAAAGCTTGTTCATTTAAGATGTACTGTATGTTTCAAACAAGTACCTACAAATATGATGGAGAACACACTGAATGGGGGGGGGTGGTATTTTACTCAGCGTTACAAAAAATACCGTATAAATATAGCTTATAAAATGGGCCCAGATGAGTCCTAGTGAAACTGATTACATGTTGCCCTATGCATCGCAACCCGTATCAATGTGGCAGCGCCCTTAATTGGTCGTAATTAAAGAATTAACTAGAATAAATTTAGGGGCTGTGGTGCAAATCATTGCTCAGAATTCAGGTTAAATTTCTCTACAGGGAAGACTTACACAAGAGGCCAGTAATCTCATTATTAAAAGCCAAAGACTGTACAAATAAGACCAAATTTAATTGTTGCTTTCCAAAAGAGATTTTGGGGTTCCGTGGGGTTATAGAATGTGCAAAACATTATCAATCAGTATAAGCCTGCAGATCAGATTAGAAGAGTTTGACATTTTGTGCTGTGCTTACCCAGCCTACAGGGAACGTTGGCTAACATTTTCTAAATGTTCTCTCAACATTATCAAAAGGTTCTTGCAATAACATTAGTAGAATTTTTTTAATGTTATATTTCATGTATCAAAAACGTTATTCTTAAGTTGTTGTTGTTTAAGTAACGTTCTTACAACCAAGCAATAATGTTAATACCATGTCTAAAAAATGAAACATTCCTAGAACATTTAAAAAAAACAGTTTTATTGTCTTGTTGCTAAATGAAAACATTAAGGAAACCTAAAATTGTTAAATTGTGCTGGGTAGATATAAAGCATTTAGAAATTCAGAAATTTCACGGTGGGCCCCCCAAAAAAATAAACACAAAACAACTCGCCTGTCCTTTTTACATTATCATGTAAAACTTGCTTAGTGTTATATAACAGACAAAAAAATTCATAGTATGTAGTACAAATGAAGAGTTTTCTAGTGCTGGATCTGTGCTTTGTTTGTCTACAGCGAGTGTTATTCAGATCTGATTCTCAATCTGATTGCTTTGGAGAAAACTTCACTTTCTGTTCCCTGTCACTTCCCGAGTCAATTCACACAGTGTTCCTGTATAAGCAATGTTTATTCATACAAGCCTTTCATTTTCTATTATGTTAAACGAATTCTCAGACAGTGAGTGTGTATTGATTCGATTTGAGTAGCTATCTCTATGATGTCTGGACTGATTTCTGTACTCATTCATTTTAATATCGTCTCAGCTCTCCAGTGTAAATGTCTGCTAATGGACGGCCATATTGTTCATATATCAATACCTGTATTTATGATGAAATCTCTCCAATTTGTGCATTTGTTTATTCTTGATTCCCTCTTTGAATTCTCTGAGGTTTATGGTGAGGTTAGACATTAGACGAAAAGACATTTTTATTACTTAGCTCAAATCAAGAAGTATTTGGAAAGTCTTTATATTTTTCTTTATGTTTTTCAGAAACGCTGTTACCGTGTCTTATGCGTGTATTGTATATCGGGCATTATGCATGTGTGAGCATGACATTTTTATTAGTTAATCTAATATCACTCGCCCCTAACAGGCTGTGTTGTGTTTAAAACAGACAGGCCTGTTCTCTTCAATCGCCACTTTCAAAGGGTTTAAATCCTTTGAGAAATTATACCATCAGCTGGAATTATTTCCTGAGCCAGGAAAGAGAGGATCTATAAAGATTTAAGCTTTCTGAAGTGGAAGTACAGCTCTGTTTTTTGTCAGGGTTGGGTCAATAATGGTGCTTAAAGGAAAAAGACTGAGGACACATCACCCACGTAAGAACTGATTCTTTAAGCAACTTATGTTTAAATTATTATTTAGACTCCATAATTGTATTCTTTATAAATGTACGTTTTATGAGAGTTGGACCTGGTTTGTTCTCATTACCAGTAGGAAGACTGTCATGACACAAGGTTAGTTGTAACGCCGTCAGTGTGACCAATCAGAAACAAGCTGCAGGGGTGATGTCACTGTAGTACACGCCCCCAGCCCTCCTGGGGCAATGATACAAGCTGTAAGCCTTTACAAACACAAAGCACATTCTCCATTAAAGTTAAAAAATAACCTGTTTACCCACTCGCTTAAAAGGAGAGTTGTAACACTGCTTTATAATGCATGTCTACTGGACAACCATTCTAAACAACTGGACACTAAATTAACCTCGAAATTGACTTACACACACACACATAAAGAAAAGTAACAGAGATTCTTAAACCACTTCAGCTGGAAGAAAATGGGATTATTACGTGTTTGAGACACACAGCACAAAAGCCACAGAGTAAAGAAACAAACTCTGTTTCACGTCTCTCTGGTCTTTCCTCCATTTTTAATAACACACGATGTTTGTCCTCTCCAGCATTATCCTTCTTTTTATGGGTGTATAAAAACGATCAATAACGGTGTCCTTGGTAGTAAGTGTTAAAGGATTCCAGTGAAAAATTCTCAAAGCGTGTGCGATGAAAATGAAAACATCACTAAACACCTCCAGCCTTTGCAAATTCCCTTGAGTGTTTCCTTCATTATTCTTGTGTCGTGCAGATCGGAATCACGTCCTCTCTTTATATGAGATGTTTGTCATGTATGTGCTAAATGTGAGTTTAAAAATACACGCTGCATCAGATATTGCTGAAGCTATGAGGAACATTATTCAAAACAAGACTTGAGGCTCAGAACATTGTGAGGAAATTTTAGTGTATCTTGTCATTTGTGTGCCGGTGTGTGTGTTTAAACCCAGCAGTTTCAGTTTTAGGTTGTAAGAATGTTTCTGTTTTTCATTATATATCATATGTTTACATATATATACACATATACATATATATAAGATATATATATAGTTAGAAAAACATTGTACTAATGTTACTGCAAGAATGTTTTTGATACCTTTAGGAGAATCTTTAGAGAATGTAAGCCAATGTAAGCCTTAGAATGTTTTCGGTTTGCTGGGAGCACCAACTCATTCATCTAATTCTTATCTTCTTATTTAGTCATTTCTTTTCTTTCTGAATTACATTTTAACTTTACGTTTATATCGATATTTTACGTTTATATTGATTTTGGTGTGCGTAATGCCTGAATACTGATTTAATAATTTCACAATGCTGTGTAAAGGGTGAGCGCTCAAGTCGATTTCTCTTGGTTTCAGGGACAGTGTCTGTTTTCAAGGTTACCTTTCTTTGACACCATGAATTCTTTGTTTCATGTGCACTATAAAGGGGGTATTTTGAGACTGTGTGCTCTGGAGCATCTCTGACTGCACTTAAGGGGGCAGTTACATTTTTTCCTCATAAAGGGAGGTCCATCACACTTTGTTTGGGAATTTGTTTGCAGTGCTGTCGCAGAAACAAGTGTGATATTTCAAGACACCAGTTTCAGTGACATCTAGCACGTTACAGGAACGTTTTCTGCATGATAATCTATTAAAAGTAAAGAGGACAATTAAGCAATAAAAGAACCTTGAAAATGAATTTTTGGAGAGTGAATCGGCCGACACTGACAACATTTTTTCTTTTTGTGTTTTATCTTGTATTGACTTTTTCAAAATATCTGCTAGTCGTGAATGTTTGACATCTATTTTTGTCTCGGAAGAAGTGAATATATGGTGCATATTTTACAGCTTTTTGGTAGAACAAATGATACAGTTTTGTTCGCTGTTTCCTTATCTGACTTGTCAAAACTATATTTTACCTTGTCAGATAAGGAAAACTACAGACAGTCAGCATACTCGGGTGTATTCGATGCTTGTTTGATGTTTTTTCATTTTCAATTTTTTTTCAAATTTACATTTAATAACTTCATGCTAATGGTTGTCATCGATTCAGGCAGCTCTGTCAACAAAAGTGTCAAAACATTGGTGCCTGGCAAGTTTGTGCTGAATAGATTTCATAACTAAAATATTTCCAAGTCTACTAAGAGTCATCCTGCACTTTTTTAAAATATTTTAAATAATTTAAATATTTTATATGTTGTATTATATAGGCAGCAGTGATGGTTAGTCAGAAAACCGATCATAAGGTTTTCTGTGGGCTTTTCTGGCTGATGGCAGGTGCATTGATCACTTACAAACACTGGGCTCGATCTGAAGTGGGTTAGGATTGAGATGAAAATGGCTTGCAGATAGTGTGTTGTAAATCGCTTCAGAGTGGCTCCAGTATGATCGCAGACAGAAGTGCTGCAGTTGGGTGGATGTGTTAGTATATGTGCTGGAGTGGAGGTCATACAGAACTGTGAGGATATTATAATATCTTCAAGCTTTTCATATATCAGTTTCTCCTTTTATATTTTGCAGGTCTGACAATTGATGAACATTACGTACTGTATAGGGGAGACTGTGGCTAAACCCAGCAGTGGGACAGTTGTGTGGAAAGTTGTCACAATGGCACCTGCATACTCAATGGTTTTATTGAGTTCAGTTGTTTACCCAATTATATTTTGTATAGCAAAAATATGATGCTAATGAAATCTGAGTAAGTTTGTAGGATAGATTTAAAGGAAGGATAGGCAGTTTTGGTGAGGCTTACAAACTATCTTTGAAAGCATAAAGTCCCGCCCTCCTTTCAGAGTGATCTCCAAAGCCACGCCCCCTCCAGTAGTGTACGGAGGTATGCAAAGACATAGTTTGACAGGCAAGTAGGACATCCTATCATTGCATCAGATCAAATGCAATCATTGAATGAACATTTTATGGTTCTGCACCTTACACAGAAGATAAATAAAAATATAAATACATTTATACCACTTTACTTAGTGATTGTCATCGGGATGTGAAGAGACGTTCAAACAGCATAACATGAATGTTTACCAAAAAAATTGCCTACCCTGCCTTTAATGAGTTTTTGTTTAAAACCAACATGAAAAAGCACTTCAGACAAATCACCCATTTGTGTACCTGGACTCATAAATTCATAGATACTGAGATATCACCATTATGACAACTTCCCATATGACAACTAGCCCAGATCTAAAAATACAGATATATAAATGGCAGGCTGCAGCACAACAGAGTGCAGGTGCGGTAATGACCAGTGCTGAATACAGTTTGCTTTGTGAGGAATGTTTCTCATTTTTAGTAACACTATTTCATTTTAGCTGAAGGACACAGAAATCTTCTACACTGGGGGAAAGATGTTTAATATTTATAGTGTCTCTATAGGTCCTGAGAGACCACATACACTGGGGCAGAGGAACCCACCTTGAGATCATCCAGTGAGAAATGACTCTCTCTCATAGCCATAAATTCCTCCTTATCCTTCAATTCAGTACAGATAGCCAGCAGGAAGCTGCATTTATCATATCAATGTGAGAATGAGCTCCCATGCTCATGAAGCCCTGTGTATCCACTTTACAAGGTGAAATTTTTGGTGAGTTTTGGAACATTGGGGTTAGTGGGCTGACCAGAAGATGAGTAGAAGATAGGGTAGGTAATTTCACAGAGGCTACCAGCTGCAAGCTAACTTTGAAAGCATACGATCCCACCCTCCCTTCAAAGTGCTCTCATAAACAAGCCTCCTCCATCACACGTATGCATGCATAGTTTAAAAGGCAAGTAGGACATCCTATCATTGTATTCGCGCTGCATGCAATGACTGGAAGAACATTTTTTGGTCCTGCGCCTTTCACAGAAGCTAAATATTTATATTAATATATTTACACCACTTTACTTAGTGATTGCTATCAGGATGTAAAGAGATTTTCAACCAGCATAACAAAAATGTTTCTGGAAAAATTCACCCACCCTGCCTTTATTTAATGGCATTGTGAGGATCTTATCATTATCACCATTCACTTTCATTGTATGGAAAAGATCTTCATTGATTTAAAATGGCATGTTGCTTAAGAAAGGTGTATATTGTAATTGTTTTTGAGCTTTCAGCATCATCTATGCAGCTTTTGGTGTCCTCTGATCCTGCCTCTGAAACAGTGTGATGAAATGTAGGTAGCCTTTCAATAACAGAGAATAAAAATCGATTCCTCACAGAACGTGCCACAGTTCTCTAGAGGCATCATGTGATTCGCTTCACAGAACGTCTGAATTTGAATAGTCTTCCAGGTTGTCTAGCTTTGTCTTCTTGCGTTTGCTTAGTTCTCAATGAAGACGTTATAGACAGCACACATTTTTCTTCCCCTTACTGCAGTCCCAGCTCTCTGAAATGGAAATTCAGTTTTTGAAAGTATAACCACAGCTCTCTGCAATGGAAGGTCATCCTATGACCAACATGTTACCTGTAATCTGAGGTTCATGCATTATATAACTCAGAGTAAAACATAGCTCCTTGTTCCTGTTTTTAGACATTTTAAAGCTAATGCCCTTTTGTTGGAATAGAAAATCCGAGCTCAATGGATGTTCTGCTAATTGCTTTGTCTTCCTCTGTTAGGTTGTGTTAGGATGAGCAACTGCAAAGACAGCACTGGGTTTACCTCTTATTTCAGTTCCTTTCTAACGGTCACTCTTATACTAATAAACCCTCTTACACTAAAAATCTTATAATCTCTCTTATAAATCTATTCATAGAATCTTAACGATAAAGGTGCTAAAAAAGTTCTCCGCAGTGATGCCATAGAAGAACCATTTTTAGTTCCCAAAGAACAGTTTCAGTCAAGGGTTCTTAAAAGAATTGTTTTTTTCTTACATATTTATAGCTATAGAACTTGTTTTCCACTACAAAGAACCTTTTGTGCAGCAGAATAGTTTTGTGGATGTTAAAGGTTCTTTATGGAACCATACAATCTAACAAAGAACCTTTAAGGAACATTTATTTTTTAAGAATGGATTTTTAAATGGATTCTGTGTGGTTGTTGCCTTAGGACACAGATTTTATATTAGGCATTAAAGGGCAAGTGAACAGAGTACACAGAGCACAATCTGTATTTAATGGAGTTTCAGTCATATTTTCTTTCACCTTCTGTCATTTTGTTAATAGTTTTCAAGAATAAGTGCATGTCTTGCAAACTCCATTTTGGCAGCTGTCTAGAGTTTGATTGGACGTGCAGCCTTTAATGTCAACAAGGTGTTTTTTCCTTTTTCTATTCTTCTTAGTCTTCGTGATAATATGATTATATTCTTTTCATTTTTTTACTGAACCGTGTTTGGTCACTTTACCTGTCAGTCAAACAGTCTCTTCCTGTGGGCAGCTCTTGGCCAGAACAAGCTGTAGTCTGAACCAAACATTGAGTGTCACAAGTAAAACTCAGTAAAACGCTATGTTATGACTAAATTCAATGGCTACTTTCTTTTACTGACTGGGAAATATATTATCCTCCAAAAGTAAAGAGTGAAACTGTCAATATATCACTCTGTGACAGCAGCAGGAGTGACAGAGACTCAGACAAGGCTCAGTTTCGCCTGATGGTGTGGCTCATACCCGGGCAGACTTACCCTCTGGTCTTCCCGGGCACTGTGCCCGGTGCTGGCGGTCCACCACACAGTAATTAATTCTGTGGCCACCGAGCAAGCTCTCGTTTAATGACTGGAACTTATATAATTACAGTGGGGGTGCAAGACCTTGGCAAGGTCACTATCAGTTTCTGTGACATTGTGCTCTGCCAGCATGGAGTAGAAACAGTGGGAAACAATGGCTGTATCTTCTGTTCTTTCCCATTCCCCCCCTCTCTCTCTCTCTCTCTCTCTCTTCTCTCTCTCTCTCTCTCTCTCTCTTCTCTATAAATGGAGGGCAAATGTAAGCAATGCACACTTATTCATTTCTCCATTATGCCCGGTCGAGCATAGAGTTCTCATTGATCCATACGCTTTGCCATGATTTTCTTAAAATAATGTCTCATTACCTCGCTTTGTGCCAGTGACATGGTGAATAGGTGTCTGCAAAAGTAGCGACAAAGAAAAATCAATAAACGTCTGTTTGGAGGATGCTAAAGAGCCGTTTTCCATATATTCACACATTGGAGAGCTGCCCTTCTGAAACCTCCATTTTTGTTTTTAGCAGAGTTAATCAGGGATCGCCTTGATGCGCACAGAGTGGGCATTTTGTTTTCTTATTTATTTGGGTGGAAAAGCAGATTTGTGAACGTGGTTGGATTTGCTTCCAGTGAAGAAAATGAGCACTTTCAGCAGCATTTGAGAGCTGGCATGTGGTAGGAACTCAGTGGGGCTTTTTGTTGTCAGTTGGAGTGCCAAATGCGTTTCTCTGCTCATCAGATCAGTCGCACCTTCACCAAGACGAGACGTTTAGTAACTTCAGATATCTTTGTAAGCGGTCATGTGTCTTACATCAGATGAGTTAGATTCCACTCGAGATACAAGCAGAACTTTAGATGCTTGTCGACTGTTGTTGTTTACACTGTTATATTATTAAACAGGCGGGTGTTGGTAACTGTAATATGACTATTGGTAATATGACTGCTCCATGCAAGAAGAACCGTGTGTTGTTGGTTGATAATATGGAGCTCAGAATGGAAGCAGTAAAAATGACCTTTTCACGCATGTTCCTCGTGTCCTCACACATTTCCATTACAATTATTTTCAATACACAAGGCCAAAGAAATCATTGAGGATATTCTTTAATTTCAAAAGTTCTACAAATGTTCTTTAAACCACCAAAGGTCAGTCGCACAATTTTCCACTTCCAGATTATTGTAAGTATCGATATTGATCATTTGATTGAGCATTTGATTGATAAACATAGTTTCTAAGACAAATCGCTGCTCAGTTTGAGATGTGAATTTCAGACATGTTTGTTGTTTTCATTGGTAAATGTGAATTTGAATCACTGCCTGCATCTCCTGAACCATATGAGTGATTATAAGATTCTCTGGAGAACATTTGGTCTTCGATCGTGCCGCATGAAGAATTATTTTCTGGCCTTTTCTTGGCAATATTTGATTGCTTCAAACTTCCTTTGATCCTGTATATTGTCCCTGCTGAACTGAGCCACTAAAAGACTTTAAAACCACAGCTTTCTGGACACCTAATCGATATAATTGTATTTGATGTCAGAAATATTAATACAGCTCTGAATTGTGTGAAAGTTATAGAGCTCAGCAGATGAGTGTTTCACTCTCAGCCTAAATTAACACTGGTCAGTTCTTTCTATAGCTCCGCTCTTATTGGTTAAAATAACACGCTTATTTTTCATATTTTTGTATGATATCTTTTGACTAGCTTCAGTATGAGGATTCTGTTGTAGCTTTTGCGGTCCTCTAATAGTATCACATGTTTGAAAGGCGCAAAGCACTGACCTTTACAGGCTTAAACCACATTATTGTTATTATAGATATATACAGTGTCCCCAAATATTAATTTTATATATGCACGGAATGTCACGGCATTAAATAAAATGGAAATAAAAAATAAATCAATACATTTGAAAGTGTGTTCATATCCTTTTGGGGCCACTGTACATATTTTCAGCCCTTGTTGCATGTTGTTGAATGCTGTGACATTTGAGCGTCATATATAATATCTGAGAATTGTGAGTTTTATGTCTGTTATCTGTGTGATTAAATGGCTGCTAAATGCATGCACATATTATGCATACATTATACTCACTGGAATATATTTAATAATGCCATGCATTTAATAACTTCCTGTTGTGTTGAATTCTTTTCTGTACTTTCCTGTTTTTGTCAAATGGATGCCTTTGTGTGTACCTGTATCTATTAATTCTGTCCCTCGTTGTGATTTATGCATTTGCCCACACAAAACCAAACGTAATCGCTCTTGTATTTCTATGGCAACACAACGAGAATTCCTCAGGCTGCTTGTTTGACAATGTCACAGCAAAAGTCATTTTGTTCTGTGTTGTCGTTCACAAAGAGAAAAACACACAAATGATCAGATAAACTTCCCTCCTCTCGCACACACTAAAATTACTTTGCTTGCATTGAGAGAAAACAACATCTACTTTGCATGTTTTCTATCTGAATTTCACACTGGGGTTAAGGGTGTTATGATCGCATCAGCACAGACACCACACAATTACAGTGTCTTTCGGTAAATGTGATTAAAGCGTATTGGAATATTACATCTGTCTGAAACACTGAAGAGGAATGACACGCTGTTATCTGCCGGCTCTGTGTTCTGCCTTTGAAAAACTTCTGGTTGTCTGTCGTGAATTCAGGCTTGCTCCTTGTTACATCATACCTCAGTGGCATTGTGGGTAGAGACCAATGCAAGTGACTGTGTGTAAAAACATCAATATCTCTGCGTGTTTGCAGAAGCTCGGGTTGTAAAGCACACAGACCAGTGTTGCAGTGCTTAATCAAACCCTGGTTGGTTATGTGAATTGGTTAGGCTGGTTGATTAAGGTGGTGCATCTACACACAGTCAATTAGAAACACACTAGGAAGACGTCAATAGAAGTTTAGACTGCATTGATCAGCACCACATGTGTGGAAGGCTCTACTGGAGCCATTCACTATGCATAGTGTGCTTCTGTGTAGTATGTTAAATGCAGAACATTAAATTAATAGTGCATTTTATAGTAGATTTGAATTAAGCACTTTTGGCAGCTCCTTAGCTAACAAGAAACATTGACAGAACACTGGCTAACATTCTCTAAAAGTTCTCTCAGTTATCAAAAAACATTCTGCAGTTTACATGTTAGTAGTTTTTTTTGTTATATATCATATATATCAAAAGCATTATTCTTAAAGTGTTAGTGGAACATTTTAAAAATGTTATAGAATTACAAAATGTTTGAATACAGAATAATGTTAAAAACCAGCGATCGTGTTAATACAAGGCCAAAAAAGAACTGGTTGTTTTGAACCTTCCTAAATCATTTTTTAATGTTGTTACTTAATGGAAATGTTAGGGAAACAATCCTACAACCTTAAATTGTTAGCTGGGTACACAAATGATGTCAGATGAAGACGTCACAGATCGGCTGATGGTACAGGCCGCGTTAGATCTTACTCATCTCAACTCCTCTTCATAGACCATCATTATAATGACAACTTCAGATTAACTTTGTATGTTCAGAAACTACTTGCCAACAGCTGTTCATTAAAAAGTGTGAAGAGGATTCTGACATTAAGTTTCACACCGATTCATGCTGTGATCAATATTTACATTATAGAAGCAAATCCTACAGCAATTTGCAGGTCCTGTGGCTTGTGTTATGACAGCAAATTATAAAAATGTTCGTTCTTCTTCACTTTCTTTTAAATAACCACAGATTGTTGAAGATAATTAAGATCATTGTGATCTAGACAGTTAAAATTCACATTGATTTACGTGTGTACATACTAGCTTGGCATGAGACAGTCCATACCATCTAACAGTGAATGTTCTAAGAATGTTGGCTAACATTCTCTAAACGTTCTATTAAAGTTATCAGAAAATGTTCTTGCAGTAATGTTAGCAGAATGGTTTTAATGTTATATATAAAATCAAAAACATTGTTAGTGGAATGTTTTAAGAACTCAAAAAAATGTTGGAATGTTGCTTATAATCAAGCAATAACATTAAAACAATTGGACATTTTGGATGTTGCTATTGTTAGCTGGGTATACTGCAGGAACTGCAGTTCAAAAAGCTCAATAAGTTTATTTTCTTATAAGTGAAAGTAACCTTTACACAAACTCACATAAAATACATGAAATCACTGTTGCATCACACAATGAATCAACTCTTACAAGATAACAGCAGGGATTTCAAGATTGCTTCATAAAGTCACTTCTGCTGAGGCTTGTCTTCTTTGTTATCAGATGCATTCTGCTATATTCAGTGAATATTGTTATACCCACAACTCTTCATCTGCAGAATCTCTGATCCAACGCTGATGAAGCCTGAAGGTTTGTCGAGCAGATAATATTAACGCTACACTTTCAGTCACAGTAAATGTGGGCGAGAATCAGAGGCAGTAAATGAAATCATTATTCTGTACGCTTGTGTACTGATTCTCCATTAACTCTGTCTTGTTAAATTGTTGAATGCAAATTTTTGTTGCAAACGATTGTGCGAGTTTTAACTTAGCGAGGCATTCTAATGTTCCTCTTGTCGTGCAGCTTTGCAGAAAGCATGCATTTTGATTTCTTCAATGTGTGACAGCCTGAGCCCTGGAGCAGATGAGTTTTGCTAATGAACTAATGTGATCAGGAATTAAAAAAACACTAAATGAGTCCTGGCTGCATGCAATCCAAGCCATAACAAAAAACAAATGACTAAATGGGCTTTTGTGAAAGAAGTATTTTACTGTTTAATAGGGCTCTTCTGGAACATTCCACCTGCCCTGATGTTCTTATTAGCTTAAAGTTGTAACGGACCTCTTGAGCGATAAAATTTGATTTGCTCATTATTTTACGACTCAGTCTGGCAGTGTTAATGAGATTCCTCACGGTGTGGTTGAGATCCGTCGCCAATATAATCACGGATCAGATTTTTAGACTTGTTATTAAAATGAAACCCTCTTTTTTTTAAAACATAAATGGTTTATTTTATTAAGCTTTTCAAAGTCGCACAGCAGTAAAGCATTTTTTTCTCAGAAAATGATTTCGTTAGAGCGTTTTGACCTGCCATTTCTGATATGAACATTATTTTTGATGATGTCATCTTATACAAAGGCAAAAGAGACCCTGGCACTTTTTATCACTGTATTTATTTACACAGAACTGCTCTGAAGAGTTCACAGTGTGTCTGCCTGTATTTCTCTGATAGCCACTATCATTACTGATGCTGGATGCTACAGTCATGCTCTGCGCTAAGTGCTTTCAACCACTTAGCCTGTTTGTCAAGTAAAGTGTGTTGTCGAATATTGTTTTAAAAAAATCACATATATTTTTCTAGAAATATGTTGAATGTGTTTCTTTTTGCAAAGTGCAAAAATGCATCATCAACTCGTGGTTTGATTGACATTCAAGAGACTTTTAGAAAGCAAGATGATGTAAAAATGTCAATACTGATACATTTTCACGATTAAAATAAAACCTTCTTTTCCAAACAAGTGTTTTATTTTCAGGCTGCTTAACAGTCAAATGTTTCCTGCGCTGCAGAGGTTTGTTTGACCTTTATAATGCGTTATATATCTGACACCTAAAGTACAGAACTGCTGTGTTTAACTGTGTATAAATAAGCGCATCTGATTTTTCACTAAGAAACACAGGAATCTTTCTCTAGTACTTTATCATTGATGTAAAGCAGTCACATATTCCCTTCTTCTTACTCCTCATCCCTCTCTCTCTCTCTCTCTCTCTCTCTCTCTCTTCTGCTGTAGCTCATGGCATTGTTTGACTTTTCAGGGCTTTCCCTTCCTGCATACGAGTGTTCAGCAAAGTGACACAGAATTTGATTGGTCCCTGCGGACAAGAAACGCTTCTTTGAATTCTTATCTTTTGTCCTCAGTTGTGCTTAAAATGAGCTAAAGGTTTTTTCCTCCATCTTATCTGAGAAATGTTCTGTAGCGCGCCAGAACCAGAAGCGCACTTGTAAGTCACAGTAAATACAAATCCACTTTATCCTTTGAAGAAAAACTGCTACCTGCAGCATTCCCATGCCTGAATGAAGAATTCCAGCAAGTTCTAAGAAAAAACAGGGCAAAATCTGAGCCTATAAGATAATTGTAACCTGACGAATCAAACACTTTTGTCTTTGATTCAGGAAATGTCCTGAAAGCGGAAAATTAAGTTTTTACTAGCAGAATGTTTGGCCGTTTGTTTCAGGTTTATATCTCATGTGTTTTGTAGGATTATCAGGTAAAGCGAAGGCGGGTCAGGCAGGATCAGTTTCACAGCGATGAATGTGAGGCAACCTTACTCCCACACTGTGGCAGAAATCACGATACGCTCGTTCAAAAGGTCAAAGAAAAGTTTAGCAATCAATCAGACAAATCTGGCATTCAGACAACTTCACGTTCCACACCGTTTATCACCTCAGATAAAGGAACAGCACTAATGCAGATTCAGTTGTTCACCTTGACTCCAGATAAATAAAAGTCAGCTTTCAGAGCGGGTAATCTTATATTCAGCCGGGATTTGAATCAGGTTTAGGGGCTGTGAGCGTGCATTACTCATTTGCGAGCGGGTATCGGATGACTTTAAATGTGTTCAGACATGCATTTCAAACATCCGCGCTGCTTGTTCTAATCAATGCTTTGTTAAGACAGTGAAAATTGAATCTAGGCGAAGCGTTATATTTGTGCTTCTGTCGTAATGAAAAACAAAACCGACAGGTTGAAATGGACAGGAAGGGTAAAAATAACTCTGGTTTTGATCAATGCATGTTATAATGTGAGAACTCTTCTGCAGCGTGTGTTCAGAGTGAAACACTACAGTGTTCTTGTGTCATTTCTTCATATTTACACTCACAAAATCTACTTAGGCTCAGTTTAGGATATTGTCGAGATTTGTTCTCAAAAGCTGGGGGAGAGGTATGTGAGATTTCTAGGTCTTTTCTCTGAAGAGAAACTTCTGTTTAATCTCATTTAACTGCTGTCTATGAGAAACAACTGAGATAATAAAGAGAAGCTTATTTGTGATTTTACCTTCCTAAGTGTAACTGTGATTGTGTTCACAGTTATATCTCTATGGTGACTGCTGTGTGATAACAGTTGTGTTTTTATTGTTCAATATACATTTTAATTTTGCATTTTTATTATTTTAAAGTTGTCATTTTTAGTTTTTTAGATCATAACCAGACTCCACTTCCACTTGTCATTGCTAACTGCATACTTTCTCATACTTCTTTTTAAGAAAGCAGTTGGCAGTGTATTCTCTGAACCTCTTTTTGAATGCGAACCAGCATCCTCTGTCACAACAGGACATTAATGAGCAGCGCAGTGTTTGGTCTGACCGTGTGAGGAAATCTTGTCTTTTCTCAGGACCTGCTGGAGAAAATAATTAGAGGGTGAGATTGGAAACCGGCTGATTCGTTTGCCGTCCACGGCGTGCGGCCAGACAGAGGTGTTCTAGGGTTGCCATGTCTTCTCTCTTTTTTAGGTAAGAGCTTGTGAAAAATGAACATTGTCAGCGATGGCCGATATTGTCTGGAAAGAGAGCAGGGGGCAACTCTTGGATGTCTGGCCCTCTCTGCCCTAACTTTAGATGGTTAATATCCCACTCCGGCCTCAGAGAGGCAGCGTGGCTGGAACTCCCACTCGTCAGACTGTAATTTGAAGCACTGCTGCAGTTTCTGTCTTTCTTATTTCTCAGAATCATTTTCCTGAAAGAACACAAGGTCAAACAAGGGCCTTATGCGGCTACCAGCAATACACGTTTTGTATCTGGGGATCAATAATTTAGTCTGTAGTCCTGGAGGAAATGGCTGTCTTAATCAAAGCTTCTGCATGCTCCCCTCTTCAAACAGCCAGAAGGATCTGTGGTTATTTACATCAGACATGTTCCACTGACTCAGCAAAGTGGGAAATTTTGTATAACAAACAAGCAGTTGTGTATTTCACAAAGGGTAATGACATTATTTTAGCATTTATTGCTCTTATTGCACATTGATGGTTTGTTGACGTAGAAAAAAGTGAGATACACAAGTGAAGTGATGAGGAGATGAACTGTATCATTGTTAAAATGAATTTCATTAGTTTTGTTAACGGCTGAGTGTACAGTCACTAGCTGAGCTCTGACATTGAAGTTTAAATACCTAAAATAAAATTGAATTCAAAATAAACTTAAAATACTTTGTGTACTTCAGTAAGTCTAATAACCAGTCATGTTCTTCATATGCCAGTGTTATAGTTCATGATACATATTTAAGTGTTTCCACTTGCACAAATATGAAAAGAACCATTACTGTAATCGTTAAAGAACCAGATACATGAATTGATACCAGAACCCCTAAATTCCTTACATTTCCATCCCTGGAAATGAAAGATAATTACTTTTTTCCATTTCAGTGTTATTTCCTGTGTTGCTGAATGGGGAAAATGTGTCATGCAGTACTCATTTTTCATGCGGCTGTCAGTATTCAAGGAAGTATTGTCAAAAATGTTCAACTTTCAGCTGACAAACCGATATTTTTACACAGATTGCACTTTTTTTTAGCACCAGGCTATATGCGTTTGTCCCCTCAAACATGCATTCATTTTCCATGTTATTCTCAGTGGTCTACTGTTATGTGTGAGATGCAGTCCCCATGTGACGTTTTCCATTATGCACTATTGTTAAAGGAATCCGACCCATTTCCTTCCTGCTCTCTGCTCCTTACAATTCACTTGAACAGAGGCTGATGTTACGGCAACACTTTTCCACCCAGAAATTAGTCACATCACACATTACAGATTGCCTCTCAACGTCTGTCTGTCTGTGTGCAGAAAGTTGTGAAGGTGATCATTTCCTCCACTTTGAGTTCTGTGTAAACGATTCCTGTGTGATCTACCTGTGAAAGTCACTTAGAAGAGATGATGCGATAAAATGAAAGGAGAGGAAACAACCTTTGTTTAAAAGAAAACAAAGTCATCAGAAAACATCAGGTCTCTGACGAAATCCTCTGAACTCAGGATGTTGTAATGGTGCAGTCCCGGCTAACAAGCTGAGGTTGTAAGGACGTTTCCCTAGTGTTTCCATTAGGAAACAAAAACATTGAAAATGTTATTTTAAAGTTCTTGGAACGTTAATAATGTCTAGTTTTTAAACATTGTATTACTGTTATGGTAATATAACAGTATTACCATAACAGTAATAATTCTGGTTTTCAGAAAATATTTGAAATTCTGAATGTTTTTAAAGCATTCCACTTACAACTTAGAATAACATTTTCTATATATAACGTTAAAAAGGTCTGCTAACATTCCTGCAAGAACATTTTTGTTAGTTTTGAGAGAACGTTTAGAGAGAATTCGCCAACATTCTGAGAACGTTCCCCGTTAGCTGGGGTTACATTTTTCGTTAAAACCTTAATATTGTTCATTATTACATAAAGAAGATGATGGGCATGAACTGCCCATTATTGAATCCAGTGGCCCTTAAATTAACCCTCAGTATGAATTTGGGTGCCCATCTGAGGTCAAAAAGAGGTAAAAATATCTGCCTGTGACGGATATGAATAAACAGACAGCAGATGTTCATTTCTCATCTGTCCCAGACAAATCCATTTGTTTTGTAGGACAACCGAACGGTTCAGTCCTCTAATATAATTAGCATTGGGGCACACACATGTGAAAATAAGAGAATATTGCTGATAAAAGGCTACAGTGTAGATGAAGCTATGACTCAATGAAGGTCATTAGACCATCCACAGCTGCACTTCCAGCTGATCCAGGGCCAGTGTCCTGATGCAGTGCACACTTGGCACATACTGCCAAAAGTATAATTTAATTAATTTCTGTTTGAGCTGGATAAATGGCTCTGAGAGAGGACAAGAAATACAGCTAAATGGTCTGCAAACACACACGTTTTATAGAGGACAAGAAATCAAATCAACATGACTTCATGAAACAATATGAGAGAAAACTCATATATGAGATATGAGATCTCAGTTGGTTCTCCTGGACTTAAATCAGATTAAATGTAGAACCAATGGAAATAAAATAATTTATAATCTTGCGTGTCCTCTCTTGAGTGTCAGATGAGATCTCACAAATTGATTTGTCTCAGATTTGCTAAGATACCCGTCTGTAATCAGACGCTGGGTATCTTTTATTATCTTAATATAAACACAAACATTTCTCATTACATCTTCAAAAACCCAGTGATGTACGATATGCTATTGCTGTCCATATTCATCTTATAGATCTATGCATGTATGGTATGACAACATTTCTGTTTCTTTTTATTTCTAATAAGTTGCTTGACAGAAGCATCTAAGATACAGCCAATATAAAAAAACAATCGAAAAATTCACTAACAGACATGCAGGAAAATATTGCCATTGAGGTTTTTCTTCTCTGAAAGGCAAAAAATGAAATCCTATGTTTAGAAGGCTGAAAAATCCATATGTGGTTTTAAACTGGATTAGAATCATATTTTTGGCATGTTTCAGTCTGAACGCTCTGATCAGATTACAAGTGGGTTTTTCTGTTATTTGGAACATGATGCATATGTGACGCTTCAGATTTATGTGCAGTGTAAACAGAGCTGATCCTCTGAACAACAGCGCATCCAGGGTACTAACATAAACGAAAACAACTATAAGGCTAAATATGTATTTGCCAACTTCAGAACAATTATGAAAAAAGAATTGGGTGACAAAACACTGAATTACAATCAGAGTTGAGTTTGTTGCGGCCAGTGGAAAGAGTTCAACAGTGGGTATTTGGTTTTGAGGCCATTACACACGGTTCACCAGTGCTGCCTGATTAACCATTACCTGTCTTAATGGTCCAAAATGAGAGAAACTCATACACAACACCTTCAGCTCCTTAAGGAATTTAATTACAGTCTGTATTGTGTGGCATGTGCGCTGAGCTCGCTTAGAAAGGTAGAAACATAATTATGCAGATCAGCCATCTATTACAACACAGAGCAGCATTAAGAAGACAGATAAACAACTAAACATGTATTAATGTATTAACTTTGCCACTTGAGTTAGAGTTCATAGAAAAGCTATATTTGTAATATATCATAAATATAATGTTACATTTTATGATTTCTATTAGGAAATGGTTTGGATTGAGGGTGGCAGAATTGATTCATTTAATTCTCAGTGTTGTCCGCCTGCAACATTAGTGATGCTCATTGAAAACTATGTTCTCAGTGGCTGATATCTATTCTGAAGCCGTTTTAACACGGTCAGGCTGATCGCATTAGGAAGTCAGCATGGAGCATCTGGTGTAGATCTCCATTCATTAGCCATGAGTGAAGTTAAACAGCATCCATCCATATCTGTCTGAAGAAGGGCACAAATCAAAGGGGGAATGCAAGTGTTTCTGCAGAGCTTGTGCAGAAGTGAAAATACTACAGGCACCCGGCAGTCAAAATCATTCGATTTCAGCTCAAGTCACGTTACAAACAATGTGAAACTCAGAGGAGCTAAAATGCTGGTCACTGATCTGTGGGCAATACTTTTGATATTTGACAAGAAAAAACACAGTTCTGGACTTTTCTTTCAGCTCATGGTTTTATTTACAGCTGTATTTATTGCTTTTATTTTTTTGTATTTCTTGCGAATATCAGTAAAGTTTCTGCAGTGTGATACTCTATAGGCAAGTCAATTTTCATAGAGCTCCTTGTAGAAATTTCAATAACTGCACGTTTCACTAGCACGTTTTGAACGTATAGCTAATTTTGTAGCTAACTTTTGGAGCATGACGTTTGTAGTTCTGTGTCACACCAACGTACCACCTGCGATATAAAAGTGCGTGTTGTCAGAAGCCACGTACAGAAAGACGTATAAACGTTATTGGAATGTATGACCTTCCTGGTCAGTCTAGTTATTATTCCCTTGATGACAGGGTCATTTTTCTTTCGGCCGGACGGCTAAAGCTTTGATAATGATAATTGATTCTTGCGACGGCGCTTCAGTTGTATCTCTGATTATTTTTACGTGGTGAGGGTGGGACGTGGGTTCCAGCTCCATCAGTCTGGCTGTATATCAGCAGCACTGGAGATCAGATGATCATCAGTTTGGGAGAGATTGGTTTAAGGATTGCTGGGCTTTTAAATGAGTGACCCCTGCTGTTTTATCACCCTCACTCACTTATCATGAATTTGGCTTTGAATGAGGCTCAGATTGCAGTCAGAGGCTGCTGGGAAAAATTAATGAATGAATATTGAAAGTGGGTGATGTTACAGTATATGAATAGAGTTTCTTCTCTCTATACTTTGCCTTACTTACTGATGTGCTTAGAGTCACTTTAAAGTCATAATAGTGACAATAGTCTCTCTCTCTCTCTCTTATTCAGGACTGTATGTTCTGCATAAAAGATATCCCGGGTTATTTTTACTTTTAACCAAATTATTACCAAATATATTATATTTTATAATAAAGTTTGATTTGTTAACAGTAGTTAACTGCATTGCTTAACATGAACCAACAATGAGCAACATTCATGGCATCATTTTAAAATCAGAAGTTTTATCACCTGACATTATTTAATGCACAAAGAACTAACATGAACAAGCTAACAATTGTATTACTTTTACCTGACATTTCCAATGATTATTAAATGCTGTAAAAATACATTGCCCATTGGTAGTTCACGTACGCTAATGCATTAGGTATTCAGCTGTTATTGCAAAAAATAAAAACCCAACAGGGTTATCAGGACACGAACATGAAGCTTTTGCAACATGAGTAAATAATTGAGCATTAAATATTGATTAAAAATATGCTCATTAAAAATGAAATTTTTACAAATTTAAACCCGGCATGGGAAAAGAGACAGTGGAGTGATGCATCAAACATGTAGTACCAGTTAAGATGATCTTATGCTTTCAAAGCTACATTGCTATTGCTTGCCTCTCTGAAATGACCTATTCTACCCTATTAAGAACTTTAACTTATTAGCTTTCAGCTTTTAAATGTACTTCAGATACATTTAGCAGTCTGGGACTGATGCAGTATATAGGCCAGGCCATTGAACACACAACCTGGTGGTCATTACCTCTGCTGTTCATACTCAGAGTGAAGACCGACTCACGCTGTCAGCCGCTCGGTTTACTTTCTCACTGCTTGCTTGAGTAGGTGACATGGCTGCTGGATGGAAACTTTGTGTGTGTGTGTGTGTGTTGTGTAGTGTAGTGTGAAGGTGTTGTTCTAAGTGAATGACTAAGGTGAGACACTGAGTGGCAGGAAGGGGGGGGGTATCGTCATGTTGCCATGGTGACCATGGATAAAGAACATCTGTACAGAGAAACCGGCATTTCACACTGCGGTGGCATGAATTCGATATTCAGGAGTGAATGACAGTCCAACACGCAGTCTGCAATGCTTCTTCACTGCATAATACTGCATTATCATTCTGTTAGCATAAGATCTGCAAAACACTAAGCAAGCATTATTCTAAACTGCGACTGCATTTCAATTCCAACACACTATTTGCATAACTGCTTTATGCAGTTTATTAGCATGTCAGCTCCAAGATTTATCTGGTTTGTTTGACCAAAATGAGTTGATTTACCTTCTGAAAAGATCAGCTAAACTCAGCTTCTGGTGGTATCTTGTTTAGCATTGCTTTTTGTGTTTTCTTGTGGTTATATGGTTACTTATTTTTAAACAAAAATGAAAAATTCATACTACTTTTTGTGTTGTTAAAATCTGCATGAACCGGAAGTTGCAACCGACTTCGGCGTTCTGATGTAATGGAAAAATAAAAGTGAATGGAAAAATGGAGGGCGTGGCTTGTTTATTTCCACTGGGAATTGATTGGCTCCAGCAAAGTAGGTGCTTCAAAGCTGTCAGCAGACTGCTGTTGGAGGAGAGCAGTTAGCAGCTTTAGCTCCACCCAAGCCGTCAGACTGACATTATTAGAGAAGGTCTGCTATTCCAGAGGGGAAGTACATTTCACATTAGGATTTAAGATTGCAGATTTAAGATAAAGATGTGCACAGATAAATCATTTATAATAAACACTGCAATACGGCATAAAAATAAGAATAGTATATTTTGATTTCATGGAAACTATCAAAATCACAAAAATATCAAAACATTTTTAAAACAAGATGCACACCATCCTGACTGCCCTGGGCTAACTTGGTTATTCCAGCGGGTTTAAACTTTTGCCTTGAACTGTGGTAAGTCTTTTTAATAAGGCAAACGATAGATGAAACACTTAGAGTGTTAACACTAAAAGGAGGGCATGTCCGTGCATCATTCATAACTATTGTATTGCTAGAGAGACGGACACTCAGAAGGGATCTTTAATGTAGGAGCCACTTAGAAGAAGGTGTGTGATCTTTTATTTTGCACAAACATGGTTACTGTATGCAACTGTTTAAAAACGTTACAGAATTAAAAACATGTTTGAGAAACTCTTTTAACCAAGCAATAATGTTAATGCAACATCTAAAAATGTGGGCATTTTGAATGTTCTTAGAACATTTCAAATAACATTTTAATCTTTTTGTTACTTCATTGAAACATTGGGGAAACATTCTTGCAACCTAGAACTGTGAACTGGGCAGCGGGTTCCCCCATCACACCCGGCTTCACTCGGGCCTGTGAGGGATCCAAGCTGTGTCCGATTTAATGGTCTCAGTGAAGGTCTTACCATTCCATTTCTAATCAAAGAAGCCAGTGAAGTCTCGGAGGGTGAAATTGAACCTCGGGGGGTGATGGGGTCCATTAAAAAGGAAGATGAACAGAGAGAGGTGGAAAATCAGCTTAGTAAGGCTGCTCGGAGATATTTACAGGGTTCTGCAGGCAGAAGGTCTTTAGTGGGTAACCAACCCAGTGATGCCCTAATCCAGTCCAGTCCTTGTTTGCTGATTAAATGCACAGACAGAGATGTGCCTTAAGCACGACTGCCACTTAGTGCACAATGGAATAAGTGTGAATGCGTGAGGCCTGCTACATGTGTTATGAAGAAAGAGGTGCGCAGGAAGACAGCACGGTGTTAAAATAACCTGACAGTGAGATACAGAGCTTGTAAAGCTGGAAGAGATTTATATGTTGAAATATCTTCAAAGGGATGCACACAATGCCAAAAGATAACAGGTAGGACGACTACCGCTCAGTACAGGAGCTGTAAATGTCTAAACAGTTGTGGACTTTGGCAGAAGCTGTAGATTCAGGTTAAAGTGAGGTGTTAGGGTGGGACACGTTGAGTGATTGTTGTGACTGTACCCGGGAAAAATGGAATAATTGAGATCAGAGGTCCACAAAATGAAAGTGGGCAGCATACTGTGGCTTAGATCATTTGTTCCTTATAATTATGATAATACATAATTATAATGAATATATTCTGTATGTAATGAATGAAATAAATAGAATAAACGTTTGAGTTCATATTAAAATCTTTGACTTTGCAGATGTTGGAGACGGATTTCCTCTGAAACTGGAGGGCAGACACTTGTTTAATATGTAAGAACTAGGAGAACTGTCCATTTGTTGTACATTTAACCTTATTCCCAGCTAACAATTTTAGATTTTAAGAACGTTTCCGTAATGTCTCCATCAAGTAACAAAAATGTTCAAAATGTTATTTTGAAAGTTATAGGGACTTAAGAATGCTGCTTTTGAGAGATGATAATGTTATAAAAACATTCTGCTAACATTACTGCAAGAACTTTTGGTAACTTTGACAGAACCTTTGACAGAACGCTAGCCAACGTTCTGAGAATGTTTGTTAGCTGGGTTGTTGTGTAAGAGAAACAACTGAGATGTTAAAGAGACCATCTGTGGCTTTGACTTCTCCTTTGGGCAGGCACTTGTTTCTTCATATTTCTGTAAATTACATTCTAAAGTCTGAAGACTGCAGAGTCCTCTCAAGTAATCAGTTTCGATTCTGCTTATTCAAATCAATGCTTAAGAACCTCCCCTCTTTTCTACTTAACGCAGTGTTAGATGGAGCCACAAATGAAAACTGGCAATTCATATGAACTAGTGAGAGAAAATACCCAGAATGCTTTTGCTGTAATGGCCCCTTCCCTGGAATAAAAGGAACACTGTTTCACAGAAACATACTTTTCCGACAAAAAAACAGAAATCTGCAGGAGCGATTGGAATTCAGCACCAGCGACTGCTTTTTTCTCCCACAGTCGCTTGTCTTCAGTTTCTCCTTGATAAATATTTAATGGAGTCTCTGGCTTTGCTCTTTTAACATGTTTGCATTTACAATGTCTTTTTTACTATGCAGGAAAGTGCAGCACACATCTGTTTTGTGAGATTTATGTGCGCGTGATTTGGTGTGTGATTCTGATCTTGACTCCTACATACCAAACAAGATCTTTTATTCGGGTCATGTCTGTGCATAATGAAGAAATGCTATACCTCCATCAATACAGAATCAGCACTTTGTATCCAAGGACACGATTAATTAACATGGTGATACTGTTACTTCTAGAAATTTTAATATGCCCGACAACAACTCTGATTCTTAAACATGAAACAAAATATGTATTACAATTTAACCTGCTGTTAACTTTAAAAACGGAAGCATTTCTGTTTTAGAAATCTGTAATCAGAGATGATCACTAGAATGTTCTTTTTACGAACATACTGCTTGAACGTTTTTATTAATATTTTATGCAAATAATGGCCATTATGAGATTCATGCAGAGTTTAGTTCCAAGCCTAATCAAACACACCTGTCTGTGATTTTAACATGGAGTGGGAGCTGAGCTCTACAGGACAGTGATCCTCTAGGACTGGAGCTGAATAGCCCTGCAGTACATGTAATTCTCTTAAAGCTGCAACCCAAACCTTTTGCCTCTCTGTCGCCATTTCTGTTAAGCTTAAAACTGCAGGTAACTTTATGTACTTTACGTCAAATGAAGCCAAACTGACATTACCTGTGAAATCAGACCCGACAGCTTAAATCATCAATCATTATTATAAACGTAATCTTTTTTTGAACACTGATCTGTTATGTACATGCTCTTAAGAACCGTTACTTATAAGAATTTTTATTTTTAACCAAAATAAGTTGGATTGCAGCTTTAATGGGGCATATTAAATCATAAAACACAGAGGGTTGCATTAAAACATAGGTAAAACCTCTAAACATAGTCATCCAAAATAAATTCATAGTTCATAAACTTTTATTTAACAAATATGTAAACTGCTGCTCTTTAAAATCACCTGAATAGTTTTTTTGTCGCCTATAGGGCTGTTGTGCTCTGATGTGGACGTCCACTTCTCCTGTAATCCTGAAGGCCATTGTTAGCTTGTTCAGCAGGTGGAGTTGGAGCTAAACTCTGAAGTGGAGTGGCCCTCGGGGACTGGAGTTGAATAGCCCAATAATTCCATCTGTCTGTGGGAAAAACAATGAATGGATTTCAGCCAGTTGGCTCCACCACCAGACAACATAATGATAATAATAGCTCATAACCTGTGGCACCTGCCTCTACATCCAGGAGACATTTCAAATGGAACCAGCCAATGAGAGCTGTGCATTTAGCTCATTAAATTCTCCACGACACTCTTTATCATGTGTGGTCCAAATCATTACTGAAGGTACAAATTACCGTCTGACGATGATGGTCCCTCCAAACGGTTGCATTCTGTCCTTGTCTCTCACATGCATCTCTGCCAGCCTGCACTTCTTAATTTGCTTATAATTGACATTTAATGTACCCTTCAACGTGTTTATTAATTTCTCATCACAGAAATCAAATTAGTGCTCAGTGGCTGGCTGCAGTGTGCTGAGAGCTATGACCTGATACACCGCTGCTTCCTTTCTGATGAGAGCTTTAAAATTACACAGCACGACTAAATGAGACACGTGTGCATGAAAGGTTTATTGTGTTGCTAAACACAGACCAGACAGAATTCACTAAACAGGAAACATTCTCAGAACGTTGGCTACTGTTCTCTGGAAGTTCCCTCAGTTATCATATGTCTTGCAGTAACTTTTTAATGTAACATCTATATCAAAAATGTTATTCTTAAGTTGTTAGTGGAACATTTTTAAAATGAATTAAAAACCAAGCAATAATGTTAATACGCCTGAAAACTGGACGTTTGAATGTTCCTACAGCTTATAAAATAGCATTTTAACGTAACCTGGAGATTAGGCTTGTTGGTTCTTAGGACTAATGTTTAATTCTCTTTGTAGGTCGCTTTGGATAAAAGTGTCTGCCAAATGAATAAATGTAAATGTTTTTGTTACTTAATGGAAAAGTTAGGGAAGCTTTTTAAACAAACTACAACTGTTAGCAGGGACTTTAGCACACGGTACTTCAGAAAAAGAAACATGCATCTTTATTTATTTATTAGTTTAACCAGGTGCTTATTTTGTACAGCTTGAGCATTGTGTCGAGTGTATTTAAATGAAATAGTTTTTTCTTCTATTCAGTATGTAAATGAGGCTTAGATGCGCATTGTTCAGGAAAGTCAGTGTAATTAAGCAGGTGGTAAACAGGGTTTCATTTAAAAGTGATGCTTGTGCACTATACATTATCCAGTGATGGCAGCAGTAATTCATTAAATGTATTCAGACTTAAAGCTGCTTCATGTGTTTGGATTACAGTGAAATGATGCTGTACATTTCCAGCATTAAACCGTATGTCTGATTGTGATCATCTATACCTGCAACTCTCAGTATTGACCTGTAAATGTTATAATTTGCAGTGCATTTGGGGTTCGATTGTTTTGTGCTTGTTTGTGCCGTTACCTGCTTTGCATGTTCATTAAAATGACCATTAATGTGTAGGTCCAAAAATCACTGCAAACTGCAGGATATATTTTACATCCTGATTTAAGACTATTTACCTCTCGTAAATGAAAGTGTTAAAGTTTATTTGCTTCCTTTGACTCAAACTGAGTTCATCGCAAATATTAGTCCGTTCTGAAGGATTGTGTTGTTGTAGTTATAGTCGTCTTTGTTTTCTCCCTCTTTTCACTCTCTTTTTATTCATCAGCTCTGGAGCCTTTCAGGCGCACAGCACCTGTATTCCTGTCTTACGTCTTTATGCCGCGAGCACACAGTGATTGTGGGTAAACAGGTCTATTGTTCTGGCTCCTCGCGGGACCCCGCCTCCACTCCCTTATCTCCCGCCCCTGTGCTTCCATACCTGCGCAGCATGCATGTGTATTAATTAAACAACAATGCAGGGGCCGTTTCTGTGGGTTGCAGATTACACTTCAGCTTCAACCCTGATGAAACCAGAGGTCAATAGCTCCACCTGGAGAGATGTGGAACTCTCCAGTCACGTTGAGGCCTCTCGCAGGTCTCTCCCCAGCCCCTGCTGGATCGGATTATGCTGTATTGTACTCAGACCAAAACACAATACACCAGCTAAAGGTTCCCAGCTCATTAAGGTAAAGAAAATTAATTGCAATCTTGTGCCTTACTGAATATGGAAACCATCTTGTGTTGTTTGCATTTACTACAAACATACCTTAATGATACTGGTAACACTTTTCAATCGGGTTCTGTACATTACCATTAGGCCACCTCATTTTTAATCTTAACTTAGAATTAGTATAGAAATGAACTGTAACCAAGATGAATAGTTATGTAAAAGTATTGTTTATCGTTAGTTCTTGTTAGCTTTGTTCGACATAAAGCGGAACACCCAATGTTTATCATATAAAATCGCATAATCTCATGTTGCATGTAAAAATGCAATACGTTTCAAAATAAAGGCAAGGAAATATACGTATAAAAATGAGGGGAAAAATCAAACAAATACAGTGTGTTACAAAACTAGCAGCCTGTATAAATCACAGTGGAGAGAAAGAGATACAGGCCATTTTACTGTCCGTAACCTGCAGCCACCGTGTAAACAAGTGTGTTTAATGGCCTCCCGCACGTTGACAGGGGTGTTACTTCAGAGTCGACCGGGGGAAGAGCGGAGATTAGCCGTAATGATGTAAATTACAATGATGCAGCTTGTGACCGTCAGGGTGTAAACAGGCGCATGGAAAAAGCAATCACATGTGGCTAGCCGAGATAAGGGATTTATGGCAATACAAATTTGGTAATCCCATTAATATGAAGCCCTTGACTCGCGCCCTGGACTTCCTGCACCTGTAATGCTGCGGTAAGGTGCGCAGTTTGGGCAGAGTTTGGAGTTTGTGAGAGCAGGAGATCGGTTGGGTGGGTTGGTGCTTGTAAAGGAAGAGGACCGGATTGATGACTGTTGTGTCATCATTGTTGAGCTGCCACTCCAGCAGAGTGTGAAAATAACTCGCCGGTGGAGAGCTTTCACAAACACCCGCTCCCGCTGCCCCCCGCCGCCCTGACAGTTACCGACGTGCTGATGAATGAAAGCAGACAGCGTCTCCCCAGCCGCGCCAGGCACTCGTCACATAGAAACGATGAAAAATAGTGATGAGGAGGCCGGATCATTCTGTGAATCAGTTCAGTTGAAACGGTACAGAGCATGCTCTAAAATGGTCCGATAACGATACGTACAGGCACAAATCTGTGTTTACAATAAGTCTAGTTAATAAGGCTGCTTTTATTGTTATTTCCTGAGTTTATCAGCCATGATTTAGCTTATATCATAGACCTTTACATCCTAGAAATTGTTTTACAATACAATCTCAAATTGCAATCACTAAACATGTAGAGTGCAGGACCATAAAATGTTCGTCCAATCATTGCATTCGGTCCAAATGTAATGATAGGATGTCCTATTTACCTGTCATGTATGTGTTCATTTATGTTCATCTGATTCATTATAAAAGATCCAACTCAAAAGAATGATTCGTTTACAAATTACATGTGTGTGTTTCCAGTAGATTTCCAGTAGATTTGTTAACTAATAAACATGCTTTTTCTCCAGTCAGTCAAAATACAAGCCCACTCGAGTTATCAGTTTCTGAATGAAACAATCCAACAAGTTTATGTGGTTCATTAAAAAGAAATGATTCAAAAGAACAATTGTTCACAAACAGAGCATTGCCAATGCAGGCTGTTAAAGAGGGCTTCCCCTTCACATCCTCTTCACACTGTCATAGGAGACGTCACCTTGCAGAAGTGAGAAGCCTCACTCTTCTGTGAATTAACCCTCGAGTCAGTCTTCCCACAGGAAGTGCCACCTCCAGCATTTCTCATAAAGTAATTGACTGTATGTCACTGCCTGTCAGGACAGGAGCCTTTCCACACTGCCGTGTGTTGGCAAGCTCCATAAATCTTCTGCTGCTAGCACAGGTATGGAGATCCATTGTGAACAGCTAATCAGATCAGAAATCCAATTACTGCAGAAGTGTAGAATGATGGATTTTACGCTGAATAAAAGCAATGTGGATTCTGTACAGCCATATGAGTAATAAATAACTCAAGTTGAAAGAACTTTTCCTGTTTGGTGTTTTAAGAGGCTCCCGACATCACTGAATTGTTCGTTATGTTTTTATGTGAGCTTGCTCTCTGTGAGCAACCACACTTACAATTTCAAGAATGTCTTTGCATTATAGAACAGAATATTAAACCAAGTGACAGATATTTTAAAAATGGGTCAAAAACAGTCTTCATGCAAACTGTTCGCAAGAATAAGTTTCAAATTATGAAACCATTAAATTAATGCTTTCTGGTTGTCAAACCCAAGTGGAACTTGAGGGGAACTGACATTGTACTTTCACAAAAAATCACCTTGGAAACAATTAAGGATAAACAGCAAAAAAAAGTTTGTTCTGAAAATAGCGTCAACAATTAAGCGTCAAATGTAATGCTATAACATTTAGACATTGTAGTTGTCCAGACATTATCTTTAAAGTACAACAGCTCTGTATGTTTTCCACAATCAGGCTGAAGAAGTCCATTTCTGGCCTTTTAAAGTATGTGAAGTGTTTGTCCGGCATCTATTATGTTCAATAACCCGTGATGTCTTCGTTACGATGAGATGACTCAGTGTTTTGTGAGCGTTTTCTTTCTGCAGCTGCCTCAGGAAGAAACTGCAGACTGTGTGATTTGCTCAGAAAGACTCAGCAGTGACTCATGAACTTTGCATTGTGTGGATGTGAGTATTTGATTTAACACGGGAACCTTCATATTGGCATACAGACTTCTGAGAGCACAGCCACCAGCCACCCAGTTCTACCAGAGACCTTTCAGCAGTTATCACAGGCTTAAGGTATTTAGAAATGAAAACCTTTAACACAGGGCCGTACGTCTGGTAATGTCTCATTGTGATCCTATAGGCGTCCCACAGCCAAAAGGAGCAAGGTCTTATAATGGACTCTTTTATTCTATTCAATCTGTTGTTTTTGTGTTTTTGCTTCAATCTTACTGCTTTAGGGTCAGCCTATATAATTAAATAACTACAAGGAATAACACGTACATAAAAACGAGTTGGATTTAATTTTATTAGTACAAGTTATTTCCGTTTATCTTCTGCAGCAAAGTACAATATAAACTTCTATTTTCTTACTGTTTGCTTAGCAGGGACATGGTGTTATATGTGTAGTATTAAAGTAACTTTCTCAGAAAACAGTCTACAGAGAATATAAATTGAGGTTTTTAAATGCTTTTTTAAACAATTTTACCAGTTTTCCTATTTCATCACCAAAGTGACTTTCCTATCAAAGTTCTACGCACATACTATTCATACAAGACAAAAAAGAGGAAAAAAGAAGAATAATCTCTCAAGTATAAAGAGTTCTTTATTTCCCCAGAGTGAAAACACATGCCGGATAACCGGCACTCTTATCTGAAACTCCAGTTTCCACCTGCTAGACCTCCTTAATTGGAGTTCTAAAACTTCCCTCATCACGGATCAATTGTGCTCCTCCATCCCACGTTCCCTGGAAAACAAGCGACACCGTTTTTATGGCCCTCAATTTACAATCAGTGCAATTCCAGAGATGGGCTACAGGTCATTTACTGAGGCCCGTAGAAATCAATGAACAGTTTTGCCACTGCAGGAAATTCTGGGACGTGAAACGAGCGCTCAGTGTGTATCAGTTGACTCAGTGTTGCGTGGTAGAGGAGGAAAACAGCTCGCGCTCGGAACCTGTAAATCACGCTGGTAAAACTTAATTAGCTCTGAATTAGACACAATATCATTAAACCATTCACAAACGGTTCTTTCACTAATGTGTGTTTAATAGCTGGGTGGTTTTGGCCAGTGTGCAGCCCGGTTCAGTGCTCAGAAGGTTTCAGACTCTGTTATCTCTATCAGACACACATGGTTATTGTTTATCTTTTTTCTAATTCTTCAACTTCCTGTTTCTCTGTCCTTGAGCAAGACAATTAACAGGGATCCTGCAGGGAGATTGTCCATGTAATAAGAACTAATGAAAGTGTTTCAAAATCATGAATTATGTAAATCTCACCTGATGATTAATTTTCTATTTATTAGCCCAGCTTAAACTTTTAGGTTGAAAGAAAGTTTCTGTAACGTGTTGTGTTGTGTAGTGCAGAAGTGAGTTGTGTTGTGTAGAAATGAGTTGTGTAGTGTAGAAGTGAGTTGTGTTGTGTAGTGTTGTGTAGAAGTGAGTTGTGTTGTGTAGAAGTGAGTTGTGTTGTGTTGTGTAGAAGTGAGTTGTGTTGTGTAGATGTGTGTTGTGTAGAAGTGAGTTGTGTTGTGTAGTGCAGAAGTGTTTTGTGTTGTGTAGTGTTGTGTAGAAGTGAGTTGTGTTGTGTAGAAGTGAGTTGTGTTGTGTAGTGTTGTGTAGAAGTGAGTTGTGTTGTGTAGTGTTGTGTTGTGTTGTGTTGTGTAGAAGTGTGTTGTGTTGTGTAGAAGTGAGTTGTGTTGTGTAGTGTTGTGTAGAAGTGAGTTGTGTTGTGTAGAAGTGAGTTGTGTTGTGTAGTGTTGTGTAGAAGTGAGTTGTGTTGTGTAGAAGTGAGTTGTGTTGTGTAGTGCAGAAGTGTGTTGTGTTGTGTAGAAGTGAGTTGTGTTGTGTAGAAGTGAGTTGTGTTGTGTAGAAGTGAGTTGTGTTGTGTAGTGCAGAAGTGTGTTGTGTTGTGTAGAAGTGAGTTGTGTTGTGTAGAAGTGAATTGTGTTGTGTAGTGCAAAAGTGTGTTGTGTAGTGTAGAAGTTTGTTGTGTTGTGTAGTGTTGTGTAAAAGTGAGTTGTGTTGTGTAGAAGTGTGTTGTGTTGTGTAGAAGTGTGTTGTGTTGTGTAGTGCAGAAGTGTGTTGTGTTGTGTTTTATTAGTGTTCTGCAGATTAAATCATGATCTGATTTGTATTTCACCTAATGAAGCAATTCAACAGCATCTGAGCTTGATGAGTGATCATGCATTTCATGAGCTAAAGAGACACTTTGACATTTTTGTGTTTCACAGGAAAACGTTGCATGAGTGACACACAAGAGTCAGAGAACGGCAGAATGTTTAGATATGTATGAAACTGACATTTGATACTATAAAAACAAACTGCAGTGCCTACCCGGCTAACAATTTTAGATTGTAAGGACGTTTGCCTAACATAGTAACAAGAACGTTAAAAATGTTATTTTGACAATTCTAGGAGGACAAAACATCCAGTTTTTTAGACATTTTATTTTTAACTTTATTGCTTGGGCATAAGAATTTTATTTAACCATTTTTTAATTCTGTTACGTTTAAAACATTTTACTAACAACTTAAGAATAGCATTTTTAATATTTTTTATACATTTTAGATACCTTAATATGCTAAGAGTGGTGACATAGGACCGTACTCTCTCTTATGAGATTACCTTTTTGCTCTGATTATCAACTCTCGGCTGGTGGGTTTGATGTAAGTTTAAACCATAATACTTGTATTCATCTCCTCAGAATGACACCGAACGCACATTAACAAGAGCTATAATGACTTATCATAAAAGACATCAGCCAAATATAATCTCCTGAAAGATTTCACACTTTTGCAGATTCAACAGTACCGAACTTATTTATGCCAAAATGACTGATGGTTGTTTCCGGGGAGGCGTGTCTCTAACAGTGAATCTGCATTTATTTTACAAGCCGTACTTTGAAATTTATTTTCATCATTATTTATGGCTAACTGCTTATAGTTGCTCCAATTAGCTTGATGGTTCACAAATATTAATTACGTCTTCACTCTCAATTGAGCCTGATTGTGCTTTGTAGGATTGTAAGTGTAATCTGAGCCACTGGGGTTTGAATTGTTATTTTAACTGGTTGAAGGTTGCGGGTGTAAATCAGAGCACCATTTTCTGCTTGAGTGTCTTTAATACGGTCTCTTGGTGAACAGTTTATGGTAGCACAAATAATCCCCTGTGAATAGTGTAATGAGATGTCTGCTACAGGGAACCTTTCCAATTTTAGGTTCTAAGAACGTTTCCCTAACATTTCCATTAAGTAACATAAAAATGTTATTTTAATTGTTCTAGGAACATTCAAAACGTCCAGTTTAACATTACTGCTTGGTTAGTAGAACTTGCTAAATTCTGTAACAGTTTTAAAATGTTCCAATAAAACATAAGAATAACATTTTTAATATATATGACATATTAAAGGTTTAAAAACATTTTACTAACCTTCTTGCAAGACCGTTTCTGGATAACGTTGAGAGACCTTTTAGAAAACGTTAGCCAACAGGCTGAGGACGTTCTCTGTTAGCTGAGTTTTTCTCTGCTCGTCTGTCAGCTTTCTGCTTTGAGGTGTGTGGGCCCATAAACAGAGGGGCCCGTATCTCGTTCACGTGCCTGTCAACAAACTGCATCCTCTCCTCTACTGAAGCTTATGAAGGTCTGCAGTATGGACGGGTGTTTTCAAGTGAACATCACAGCTCAGCAGGGGTGCAGCAGTTTTAATGAAGATACTGTGGAACACAAAAGCTGTTCTATTCTTTGTTGTAAGCCTGTACCACAATTAAAAGCTTTTAGCAACCCTCGCTTATTGTTGGTTTAATTGCTTTTGTTCAGGGAGTTTTAACACGCAAGAAACGTCCCTGCTCACGCACACGCACATGGTGCTTTATTCGTGAAACTCAACTGGAGTGAATTTCTATGTGAATCACGTGTAAAACCACGTAAATCGCTGCATTCAATTCAATGGGACAATTTATGTACTAATGGATGCATGAACCATTTATACAGAAATTTGCTCTGCTTGTGTTTAATGAAAGGCAGATTATTTTTGTTCCAAATCTGAGTGAGCTGCCTACCAAGACAACATTTCCAACTATTATAGCCATGTTGCTGCTCGTGTTGTGTATCTGATTACAATGTCCCCAAGTGTGTCTGTGTGCCTGCAGGTCACCAGAGGGCGGGGTTTATGAAAAAGGGGGTGTGTTTAATTCAGGGGCTAAATCTGGTGAATGTTAGGACAGCTAACATCATGTACAGCATCCTTTAATTAGGAGCTTCCATTTTGGTTAGGACGCTGCGTTAGACAGCAGACAGCGAGGCATCTCGCCAGGGTTTGGAACAAAGCAATTCATCCTCCCTCTAATTCTCTGTCGCTCTCTCGGTCGCTCTCTTATTTTCTCTCATTCTTTTCCCTCTTTTCTTTTTTTCCCTCTTGGACACAAGCGAGAAGTGATTTTCATTTCCCACTGGCAGGTTCAGTGGTGTGGCCACTTTGCTCGTTTTCCTGTGGAGCGTTTGACTTATCCTTTAGAATCCCTCAGCAGAAGCCCAATGTTCTCGCTTCATCTCCATTCTGTCCTCACTGACTGATCCAATCAATATTCTTCCAGCGACAGGCCCGACTTACACACGCTCCGGCAGAACTGATATTTTTTTCTCTTTTAACCTTGACAACCTCCAGTTTGGCCAATTCCGCTTTGAGGATTCATGGAAGGGTTTTGTAGTCATTTGAAAAATGTAGCGCTTCCATAAAGGGAATCTCCTTCGTTGTAATGTGGGTGGTCAAGTGTTTGAGTATGTACACACTCTGTAAGTGTCTCTCTGGGTGAAAGTGTCTGCTGAATACTTTTAATGTCATTGTGACAATGTTTAAACGCTAATCCAGAAACAATTCTTTTACTTTTAGTATAAAAAACTTTTAGTCAACTGATTGGTAGACAATACTTTGCTAGCAAATAAAAAATCAGGTCTATCTCAGACTTTCTCATTTCCTGACAAGGGATCAGCCTGCTTACAGGGAACATTCTCTAAAAGTTCTCTCAACGTTATTCAGTGTTCTTGTAGAACTTCAAATATCAAATGTTATTCTTAGGTAGTTAGTGAAATGTTTAAAAAACATTACAGAATTAAAATGTTTGTTCTTATAACCAAGCCATAACGTTAAAACACTGTCTTGAACTGTGTTGTTTTGAATGCTCCTAAAAAATTTCAAATGGTTACTTAATGGAAATGTTATGGTATTGTTCTTACAACCTAATATTGTTAGCTTGATTATTGTTGGAGACCTGGTTGAGTTGGTTAAATATAATCCAAAATGTAGTCTGATGTGGTATGAGCCATTGAAGAGTGAGTTATCATGCATAATTGTTTAAGTCACCAGCAACACCACGTAACTGGCTAATATATCATGTTATTAATATAATTTCATGTTATGTTATTCATATAATTTCATGTTATTCATATAATTTTGATGGTTCAGAATCAGATTCTGAATGAGTTCTGGCTGTTGATTAGGTGGCATAAATTGAAATGTCAAATTTTCATCTGACCTCAAATAAGATCATTATCTAGCGTTTTCACAGGTTGTCAAAAAATATTGAATTTTTAGTGTCTCAGATCCTTATCGCAAACTTAACAGCATCTCTCCTCTATTCTTAAATGTGTGATGAAAGATTATGAAGAGAAATGTACACATATAACACACCCATTTCTATCTAACAGGATGAGCAAAAATCTTTTAAAAAACATATGAGAAACATTATTACTGCTGAGAACATAAATGAACATAAAAATCATATAACGTTCACCAAAATGATCAGGACTGCTGAAAGCTAATCATGCAAACTAATAATCTCAGTATAATGTCACATGTAGAGAGCAATATCGGAGAAATCTCAGCATTGATGGGTTAAATCCAGTCTGAAACTGAGTACTTTGAGTACTTTACATCTTTTGATGTATGTTTAGCTGCTTTATTTATTTTGAAGCAGAATATTCAGTCGACACTTGACATTTTTCCAGTCTTTTTATTCAGTCTATTTAGTCCGGCAGCCGTGAGAGATCTTTGTGACTCAGTGTAAAGTGCTTTCAAAGTGGTTTGCATATTACAGGACACACAATGTATATGTAATACATACCATTAACATACCATACAATCCTATAGAGAAAGTTCCTCCTTTTAAAAGAAAACCTCCTTTTGGGGATGTCCTTATTTGTGGAAACGCTATAAAATATAGTAAATAAAACGTTTTTAAATCATAAAAATGCAGAAAGGTTTCTGTTAGGGTTAGAGTGTGAGTTAGGTTATATTGTTTATGACTAGCTGTGTGTAAAAAACAACACAATAAGTCTTTGAAATATACCCATTTAGATAGATAAGTAAATGTGTGTGTGTGTGTGTGTAGTTGTGCATATGTATACTGTGATGCCTTTATACCAGGCATGTCATAAACCACAAGGGACAGGCATATCAACATAAATTGTTTTTATTGTAATCAGTTTGCCTATTTTTAAACACGTTATACACCCACCCAGCATGAGACATACCTGTCAGATGTGGGAAGAATTGTACAGCAAAGAAGTGGGAGTGTAGAGATTTTTAGCAAATGTACAAGCATGCACCGCCTGTCCATCCCACAGGTTTATTCTGGCTTAGAGAAGAGATATATTTTGCCGTCAACTGCCTGATTTCCTGACCAGGGCAACAGATGGCACTGTTTTCTTTTTCCAACGACCCATCATTAACAGTCATGCTGCCACCCACCAACAGCACGTCTTCCAAGAAGAGCAAAGCTTTATTGAGGACCTTTATTCACCTCTTCCGAGATAGAAGTACAATAATGTACTCAAAACATGGACACTAGTTGTCAAAAACCTGTTATTTTAGATGCTGATATATTTATGATGTCGTAACCATAGTGGGGTTGAGTAAATATTGACAATATTTCAGGTGAACTGTTCCTTTCATTGTGAGAGTAAAAGAGATTGAGGAAAATGGTCATATTCAAGATTTCACCTCTCTGTCGCGCTCTCAGTTTGAAACATAAAATTGCAGGTTACTTTTCCTACTTTTTAAAGCATTTTAAAAAGGAGCCAAAATGGCATTTCCTAGAAACTCCGACCCGACAGCTCAAATTATAAATCATTATTATAAGCTTACCCTTGTGAATCAGGGTAAGGTAAAGAGATTGTGTTAAAAACTGATCTGTCATATACTTGCTCAATAATTGATTTTTGTTCATTGCTAACCCACAAAAGTTACGGATTGCAGCTTTAAACTAAACAAAGAAACTTTGAATAACAATATTTTTAGAAAAATACATGATGTCTGACTGCAAAGCCATGCAACTGCAGAGCGATTCTTCACAGCAGTTTCAGGACAGAAGTGTGCGGAGCAACACTTATTTTACTGGACATTGTGTCACTTTGTGTTTCAGAGCATTTTGTGCTGACAAGTTTCTAACCCGGACCCCCTACAAACCCTAACCTCATGAGCAATAAACATTTTAACTGTTGAAGCTTTGTCTTTTTAAAATTGCAGAATTCGACCTCTTTTAAAGGGCAGCAGCACAGCATTTATGTAACAACATGTCATGTTAATGTACGACACACTTTATGTATGTTAACATAACCCCAGTAGGAGCAGAAGCTGAATATATAAATTCAACACCAGATCTGCTGATCCACTGCACAAACTGTCCCTGTCCGAGAACCTGGAGTGTCGGAAAGGGTCCGCCGCAGGGACATGTTTGTTTGGGCTGCAGGGAGGCGTGCTGTAGGAGGAGGCCGTAAGGTTGCGATGTGTGTGGATATGTGAACAGCGAATGCAGTGTCACAGGCGTCTGATTCAGACACACCAGCTGCTGGGCTCAAAACACTCATCAGGCGTCAGCCGCATGAAGAATACTTGCGTCAGCAGTATTGCGCTTTCTGCAGCGACAGCCCCGCACATCATGCCACGTTATGCTTTTAAGGTTGCATTATAAATCTGTTTCTTCATGCATAATTAAGGCATATATTGTTCAAACAAACTCCTAAAATTGAATCTGAGTGAAGCATAAATAGAATATTATAGTGTAAAATAATTGGTAGGGCCTACAGCTAACAGTTTTAGGCTGTAAGAACGTTTCCATTAAGTAACAAAAACGTTAAAAATGTTAGTGAATGTTAAGAACGTTAGTTTGTCCTGAGAATGTTTCCTGTTAGCTGGACGTGGACGACGTTCATATTGAAAATAAGATCATATTTTTGTAATAAACCTTTTTTGCTTTGTAATTAAGAACTCAGCTCATTTTTGCTCGGTTACATAACCTAATGACACTCATAATCAGGTCTGACATGTCATGCACAGGTTCTCCTTTGTCTGTTTCACTGTATCATGCAGTAGCGATTTTATTGGACTATGGAGTGGAATGATTATTTATCCTCTGGACGGGAGCTGCTCCACCCCATCTGTAAAGTGGCTGATTGAATTCGACCATCAGGGAACATTACAAAAGGAGCCGCAACGATGCAGATATGATTTAAATGCATGAAATATGTCAGCGTAAATGCATCCATCGCATGGCACCCCGGGTGTTATAATCAATACATCACCCAAAGACCTTGGAAATCACTTTCACATGTAAAATGCTTTTTTGCTGATGTCTATGAGTATGTGTGCATGCACTGATGTATGAATCCTGACCCAGTGTAAAACGAAGGCATCTGAAGGCGGATACCAGAAATAATCAGCACCTATTACTGCTCATAACACTGATGCGCAATATCTTGTGTGCATTTTCCACACAATTGCACCTCAATAAAACATGCACTGCATTTCTATGAAATGTGGATTCATATGTCTTACATCACTGAAAAGACCCGATGTAGATATATTATCTCCATAATGTCTGCTGATAATATCCTTTATTGACTTTCTAGGTTATTTCAGCCAAAGGATTTATGCAAATCAGCTAATGACACAAACACGCTCGCAAAAATATGTGCTGATTGCAATTTGAATTGTATCATTTCCCAGCTTGCGGGTCAGTTCTGCATGCACGGTTGTGGAAGACGCAGCAGGCCTCTACAATCTGGTATATTTTCCAGCGACTGTACAGAATTGCCACATCACTGAGATCCAGACACCTGAATCAGCCTTTTAAGTCTCACTTTGGGACATACGCCCATGCTTTTCTCTGTTACTTTATCATCAGCATTTGATGAATAGCTGTTGCTAAGAAAATGCTAATGGAAAATGTATACAAACGGAATTCTGTTTACCACCTGCTATGCAATAATAACACAGGCAAACAGCGCTGGCTTTTGCGAATAAAGTGCGATATATAACTGACCTGATTTACATAGAAAGGAGGCATGTTAGCTCTGTAAAGAATGACAATGGCTTAATTCAGTGCATTTAACATTTGGTATCGCAGACAGCTAGCGAATAAGATGCAGATTCAGCCAACAGGGAACGTTCTCAGAACATTGGCTAATGTTCTCTAAAGTTTCTCTCAAAGTTATCAAAAACATATGAAAAACGCTATTCTTAATGTGTTAGTGGAAGGTTTAAAAATTGCTACAGAATTAAAAAGTTTAATGTTTGATAATAAGAACATTTATGTTATTACAATGTCTAAAAAAACTGGTTGTTTTAAATGTTCCTAGAATGTACAAAATAACTTTTTAACATTTTTATTACTATTGGAAACGTTAGGGAAGCGTTCTTACAACCTAAATTGTTAGCTGGGGTTTTAAAAAACAGCGCACAACTGTTATGCAAATTCACCCGATAGAGATAAAGGAAAGTACAAGCAATACAAAAGTGCTTGTTGTCTTTATTACCTCTTCTAAGTTCAAAAAGAATGAGTAAACAACAGTGTTAATAATTGAAATTCCCAGAACTCATAGCTGGTATTTGCAATGGGGGCGCTGTAACTTTTGCTGTTATTTTATTTACATTGTTATTGTTTTTTCTGAGCTGTTCTCTGAGTTTCAAACATTGTGCAATAAACACCTGCAGGGCTGCCGTGGGGGCAGGAAACACTGTAGCCTGCATGTGCGTCGGGCGAGGGTCTCTAGCCACCTCCCACCCCCCAGCAACAGCAAGATGTGTTTTTTCCGTTCCCCGAGAATAAACCTGCTTACAACGTTCAGTCTGCTTCCATACAATGTTTAAAAAAAATGGAGGTTTTGAACATTCTTAGAAAATACTCAATGGATGTTACTAAGGGAAACATTAGGGAAACATTCTTACAACCTAACATTTTAACTGGGTAGTAGATTATATAGCATTTTAAATAATAACATGAGTACAACATTTTAAAATGACATACATACCGTTTCTCATAGATTTTTTCTCTTTTTTGGCCTCGGTACAGTTGAAATAAGAGGAACATTTGACTTCTAACCTGTTTCGACAGTTAATTATATAGCAAAGTCGACAATTTACACATCCTTTACATTGTAAACGACCTTTGTCACCCTAACAAAGCAGGCACATTTATTATTGTTGAAGCTGATATGACACTCGACTGTAGCAGCAATGGCAACAGCACAAGTTGCTGAACCCCTGAAATTAAAAAAAACATCTTACAGAGTGTCAGGAAAACATTACACAGATGCTTTCCACATCAGAGTCCCTGCTCAGTGAAATTATTTAGTCTTAGTACATTTATGAAACAACAAAGAATGGAAGTACAATCAAGCAATTATCATAATGATATTTTATAGCAGCCAATGGAAGAAAATGACAGAATTTTATTTTGATGTCTGTTCTTTATGAAGACAAAAGTTATTTCTCCAACAAACTGCAGAAATAACAGCATTTAACTGAATGGCTTTGATTACAAATGCGTGCTTTGCACTGCATGCTAGTGCATTTTGTTAATAAACTTTTCAACACACAGGAATTTAACAAAACAGACAAACAGCCAAATCTTTCTTCCCAGTTAGGATGTAAGACCACCCACCCCTCTCTCTCGGTCTACTGAGAAACACATTATGACTACCAATGGTTTGTGTTGGTAAACTTGTTAGTGTACACAGTTCCCATGTGCATGTCTGTTAATATCATATCATATAACATTTTTAAAATGTGCATTTTTGAATCACATTTGCATTTCTGAGCCAAAGAATGCCTGTCAAACAGCAAAAAAAAAATAGCAGAGGTAGACAGACGGTGACGTTTGTTGAGAAGATTAACAAAGGAAACGAGTTGATGCAAATGTGGCGGAGTCGCGCCTGTCTTTCTGTGAGGTTTATAGGCTGAGGGTGTGTTGGGAATAATGCAGCTAAGCTGAAAGTAACAGAAAATACTGAGTATAATGCATATGAATTTCATGAGCTTCTGACGGGGACCTTGCTTTGACTATGGTGATAAAAACACATAAGCGTGAAGAGCGACCTGCGCCCAGACCCGAGAAGAATCGATGCATTACTCAGTCACAGAAAAACTCTTTCTATACCTCTGCGTTAGGCTCAAAATGACCATTCACATTTGATCTGCTTTTATAATGGAAAAAGAAAGTCTGCCTTTGACATCCTTACTGGCAATAAAACTGATTAGAAAGAACGTGTGCTTCTGTCTTCCATTCACCATCACCACAGGACTAATTATAAAGATAGAACTGAAACATAATCGAATTAGCTCTTACCCAGCACATGTGTATTTCAATGAATCTGTACTGTGGACAAACACAAGACGGGAGGATGATGGTTTATTATCTCCAGATTCAACTTTTCATTTTGTTGACTCAAAATTATTATTATTTTTATATGCATGAAATGCTTTAATTGTTTTAATTAAATTAGTTTATGTGGTCCAGTTGCAATGGACCAAACTGCAGGGGGTGTGCCCATATGGATCAGTTTGCTGAAAGGATGGCAATGGGATATTTTTCAGCCTGTTAATGAGCTCTCAACTGAACATTAATTAGTATGATTTACGATTAAAAAAAAATAAACATTTTAAAAAATCATAACTCCATATAATGCCCTTTGAGCTGTGCATGTCTCCACTAATAAAGTTATCTACAACTGGAAAAGTTCAACTTTGAAAACCACCTAAATGCAAAACGTGTTTTGTAGTTAATGCAAGATGCATTTTTGTGTTCAAAACCAGCGAGACTTGATGCAGTTGCCAAGACCTCCGTGTCCTCTAACACATTCTGTGCAAACACTTGCAAACCATTTGAATCATCAAAAATGAAAACGTGGCAAATTGTATTTCGAATATACTGCTGTCGACTACAGCCAAGTCAAAGATGTATGTTCAGTAATGTAGACTTCTAAAGGCACTTTTGATGATGTTGGTTAATTACCTAATCGGCAGCTCTGTCATGTGATTTTGATCATATCTGACATACGATCTCCTGCCACAGTCTTACTCTGTAAATGTAAGTCAGTGTATGTAATGGTGACTGATCTGTCAGCTGTGAGCGAAGCAAAGATTATTACTGCAAATGAAGTGTAACAATCAATAACATCCACAATACAGCAGGCAGGAGTGACTTGTGCTGTGTAAACACATTCACTCCAGTCCTGCAGAACTGTGTATCGAATCAACACCCTGTTTCTAATCAGAGCTTTATGTTTGCATCTACAGCGTCACTGGTTTGCATAGACTCTGCATTAATTTGTGTATGTAAAAAAACGATAAATCTATGGAAAAATGTCATATTGTGCCATTTATTCATCCACAGTCTATTAAAAGGCCATTTCTTACTGCTGTTTCCCAGACTCGCACAATAAACTGCATGAATTGCTGTTAAACACTTCAGTTTTTACTTTTTTTTTTTACCCACCAGCCCTTGTGTGTGATTCTGCCCTCAAATTATCTCCAACATGAAGTATTCATTTCAGAGGTGATGTATTGGCAGAGTTTTGTTGTGCTTATCCACCGTGAGAGAGATTCAAGCTGTGATACTCGTGCTGAGCACCACAGAGCCGCACAGAAACGTTTCCTTCCCAAAACTGTGCCGCCACACCGCACTGCAACACACGACAGCTCAGCATCAGAGTTCTGTTCTCTAGTTTGATGCTTTTCACTTTCATTAGTTTACCTCACTTTCTGTTTCCCACACAGATGGTGCTTCTGTCAACAGAAGACAGCTAATTTCCATGCTTTTTGTCTTTCACGTTTTCTATTCACTACAGTAACCCTGTTTGGCAAACATTTTTGAAATTAGCCCACAACAGAAGTTCACAATGTTTTCGGGATACTGTATGTTTCAGAGTTTTTTATGAGCTAATAGCTGTATTGTTCCACCTTTGGTTCCAAAAGGGAAAGAAAATAAGAGCAAATTAAATCAATTATATTTTTATGGATGAGCACATGTGTTCAATATTGTGCTTTTTCATGCTTTTTAATATTCTCCTTTCTGGCTGCTGGGTAAGTATGGAGCACAGCTAACAATTTTAGGTTGTGAGAATGTTTCCCTAATGTTTTCATGAAGTATCATCACATTGTATTGGGCACACAGCTTTACAGTTGAGTGAACAGAGACATGAAACCTGATCTCCTAAACTGTGCTGTCTTTCTCATATGTGCTCTGAATATATATATATATATATATATATATTAGGTTATAATAAAGAATGATAATTATGAATTATTTTTTGATTATGAATTATTATTTGATTGGATTGTTCTGTATTTATAAACATATTGACCCCTGCAATGCCAGCCTCCACCTGATTTCTTCTTTCATATACTAACTTTCCACTGTTAACTGTTGTTAAGAACTGTTTTATCTCCTTAGCTTCACCTCTGTTCCTACTTGTAAGCATAGACTGTGTTTATTGTTGGTTCTTAGAGCCAAATGTTGAACGTTTTTCCATTTGTAAGTCGCTTTGGATAAGTGTCTGCTAAATACATAAAAGGAAAAAGTAGCTTTAATGGAGTTAGTGACTGTCTGTAGAAAGACTGCAGTGTCTTGTACAGTAGCTGCATTTTTGGCTTGCTTGACTGTAGCTTAATCAGTTTCGATCTTGAGTAGTTATGCATACCAGGAAATGCACACATAAAATAAAATAAAATATAAATCCTGAACACACTGTGAGTCACTTTGAATAAGATTGTCTGCCAAATGTATAAACGTAAATAAAACTGAAAAGGTCACAGGTGTGCGTATGTATACAGTATATCCACTATTTCACAATGTCCCGCTGTATCAGTTTTATAATGTATGTTGAACTGTTCTGAGTCTTTTGTTTGTAACTTATGATGTGAGGCAGCTGTTGTTTGTACTGCAGACAGGCTTCATTTGTTAGGAATAGTGTTATTTTTTAGTTTACATCCATAAAGTTCAGAATAGATAAAGAGATGAAATACACTGTGAATGAGTTTGATGTTTTCCCAGCATTTGTGCTGTGTGTTCTGGTAAACCGTTCAGCAATAGTTTCAAACTCTCAATTAGGTTATATCTTCATTTGTATTTGCATTGAATTTCTATCCATAATAAATATATACTGTGATCTGCACTGTTAACGTGACGTAACATCAGTTCACAACGTGATTTTTTCGCACCTGTGACCAGTGACCTGACTGTGTTTTCATCCGCTCTAAGTGGCAGACAAAAGCGAATCAGATGCTTCTCGGGAACAAAAGAAAGAAGCGATTGAGGTGTAATCATCTAATCAGAGGAGAGAAGCAGACAATTATACACCCAGCATCTTAAAACGATGTCTCCATAGACCAGCATCAGTCAGCAGATGATCCAAAAAACTTCAAGTCAATGCTAATTAATGCTGGTGTAATCTGATGATTACAATTACTAACAATTACAATAACGGCCGTTATTATGTCAGTAATTATGTAGCATTGTTAAGGAGTTTGACTGCTGTGACCGCACTGTGAGTTCTGTTGGTTCGAGGGGAGCACGTAAAATGCATCAACGCAATATTCACAATATTCATTCCAGGAACAGAAGACAGACGGAATGGAAAACGTTTATTGCGGAGACCACGTGTGTCCATGTCAACAGAAATATAATAATGACACTCAAAACCTCCTGTTACTTTCACGAACACCTGTGGCTTTACCTTTACAGCTGTGTGGATTGTATAATAATAACGCTATAGCTTTTATTGTTAGCCCTTTGTCTTTCTTGATTTACAAACCATGCATGTTGTTCCAGCTGTGAAACGTTTTTTCAACATGTATATGATAATTTAGATGACATTTTAATACATTTCTATATGGATTATGAAATCACTGCTACATCATACTTGAACCCTGATAATTGCTGCTTGCAGCTATATTTATGATTTTTCCCTTTTGGGAAAAATCCCTATTAAGCCCAAATGGTAAGACCTAGAGACTTGGTCAGATGGTAGTACTATGGCAGGCTACTCAGGATTAAATATGATAAATAAATATGTTTTCATCCAAATATGATTAAATATTAGCTAAATATGATTCATCCAATCTGTCTGTTTTTTTTAAAAAACATCTTTTATTCATGGAATATACAACTTTTTAAGGGATGGCATTATTTTATCCTCCTGCTACCTGTTTTTGGGGGGAAGAAGCAGAGCATGATGACTACTTGTTTATCATAGCAAAATATTATTCTCTTACAAAGTTGTTGTTTTTGTGCCTTGTTGGGTGACATAGTTTGCATGTGTTACATCACACGGAGTGTGACTCGAACATGGTTTCTCGTGTCATGCAGGGTGTCGTGTTCGCAGCCCGGGCCCAGGAAACACACAACCGTCAGCTGACAACTTCCTTTATGATGTAAACAGATCAATAAGGGTGAAGTGAACATAATGCGATGCTAATGCACAGACTGACAGGGCTCTTTCCCACAGCTCTGTGCTGGTGGAAGTGCTGTTGTCATGGCTTCTTCCTCTCGGAGTGTGGCATGTGTTGTAGGCACTTCGGATGCTGTGTGATTTAGACAGATGGCTTCTCTCATTTAAGCTGACTGACAGCTTACAACCTGTCAATCTTACCAGGGAAGATGAATGTGATGGAAAGGAGACCAGTGAAGTGGAGGCACAGACACCTCCCACCTGCCTCCACAATGCATGCTGGGATAAATTTCTCCTCCATCTTATCGCTTCACTACAAGTGTCATGTAGTCTCAATCGTTTTTCATAAACCTTTGGACTTGGGCTAACAGTGCCTTAAGCTTTCTGTAAATGTTCTGGACGTGTGCAGTCAACATTTGGTATCAGCAGGGTTGTTTCTTACCAACTGTGACAAAATGTCTTAGTTTTTTCTGGAACTTGACGGTATGCTAATACCAGCTACACTTGCTATTGTGTTGACCTTTCAGTCACTTTTCATATATAAATGAATATTTATATATCTCATTCAATGTGTCATATTCTTTACAGGAAATAAAGCACCGCATTACTGCTGTCCAACAGAGATGGTAAAATATTGCAGGTAAAATATTTCAAATGGTTTAAAACTCTCTTATCTCACATTTTAGAGGGTAGAAAAAAATCTCTTTCACTAACTTTTATGACATTGAATGTAATTACTGATTTCTCCACAATGGATACTGTATGTTTTGTACTTCAGTTGTTGAGGCTGAACTCAGTCACTCTGGTAACAGGGTGTATGATGTGGTGTATGATGTATGATATAAGAAAGGTATTTTACCTATGTTGCAGTTATGCATTTGGCAGCCGTTTATATCTGAAGTGACTTACACATCATTCAGGATATATCTATATCTTTATGTGTTTGCTGGTAAATAAACCCACAACCTTGGTATTTCAACCACTACCCAGCACTACCCTGCAACGTTTTAAAAATGTTCAACTAACAACTTAGGACTAACATTTTAGAAATATATGATATAAATCGTTCTACTAACATTACTGCAAGAATACTTTTGATAACTTTGAGAGAACAATAGCAAATGTTCTAAGAACGTTCCAAACACAAGATTCTTATGTTTCAGTCAATCAACTCAAAATATTTCCAGCACTTGTGAAATAAGAAATCTGTCAATGCTGGAGGCCTCTTCACAATTCAACAGCTGTGGCTCTAGTGATCCTCTTTGCTAATGATGTATATCAGCGTTTTCGAGGTAAACAATAGTGCTTCAGAGAAGGCAGACAAGCAACTTACCTCATCAATACAGCTGTAAACGAACATAAACAAAAGGTATTGATCTTTTTCCAGACATTAGAGGCCCACAGATTTGTTTTGTGGGCTGTTTAAATCAACAGGCAGTCAATATTGACCCTATTTATTTTAGTAAAGCACATTCCTGGTTTTATTGCGAATGATTCATTGACACAAGCTGTTCCAAAGAGAAAAAAGCATCTTTACTGCCTTTAAGCAGAATGCTTAAGAAATAACTTACAGCTCTTCTTTTGAAACAAGTTTTCTTTTACACTGATGTCATCATGATCTTATGGGCGGGGAAATTAGACATGTTTAGCTCCTCCTCTCAAACACAGGTAATTCGGAGACATATAAAGACTTTTCAGCTTTTGTCATGCAAACAACCTCAGCAGAGAAAACTTCAGTGAACTTCAGTTGAATATATAGAAGCAAAAGTGTGAAACCCGCCATGCAGAAAACTAAAGTTTCTAGAACTTAATCTGAAAAGTACAGGTTTTTAATAGGATATACGCAGAGATATAATGACAGCGAGGTTTAAAGTAGCAGAATCTTTTCCACGCGTTACGCTCTGTTCTGTGAATGTTCTCTGAATTCACACAGAGACGTCTCTCCGCTTCAGCGCTCACTTAACTTTGTTTGTCTCCTTCAAGTTCAGCGGGTTGAATCCGTGTCTCCTGCTGCACCTCCACCTGCTGTGGACCTCCACAGGCTGAGGGGAAACACTCGCCTCCACACAATTTAATAAGACAGAAATGATGCTGAAAGATACATATGGCAACGGTGACAGTATTTTAATACTGATGACCGAAAAGACTTTTATATAACAATTACAAAGCTGCAATTCATAACTTTTGCTTCTCTAGCGCCATCTCCGTTTGAAACATAAAATTGCAGGTTACTTTACATACGTTTCTTTATGCATGTTGAAGTCAAGAAGCCAAACTGACATTTTCCTGGAAATCTGCCCCTGACCGCTCAAATTATAAATCATTACTATAATCTTTTTTGAACACTGATCTGTCATATACTTGCTCAATAACTGATTTTTGTTTAGTTTTGACCATAAAAGTTACAGATTGCAGCTTTATTGTTAACCAATGTTGAAATGTAATATTTATGACATTGGCTTTAGTTGGAATAAAAGAGTTTTTTTCACTGGTTAGGTACTCTTAGGTTACAGCATTATACAGTACATGTGGTGTTCTGTGGTCGTATGCTGCTCGTTTTGGCAAATGTAATAGGACATCTGGGCATCCGTGCATACAGAAAACTTGCGGAGTGTGCAGAATATAAAAACTGCATACTACTTTCAAAAACAGTGGGTAGCAGTGTGGCTGTGCAGATACTAACTCTCTTTATCACTTTCATTTCATGTAGTAAAGGTTTTTTTATGGTTTTATGGTCTCTGATGTTGATTGTTTTGGCTGGTGATCAGGAAGTGCAGGTTTTGGGAAAAGGACAGAGCAGGTCCAACTATACTGCACCTGATAACAAACAGCATGATTTAAAACAGCCTGTTTAATTCTACAGGTCACAGAGACAGTGGAACATGTTCAGATCAAACTAAATAACAATGTTTTTGGGGCAAAGAAAATTTTTTGTAACATTATAAGTAGATCTCAGGGGACAAAATTACACACATATAGAGAGAGAGATACACACACACAGTGTGTTGTATTGTTTCTAACTCTAAATTCAACCATACAAAAAACTTTCTGAAGTTTAACCATTAAGCCCTTTATTTACTATATTTTTATATTGTTTTTACAAATGGCTTTTGGGTACAAATTTGTCCCCAATATATGGTTAAGTAATATATCTATATATATAGAACTGCATAAAGGTATAACTGCAGTTGGTATTGATTAGGAAGGGAAGGGCAGGCTGCAGATCCTCAACACTGTTATTTTGTAGTGTGTTAACAATGCTTCATAAAGTTGTGCTGTGTATCTGAATGTTCTTAGACTGTCTGCATCCCAGCAGGAAGTAGGAAGGAAGCGTCGGTGCTCCTGGTATCACAAACACTCCTGCAGCAGTTTCTCCTGCTGTTTCTTTGGCCTGGTGCTGTTGTATTGATGCACTCCTGGTGCCGTTGTATTGATGCACTCCTTCTTTTGATGCACTCCTGGTGCCGTTGTATTGATGCACTCCTTCTTTTGATGCACTCCTGGTGCCGTTGTATTGATGCACTCCTTCTTTTGATGCACTCCTGGTGCCGTTGTATTGATGCACTCCTTCTTTTGATGCACTCCTGGTGCCGTTGTATTGATGCACTCCTTCTTTTGATGCACTCCTGGTGCCGTTGTATTGATGCACTCCTTCTTTTGATGCACTCCTGGTGCCGTTGTATTGATGCACTCCTTCTTTTGATGCACTCCTGGTGCCGTTGTATTGATGCACTCCTTCTTTTGATGCACTCCTGGTGCCGTTGTATTGATGCACTCCTTCTTTGATGCACTTGCACTCCTGGTGCTGTTGTATTGATGCACTCCTTCTTTTGATGCACTCCTGGTGCCGTTGTATTGATGCACTCCTTCTTTTGATGCACTCCTGGTGCTGTTTATCTTTTTGATGCACTCCTGGTGCCATTGTATTGATGCACTCCTTCTTTTGATGCACTCCTGGTGCTGTTGTATTGATGCACTCCTTCTTTTGATGCACTCCTGGTGCCATTGTATCGATGCACTCTTTCTTTTGATGCCCTTCTGGTGCTGTTGTATTGGTGCACTCCTTTTGATGCACTCCTGGTGTTGTTGTTGATAATTGTTGCACTCCTTCTTTTCACCATACAGACAATCCCTTAGTTTATCTTTGTACCAGACAACCCTTTAATATTTCTCCATATCTCACTAAATCATCTTCCTTCATTTGAATGTTTAATTAAGGTCTGAAACACAATGCAATGGTTTCACAGGTGACGGCACATTAATACAACTGTAATGTTTTTCATGAGGTGTCGACAGAAAGGAAATGATTTCCAACCTCCACTGGCCTTTGATTAAGTAAGACTGAATTCATCAAGCACCTCATATTTTTCTAGCTTGTTTATTGCAGTTTATTTAGAGTAGTGCATAGATCATTCTTAACCGGGTTCCTGCACTGTGTGTTAAGACTACACTCGGTTGGTTATTAGACTAACTTTTTCTCAGACATGCTCTATAGGGTAACACAATGCTGAATGCAAATAAATGCAGCTGACAGTGATGCATAATAAGAATAGCAAAATAAAAATTAAAACCTTAAACATCTATCTATCCATCCATCCATCCAAAAACCCACCCACCCATTCTTCCTTCCTTCCTTTCTTAATTTCTTTCTTTCTTCTGAGGCTGTACAACCAGTTAAACTAATTGCATTTTGGCCTAAATTCATCTGTTACTTTGTACGGCCATATTGTTGTTACTAATAGAATATGTGACTCTGTGGTTGTTCCATGTGTTAGGCTGCAAAATCACACTTCTGTTGTTAATTATTACTTATTATGACACACTGTACTGTAGCTAAAAACTTTCACCCTTTGTGCATTCGCACACAACATCTTTGCGTCTGACTGGCCAGGCATTAGTTCTGAGAAAAAAGTCATAGAATAGCTTCTATTTATTATTTAGTATCTGCTATTAGAAAACTTGCCCTAGTCCTCTGTATAAATAATGAATGAACCGTTGTATAAGTTACAGTTAGCAGATTACTGTACCACCACTGGCATTGCACAGAGAAAGCTGTAATGATTTTATGGAGCTTAATTTTTACTGGATTACACATAAATGGCTTTTTTTCTACCGTAATTAATTGAATTGAGGGATTTAACGGGAGAAAAGTACTCGTTTCATTTATGTCTCAATGCATGGGGTTAATTACGGTAATGTACGGTAACCCCCTCCTTTTTGACTGTGAAGGAACTTCATTCTTTAGAGGGGAGAATTTTCCACAAGTTAAATAAAAACAAAAAATGTCCATGTCAGTCTTGTTTAATTTTTAATGGTAACGTATTAAAAGTAGATTTTCTTCAGTCTTACCTGCCTGAGGCATATAAAAGTTTAAATACTCTAATGCATTATGCCCTCAATATCTCGTCTCTCTTTAATACCCTTGATGCGCTGCTGCTTTAGACTCATTGGATGAGGCTTGTAATCTTGTGTTACTGCTGTCATGGGGCACCTGTCACATTTTGTGCTTCAGAAGAGTTAAATACATGATGGTAGATGTTACGTTTAGAGCCACTGGTGTGCCAGGAGCCCCGGTGTTTTTTAAATGATCTGCAAAGCATATTAATGCACACCTTTAAAGACGTTATGAAATGTATTGCTTTCGCTTACCAAGAAAAATGATTTTGCTACGTTAGATGATTTTGTGTTATATAAGGCAGAACTGTAGTGATGTTTTTCAGAGATTTTGATGTGGCTTTGTTTTAAACACTTAATCCTATATCTTAAACCTAAACTGAAGATAAACCAGACAATCTAATCCATTCAAACATTAAGCAGGTCATCAGCTTTAGGTGTGTCATTCATTTGTGTAATTTTGTACATAATATATTTTTAAAAGACAGAATTTGCTGTTTGATTGAATGTATAATGAACAATAAATGTAGCATTTTCTCTCTGTATATATATTACGAAAGGCACCGCTGGACACTTGAATTTTAACCAAGTACCAAATGTCATTTTAAGATCCACTTAGTGGTGCAGAAAGATAGTTCTGGAATCTGGAGAAATTAGGCCATGACTCCCTCATTTAAATGTCACGAGTCTGTTAACCCTCATGCCACAGGCACTGTCCCTTTCTCTGACATTTCATTGTGTGTTTGTATCATGTGTGGAGTGAAATATCACGACTGAAAACAGCCTGAGCAGGAGGTGAAGAGCTCTCGATGAGTGTCAAACTTAACATCACTCTCAAATACTAATATTCGGGTAGAGACACTGGATAACTTTGCCATTTTTACAATTATTATTATTATTATTTGTTTGTTGACTTTTGTTTGTAAAATATTTTGCATAATAAGTTTTTTTAATGCCTTTGTACACCCTCTGTCTGACCCTTAAAAATAAATTGGAATAAATGGGAAACTAGCTGTGACTTTAGGGTTCTTATGTAAACGCCCTCTTTACATGCAGTTTGCTCCATTTTTAGTTGCGAGATTGCGACCGGGTCAAATATAGTTTGACAGGTTTATAAGAAAGAGCCCAAAGAGCCATTTTTGCAGCTTGGTTTCCAAAAACTGCCTTTTATCCACTGAGAAGTTTTGAGTTCTGAATGTTACAGTATGATTTTACTGTATAATGAACTCTTTTATCTAAAAAGATCAAGGAAAATATTTGTTCTTTATGATATGAGCCCTTTAAATGAGCATTAATCGCATTTAATCCTCATGTTTAAATTTAGTTAAATCAACAATAATTCCTTCTGTCTTCAAACACAAGAACTGCAGGCTCAGACAATTCTCTTGGCACTGCTATCTTGGCAGCACTGCCCACACACACAATATCCTGCCATGTTGTCTTTGTAAAGTTTGACACTCATCAGGGACACAATATCCTTATGCCACACAAAGACCAGAATATCCACTGGCACAACACTTCAGAGCTTGCTCATGGGAAGGTCAGCCATGCGTTGCTAATTTGAGCTTTTAATATGAGGCCTTGCTGATCATGCTAGAAGAGGCTGGAGCACTTGAGGGAAACAGAATAAATGCAACGTCTCCAGCTCACCGGCTGGCAGGACTGTAGCTTGTCTGCAGTTTTCTGAGAATAAATGATCTGGCTTCTGCGTTCTCGGGTGTGTCGAGAACACAGCTGGTGAACGGGTGAAAAACTCGTGATGGAGAAGAACGTAACAAAGCCTCATTTTAACCCACGTGCTTTACTTACTTAAAAATGTACTCACACCTACATTAACACACATGCTAACTGTGAAGCAGTGAATTATTTTAAGTGTATACTTTTAATGACTTTCAATTAGTATAAGAGGTCAAGTTTGGCTGGTTAGTCTGGTCCAGCTAGTTAAGAACCTGTGGAACTAAGTTTCTATGGTGGCAGATGTTAAAGCAACAATCCGTAACTTTTTTGGTTAAAAATAAACAAAAATCAGTTCTTGAGTAAGTACATGACAGATGAGCGATCTCCTTAACTTACCCCGATTTGAGCTGTTGGGTCAGATTTTGCAGATATTTGATTACAGTGTGGCATGTAAAGAAAGGTATGTAAAGTAACCTGCAATGTTATGTTTCAAACAGACATGGCGACAGAGAGGCACAAGTTACAGACTGCCCCTTAAATCAAGTACTTCCAAGCAGTCATACTCTGACCAATCAACAGCTATTTGGGATTTATAAAACTAACAGGTGGATTTGGCTAGATAATATAAACTTTCATGACATTGACATTAAATTCCTGCATTACAGTAAATGCTGGTCCTGTTTCTAATGTTAAAGAAATCTAAAGTATCTCATTACAGAAGTTAAAGCTCATAAAACATAGCTCACGAGGTTTTAAACCTACTGTAATTAACTTAAAAATAACGGTTCTTAAAAGGTTCTTCACAGCGATACCATGGAAGAACATTTTTGGTTCCCCAAAGAACCATTCAGTCAAAGGTTCTTAAAAGTTCTAAAGAACCTTTATGAACTATAAACAGCATCATGTGAAACAGAAAGGTTAAAAGTTCTTTATGTTAAAAGTTTTTTATGTTAAACGTTCTTTATGGAACCATACAGCCAAAAATTGTTCTTCTATGGCGTCGTGAAGCACCTTATGTTTAAGTGTACAACCCTTATGTTACCAGTCTAGATCTGAAGGCTACAACTCGTACAATAAGTCTTGTTAAACTGTTAAACTATTGCTGAGTCGAAACTTCAGGCGCATTAAACATGTTCGTACAGTAGCGTAAGCACATCGCGTTGACCTGGCAACATGATTAAAAGATGTCATTAACCAAGCACTCCTTCTACACATAAAACTTACATTGTAAACCACATGCAGCGTTTCTGAAAAATCGAATGACCTTATCTTCATTTTTCAGACCACTCTCAGTCCTTTGTGTGCTTCCTACGATACAGTTTTATTTGAAAGCTGTCCAAATATTAAATGTAAACAAATTGAGTTTATTACAAGTATAAAAGTCTGTTTCAAGGGTAGATTTGGAACGTCTGTGAAGGAAAAATAAGCATATTCCAAGATGCTCTGTAAGTGAATTCAAATAGATTGCTAAAATTGTTCCATTAATCATGTGGCACTGAGTATTATTTAGGTTAAAAACAGCAAAGTGCATGGGCAGCTCGCCTGGCAATAAATCTTACCCATAATGCACTTGGTTGAAATCCAAAAAGCTGTCCTCATCATTTCACACACAATCTGTTAACGGGCTTTACTTCTAATCAAAAATGACTCCCCGTGAGACAGCTAACAGTTTATAACTAGAGAATTCAGTTCCAAAAGCTTTTTAAATGCTGTGGCCGTGTTTGTTGCTATCGGATATTTTTGGAGAAAATACATTTAGGGCCTGTTGCCTCGAGGAGACTTAAGACTGTTGTATCCTACATTACGTGCAATATTTTATGTTTCCAGCTGTCAGATGATGATAATTAGTAACCGATACAAAAGACCTGCATAATTTGTTTGTGGTCATAAACAGGGTAATGTTAATGTCAGCATTATGTTTTTATTATGATAAACATATTATGATGTTTGCCATATTGTATTTCTTTTCCGATACAGTAAAGCTGCTTTGTTTTGGCTCTTTTTGCTGCAGGTTGTCATGGTAATGGAAGCAGACAGAACTGCTAGACTGAGGTGCAGTGTGGCATTGTGGGAGTCTGAGGCGTAACTCAAACTCAACGATGAGAGATGTATCTGAGAGTTATTCCAGCAATCCTGATGCTGGCTGTAGCAGACACAAGGCAGGTGATCTTTCTTTCCAGTGGCCACATGAATACTTCCAGAATTCATATACAAAATGAACATGAGAAAAGTGGCCCTGTGTACTGTATAAGCATTTACTGATGCATGACACTGTATGATTTAGTCCTTCAGTAAACAAATATAGATACACATAAAAAGAGGGCAAGATATTTGTTTTGCATTCATGAGACATTCAGAACTTTTCGGTCGGGTCAAAGCTGAGCTATGCTGAATTGCTGAATCTTCTCATTTCTCTGCATAAACAGAAAGAAGCAGATAACAGCACACTGCCGCGATTCTTGTGATGTTCTCTTCCTGTTCAGAATCACTACAGTATGATGCTGTGTATTCTCACACAATCCCTCAACAAGTTTTCATCTGAAGAACATCCACATCACAACTTAATATATAAAGCCGACGAAGGTATGTGGTGAAACAACAGTTGACTTAATGGAGTTTAATCACATTCATAATCCTGTCCTTCACATTAAAAATTCTGCGGTTTATAGTCTTTGATAAGTGGATTCACAGACGGTGTATTGCGGTTCATGATGAGGTGAAGAAACGATTGTGAGATGGTCGGGTGTTTTAAATGGATGTTTTAAAAGTCATTAGGCACAGATCAGTTATTGCATTAATTTCATATCAATATAAAAACCAGCTTTACAGATCATGCGGTGTGACCTAACAGTGCTTTAAAATTCCCTTGCAGATCCATTTTGTTGATCCATATGCAGTTCTTAGTTGAACTCTGCATTCATTTGTTTGCATCTCAGCACCTTGTGTTTTAGTCTTTCCCCATATTGCTGTTTAAAGCTGCAATGTAACGATTTGGGTTAAAAAACAAACAAAAATAATTGATTGAGCAAGTACATTACTTATACCCAGCATTATCAGAACATTGTCTGGTTCTTCAAAAGTTCTCTCAAGGTTATTGTTCTTACAATTTAAATTGTTAGTGGGGTCAGTGTTCAATACAATCTCCTTACATTACCAAGATTCACAACAGTAAGTTTACAATAATGATTTACTATCTGAGCTGTCGGGTCTGATTTCCTGCGAAGTTCAGTTTGGCTTCATTTGAGAAAAGTATGTAATGTAACCTGCAATGTTATGTTTCAAACAAAAGAGATGAAAGTTACAAATTGCTGCTTTAAGCAGTTATGGAAGATGTTACCCAAACAAATCTTAAAACGTTCATGATTAATTCATTGGATGGCTATGACTTTACGGGAAGGTTTCAGAGAAATGTGTGCCTCCAGCAGTTTGAGGATGGCCCTTTTCTGCTGCACAATAACAATGCCCCTGTGCACAAAGCAAGGTTTATTTAAAAATGCTTTGCTGAGTCTGTTGTGGAAGGAATCGATTTGCCTTCACAAGGATCTGAACCCCACTGAATACCTTTGGGATGAACTGGAACATGGAGTGTGAGACAGACCCCATCAGCCAACATCAGGGCCTGACCACTGATGCACCAGAGACAAATCCCTGGATCCATGTCCTTCACTGAGGAATAGAAGCTGATATAATAACAAAGATTTGTGATTATGAAAATAACATGTTTATCAATGCGTGATGTTTGGGTGTGGTGCTCATGTATCTACATACTTTAGATCTTGTTGAAATAAGAGGTACAGACGGCTTGTTTAAATCCATTTTAACTAGGCATGTAGGGCTATGAATTATTTGTGAAATTGTTCTGCTAACTCAGTACTGAAGTTAATGAAATTAGTTACTTGGCATTTCTGATTTGAACTCGGTTTCTGCTTATAAACTTCTCCCCAGGTTTCCTGTGACATTGCAGCAAGTAGTTTTCACCTTGTTTTTAAGTCTTGAATTATAAATACTCAGTTGTGTCGTGCGAGGCCTTTGCGTGCTTCGCTGTTAAAGGTTCTTTCAGGATAGGGTCATGTGACACAGTCGTCTGGGCGTGTATGAGAAAACGTTGTGGATGCGGTTTGCCTGTCTGCTCGTAACCCATAACGACCTTGTCATCCTTCATTCGCGTTCACAATGTGATACAATTAAAATTACATTAACTCCTCTCTGCTTCTTTGAGATGTGTTGTGACTTGTTGTGTTGGAACTAGAGACATTTGTCTCCTGTATGTTTGATATGCGTTTCCTGTGGCATCAAGTCGAAGCTGATTGGCTGATGAAGTTGTTTTAATAGTCAGTATTAATTGAAGTTTGTTACATACATAGAAAGCGAATCATTAGCATTCAGATCTCACGAGCAGCTGATTAGCTGGAGCATTTTTTAGCCAATCATCTGAGCTGTACATGTCATGTGACCGAATATGTGCATTATTGACTGATTATGTGCATTAGTATGCACAGCTACTTTTAAATGATGACGTTTGTGCACATAACTGTGTTGTCATGACAGCTACCAGAAGGGGCGGAGCTAACCAGCAAACTTTGATCCTCTGGTCCTGAAAATGGGTCTGAAAAAATGGGTCTCTTTCAGTAGAACGGGACGTTCTGAAGAGGTTATTGGCATTTAATGTGGCATAGGCTGTCATAACTGACATAAAATCCTACCAGCAAAATGGTTTGGAAGAACCCTTGACACAAAGCCATCACATAAACGTTTGAACTCAACATTCGACAAGCACATATGTGTGTATTTCAGCCATGCACAAACACACATGCAGTATCCACACATCTCTGCTAAGTGTTTATTAATTACTGCATAATGCAAAGCTCTCTCCGTTAAATATAAAGCAGAGATTTGAATACTCGCTGTTGAAAAGACAAAATCTGTGATGGGCATTTAAAGACACAGTTTGTTTGTTTTCCATCTAGCACTGTAATTAATGTTACACTCTGTGAATCAGTAATTACTGCCTTCTCCAGCAGTGAGGCAGAGGGAAGAGAAGACACTTCTGTCTGACAGCTACTGTGAGGATGTGATTTCTGTCATATACCCACAGAACATGCAATGCACACGTGGTCAAAAAGACTGACAAGCGTTTTGTCAGTGTGGTTTCATTTGATGTGTAATTTGTGCAGCATACAGCTTGTTTTAGGGTGTTCCTAAGGCTCTGCTTTGATGGGGTTGTATTGAGGACTGAAGCGTCAGGTTAATTGCCTGTGGATTAGCCATGTCATTTCTTTACAGTACTTGCAGGATGTCTCAGGTACTGAACGCAATTACTTACATGGTGCAATAAAACATGCACTAAATCCAGAAAAAATTACAATGCTTTTGTCTTGTGCTGTATATTTAACCTAATTCAGCTTCCTTTTTGTACCTTAAAAATGGTTCTGTAGAACAAATTCAGTAATTTATTTAAAGTTACGCACTCCTATGTCCCCAAGCTTATGTTGTTGGTTGTGTGTGTGTTTACTTAATCATATATTGATTATATTGATATATCATAATCTAAGCAGAACCTCATTTTGGGGATGTCCTCATTTGTAAAAAGACTATAGAAATATAGTAAATAAAGTTTTTTATTTTAAAGATGCAGAAAGCTTTCTAACTAGCTGTGTATAAAAACAATAGTCTGTGTCCAATAGTCCAAGTCCATGTAATGTTTCTAGGTAGATAGAATGTGTATACGTGTGTGTGTGTGTGTGTGTGTGTGCAACTCAAAAAATAGAAATGTTTGTTATACAAAAAGTTACTCATTAACTATCATGTCAGTCAGTTGAAGGAATCAAAAGCGTTGGTTTTTTATTTATTTTGAAGCCTGTCATGAGGGTGACAGGAGATTATGTCTTTGATTCCAGACTGACTGTCTGAGCTCATGTTTAATACCAGAAGTCAAATGTGAACACCGTTTTACACAAATTTAACAAAGCATAATAACAACAACCATATTATATCTGAGATGCTTGTTAAATGTAATGTAATAGTATTATTAATGTACAGCTTCACAAACAACTTTCAAAAAGATGCATACAGTATACAACTAATACTGTAGAGCGCTCTAAAAATAATGTGAGGTTTTATTTAGTTTTTCTCTGTGAGTTTTTTTAGTAACATTTACTTAAACAATTATACATCCTAATCTAAGTTGGTTCTGCTTAACTTTTTGTGCAGGTTTTAAATGACAAAGAGTCTTCTTAATTCTCAGACATTCTCAGAACGTTGACTAACGTTTGCTAAAAGTTCTCTCAAGTTATCAAAAACATTCTTGCAGTAATGTCAGCAGTAGTGAAGTTAGTGGACATTTTGAATGTTCCTGGACCTTTTAAAAAACATTTTGTATGTTTTTGTTACATAATGGAAACATTAGGGAAACGTTCATGCAAGCAGATTTGTTAGCTGGGATGTAGCATGACTTATGTGAGCGGCTCTTTATTAAAGTTAAAGACATGAACAGGATGTGGATTAAGCCTCTAATGAGAAACAGTGTTTGTTTGTCTGAGTGCCAATTGTTCACCATCAATGGCAGGCGTGTGCTCACCCGCAGTTTCTCCTGCTATTACAGGTCATTAATCTGAGGCAGGCAGCCATGATCTCCAGCTAAATATAAGCATAAGTGTGCGGTTTCTCAATGAGTGATCACTGACGAAGGATCATATGAAAGCTTCCCTTCCGCTCACTCCAGCCTGTGAATCTGAGCACCTACTTTTACTGCACATGGGGCGATACTGCGTACTGTATCTCACGGGAGTGATTCAGTTAACACAGCGGGATGTGTGAGTGTTGGAGACGTGCGTTTTATTGCTTTTCTCGTAGTAGTCATACGTTTAGCTTTGGGTCTTTAGATTGTCTCCTGTTTCTATCACAGTGGCTTTTGAATTTCTGTGAGTTTTAAGAAATATTTTTTATTAAGTTACTTTTTATTACTGACTTCACCGTAAGCAAGTGATCTAAAGTTGTTACATCGTTGTTTTTATCACTATATTCTGGCTTTCGTGAAACGCAATATATGATAATTAAATGTCATAGTTTGGCTGTAAAATGAAAAATGTATTTATGCATTTGCACGGCTGCAGTCATTCACACTTTCATCAAGTCAGCAAACTGAGGAAATACCCTAGCAACTGCACAACAGCACCCTGGCAACCACCTAGAGTGTGCTAGCATTGTGACATCATTTTTTACAAATTCTATCTTTTTATCCCTCATATGTAAAGCCCCATCTGATTACTTTGTTAATTGTCACAGGAACAGTTTTATACACTTAAAATATATCATTGTGAACAGGTTGCTGTTTTTAAACCTGATGGGTAGCTAGAGAGTGTCAAGGGTTTTTACTCAGTCTGCTTCACTCACTGCTGAGCTTGTTCTTGTGTTAATATAAAGTCCATCTCCACAACTATTTCTGCAATAAAGACCTGCCTGAATTTATGATAGTATTTCAGATCTCTCTCTCTGTCTGTATCTCTCTCTCTCTCTCTTTCTCTGTCTTTCGGTCAAGGTCAGTCCTGTAGGTGAAACCTCTGATGTTTCTGTCAGACACATACAGCTTTGGATCATATTAGACTACAGCAGGACATGATATTAAATGCTTCAGAAAGCTTTTCTCTCATGACTGAACAATATAATCATGATTTTAGAATATGGAATGTAAGCCATAAAGTTATCACTGGAAAAGATCTGCATATTTATATATATATATATGAATCAACTGTTAGTCGCTTTGGATAAAAGCATCTGCCAAATACATATGTGAATGTTATAGACCATTTTGGGGAATATTAAAGTATTTAAAGAAAGAGTTATCCTGTTCACCTGTTATTTTTTTGAAGGCGAACATCTGAATATCATTTTACACACCGGTCAGGGGCCTTGAGAGTTATCAGAGAGAGGACAGGCGGTTCATGTATGTAAACAGTTAGGTACGACCTTCTGCACAGTTTATTGACCTACTTTCATATGCACATCCATTCTGAAAACCAATCCCAGGCCATGATCTGAGCACAGCTTTTTGAAGGTCTCCGCTCATTCTGGAAGTGGGGATTGTACAGCGAGTCGGCGCTCACGTCTCTGCGCTGCTGAATTACATTTTTAGAATCTTTTTATCTCAAGCGAGTCTGTGCCTCTGAAGATAAGAACAGAGTTCTCCGAGCTTTCTAGGTCACTGCTCATGTGAACAAAAGATTATGCTTCTGTGCATACCCAGCTAACAGGGAATGTTCTCCGAACATTGGCTAACGTTGGCAAATTTTTTTAAGCTTTCAAAAAACAATCTTGCAGTAACATTAATAGAATAGATCGAAAAAATTGTAATTTATAACGTTATATTTCATATGTATCAAAAATGTTGTTCCTACGTAGTTAGTAGTAGAATGTTTCAAAACGTTCTTATAACCAAGCAGTAACACTTATGGAACATTCCTAGAGCTTTCCAAGAACTTTCAAAACATAATTTTTAATGTTTTTGTTACTTAATGGAAACATTATGGAAACGTTCTTACAACTTAACATTGTTAGCTGGGTAAGCACAGCATTTTGGGAAGTTTATTGTAAAGTTAACATTCAAAGAAACCTCTTACTCATTAAAACCTTACGCTGTTCATGTATGTAAAGATTTGAGAACTGCACTACACTGACAGAATAAAAAAATCAACTAACAGTCGGTTTATAAGCAATTTTCAAACTGCATTGATTATCTTTAATTTCTCAGTGTTAGCAGAAGCATCTTGGGAAATAAGGAAATTTGGTAATGTGTTCGAAATCAATATGTTAATTAGGTGATTTGACATTCTGTTGGGTAACCATCACCGGCCTTATGTAATGGACTTACATTTTCTATAGGACTGACCTTTTCTCTGTGTCAGTTATTGATTCCTTTAGCTGGTAAACAGAATCACATTTTCTGTTCATTTCTCGTCCTCATCCTCCTCTCATGACAGACTATTGATGAGCTCTCTGTTAAAGAGCCACAATCAGGGAGTTAGAACCCTTGTATGTTAAATCCAGCTGGTTTTCTGCAATCACATATCCCACAACCCAGCCAACAATTTTAGGTTGTAAGAAATGTTTCAATTCCATTTTAAGTAGCTAAAATGTGATTTTGAATGGTCAAGGAACATTGTGTTAATGTTATTGCTTGGTTATGAGAACGCTATTCAAACGTTTTTAAAATTCTCTTCCATTTTTAAAGCGCTCCAGTAACAACTCAAGAAACGCGTGAGAAGATGCAGTCGGTCACTGAGAGGCTTTCTGGCGGAATGCTGTTGACTGATTCCAGCCCTTCCTGGCCTCTGGATTGGGTATCCTGCTGCGGTTCATCGCAGATGATTCCTATGCTATTGGAAATGTGACCCTTCAACATTGAAATGCGATGTGAACAAACAGAACACAATACCTCTGCATCTGACACAGCCTGGAATAACAGCAGGATCTTTAGAGATTCAGTCAAGCCTGCCACAGGACAGTGAATGAAATGCATCGGATCCAACACAGAGAATCTGATCCAGCAAAGACATACTGAAGGACAGACGGCCACTTAAATCCACGCATATCGTTTTGTTTTAATAGTAGGCAGTGAGGTGTTAAAACTGTTTGCATTTTAATAGTGTCTGTGTTGGAAGAAAAGATGACCTGGGATGAATATGAGAGTGCTCTGTTTTACTGCCTGGTCCTCAGGGGACATTCTCAGCCCTGTGCTATTTTGTCACGCCTGCTACCAGAGCACAGGACTTTAAAATATTGAGCCAGCTTCATTTGGAAAGGTTTATCCTTCAACTGAAATGAGATCAGAGCTGCTCATGTACTGTAGCATCATTTGAAACTGCAATTTGTTACTTTATCAGGTTAAAAATGAACCAAATCAGTTATTGAGCAAGTACATTACAGATCAGTGTTTAACACGATCTCCTTACCTTACCGTAATTCACAACGATAAGTTTGTAATAACGATTTATAGTTTGAGCTGTCGGCTCCGGGAAATGTCAGTTTGGCTTCATTTGGCTTCAACATACAAAATGAAAAGGACGTAAGATAAACTACAATTTTATGTTTCAAACAGAGATGGCGACAGTGAGGCAAAAGTTACGGATTGTAGCTTTAATAGAAGTAGTTTTATCTGTCTTCAGAAGCACAACATTTCTTTATAAAGTTGTTTTGTTCACAAAGGAAACTAATAACGAATATATATAAGAATCAAAGTTTAATGATTAAATCTGTTTACATAATGGTGCAATGCATTTTATAATCAGTCTCTTGGGCACTGTAAAGACATTTTGTTTACATACAGTATATAGGGCATGATGAAAGCATGAATGCAAAAACTAAATTTCCATGCATGAAACATGCGGTGCTTCTATTTTAAAGCTTGTAAAGTAATTTATGTTGTGTAAATAATTGACAGTATGTAACACTAACCAAAAGAGATGCAAAAGAGTACGGATACACAAACTGCGGAATATTGAGGAAACTGAGGAATATCGCAGAATATTTAGATGATTCAATATATTGATATATAATCACAGAAAAACAATTTCTCCCCTCAAGTGAAATACTTTATTAGCCTAACAGTGGTTGTTTTTGGTGGACAGACGACTTCTATAGAATTGAACAGAACTCATCAGAATCATTTTAAAGGTAAAATTCTATTCATGTTCTGTTCTGTTCACTAAAAAATATATTTGTATTGGTGATGTATATAAACCTATCAACACAGACTGGTGCTTTCCTCTTATGAAGCATTGCAACTGACTGAACTGTGTCTAAATATTTTACTAATCTTTTGCTTTTAATGTTTTTATATTTATAACAATATTGACAAAGCTATGGGCATTAAACTGTCATATTTTATTTAATAATGTCTTTTGCAATGATTTATGGAAAGCATTTACTTCTTCATACTAGATGTTACACAGAGTGTTTAACTTTTTCATTTAAATCATATAAATCTTTTCTCTCAGTCTTTGCGGACCTTCATCTATGTCCTGCTTCAGGCATCTCATATTTAAGGTCATCACTGTAAAAACAGGAGGGTGACATTATAAATCAAACACTGACTGCAGGAGAGATGACACTGGAATCCGCATGAGAGGACGGTCGCAGCACACCCGGTTCCAACCAGCACGAGAGTCAATTAACTTCACTGCAAATTCTGTCCAGAACGGAACATTGTAATGGTACCAGTGAACGATACAGAGTCCATGAGATAAAACAAGATGAGACCAACAGACCGAACACAGTGTTGCTGTGTTAGAATCTCTCAGATCAATGAGAAACAGCTGATCATTTATCTCACCAGCATGTGCTGCAGAGCAATGAAGCTGCTTTTAAAATGAAGCCATTCTGTAGTCGGGCAAAATGGCCTTTTCTTTAAGTTAATAAAAGAATAATTGGACATTTTGTATTGGGTCTGTTATAAAATGAGTCTGTCAGTACAGTAGGTGAATCAGTATATGTGTTGAGAGGGGCTTCTCGGCTTTCAATCTTTAAATTGAATAAACGAAACATGGGAATATTCGACTGAAACCTGGAGATTTTGTTCAGCTTTTTAATTGATTCCGGAATCAAATGAGCTGGGCTGCGAGACAAAGACGTACGGGCATATTGATGTGCAGATTCTGTTTTCAATGCTCGCATCACGCTGTGCTTTTTACAGCTGTATTTATGGTTTCATGGCCCTGTGCTGTATGTCAGACACTGGCCAGTCACCGTTTTCCATCTCCATCCTCTTTCTCACTGTGTGTTTAAGTTACTGATGGTTATAATTAGATGTTTTGCTCCGTCTACCTGCCAGTAAATTCCAGCTAATGTAATAATGATCTACTGTAAATACTCTGTAAGAAACCGCACTGGCTATTCATCACAAAATTGTATTTTGGCCTGGGACAGACTGACAAATTCTGAGTAATGATCTTTGTTAAATTAACATTCTTAATTTATCAACTGGACGCTGACAGCATTTTCCAACCAAATGTGATTTATAAAGCCTTAAGACAAAAACAAGATTATTTATCACAGATCCCTCATGTGATTATCTGAAATACTGCAAACTAAGAACTATAATCCGAAAGATGTTAAAACAAAGCTGACGTAAATGTATGTTCAATAACAAAAAGATAAAACTAGTAATGCTTTTGAATATCTTTTATTAACAATATTTCACTGCGTTCTTGAATACCTGATTCTGATTGGTCAATTGGTTGTCCCTAGCAACCAATTTCCTAATATAACCGTGCTAGTTTCATGTCTCATCACTCTGTGGCCTTTTCTCTAACAAAATAATTTCTTTTGTATGTGGTAAGTGGCCGCACAATATGAGGGATAATATACAGTCACCTGCTCATTATTCTAAAATAATATTATAGGTACTTAAATAATAGATCAAATAAATATTATGAAGATTTAAATACAGCACAGAATAGAAAAATATATCAATCAAATAGTATATACACTGAAAATATTTTGACATTCCACCTATTTTATATATTACCTAATGTGATGCTGTTAAAAGGATAGTTCACCCAAAAATGAAAATTCTTCCATCATTCACTCACTGATGTCAATCTTAACATGTATGACTTTATTTGCTTCTGAGGAACCCAAAAGAAGATATTTTAAGGTATCTTGGTAACCAAACAACAGTGGCACCCATTGATGTCCACTGCATGGACACAAAAGCACTGAGAAATTTCTCAAAATATCTACTTTTGTGTTCCACGGAAGGGAAAAAAAAGTCATTCAGGTTTGGAAAGGCATGAGGGCGAGTAAATGATGGAAAATTTGTCCCTTATAAAAATAAACTGCCCCTTAAGGATACTGTAATGTTTGTTATGAATGAAAGTTACTGTATTAGTGTTTTTTTATGTATAAAACATTGCCATCTTGTCTTTAAATGCTCTGTGTGTTTATAAGGCCTCAGTTTTAAGTCTGTGTGTGGAGGCATTAATGGCAGCAGTTTTCTGTCAAATGCCACCGCGCTATAAACGACACTGAATGTCAATGAAACGTTTCATCTAAAGGGCAGCCATTAACGTACAGGCACCTTAAACTTCCCACTGTTAGAGAAGCTTTGAAAGACACTCTGTCTGCCTGCCTCATTCTGCAGAGGGTCTCCACCACATTTAGTCAAGCAGGAGACGAAATATCCCGTAATACAGAGCATTTATATTTATAAGCTCCATTAATACTAATACATGCAAAACTGAGTTGTTATTCTTAGTGCAAGAGCCTGGACTGTACTCAGTCTCATCACCTGAATTATCACAGTGGAGAAGGAAACGTGTGCAGTAACAGAGGACGAGAAGAAAGAGCTTCAGTAATGAACAGAGAGAGGTAACATCTACTCACCCTGACTGCTGTGGCATATATGAATGAGTGATGAGCTCTGTCTGTCCTTTCCTGTAGGACAAAGTTACTCCCGTCAGTTCATATATTGATCTAATAACATAGTTTATTGGCTTCTCTCTCCCTCTTCATGCATTCATTTGTTTAAATGGACAGTTCATTCCAAAAATAATGATTCTGTCATTATTTACTTACACTGTTTCAGCAGAGCATAAAAGCAGAATTTTGAGGTTCATGTAAATATTTCCACCCTGTTTATCAGTCAGTAAAGTTGCGCATTGATTGATGTCTTTAAACGACAGCTTAAAAAATAACAATACAGCTGGGTCATTTTATATCGTCCTTTTATTTTTAGAAATTCCTTCTGCATAATAAATCTCAGCTCTCGCTCTCTCTCTCTCTGTTTCTCACTGTACAGAGTTAATGTACAATATGCATTAGTATTAGTGATATCTAAACAGTGTGGCTTTCAAAAAACATTGATCTGTTTGTGTGAGCATCACGACCAGCCCCGCACAACAACATCTGTGATGAAAAGAATGTTAAGATAAAACCGAGTTATGAATTCTTTAAAACGTCAGTTCTGTTCTGTGATACTAGTCGCACAGAAATGACAGACTTAAACTTTAATACCTGCTGGTTGTGTAAAAGCGGATAATCATCGTGAGTGAATTTTGAAAAGGATTCATAATTTTAATTGAAAGCTCCTTTTGCTCATAAAAGACAATATTAGGATTCACTGTCTGCTGTTTCAGTGGATCGCTATTAAAATAACTGTTAGATTTCTCATTTCTTTGCTGCTTTCTGAAGGTAAATGGGCCTCATTGTTGAGGTTTGCTGGTGACAAAACAGAAGCCGTCACATAGCTTGCCAACACTCCTCTCCTCACAACCCATAGCGTTTAATGAGAGAGGAAAATGTGTTTCAATTGTGTGGCTGACATGTGTGATTTAATTTCAGATATTCTGCATCCTGAATACCGGTGTAATCAACACCAGAACACAAACGTGTCCGTGACGCTCAGCGGTTCTCCTGAAACTCTCTCACTAAAGCTGCTCTCACTCATGAATTCAGTACACTGAACACACATAATACACTAAAGTCTCTTCATATTTGAGTTTGATACAGAATATCACAACTAGTAAACAATACAGACACGTCTAAGTTAACTGGTCACATCACCATTGTGCTTTGAAAACTCTGTATTGAATGTGTTGTTTATTACACCTTAAAAGGTAGATTGATCTAATTTGAATCAGAAAGGATTGATTAGCTCTAACTAATTGCTAGTTGATTAGATGACTAGTTAAGACACAGTCTTAGGTTTAATGGCTGTTTATCCCAGCTAACAATTTTAGGTAGTAAGAATGTTTTCCAAATGCTTTCATTATGTAACAAAAAACTTGTTATTTTAAGAGGAATGTTCAAATGACCAGCTTTTTAGACGTTGTATTAATGTTATTGTTAAGTTTTATTATGTAACATTCTTAAAACGTTCCACTAACCTCCACTTTGTGATTTTTAACGGTATATATATATACCTTTTGATATTTATAAACCTTTTTAATGTTATATTTTTAGATAACCTTTTTAGAGAATTTTTACAGAACATTGGCCAACATTCCCTGTTAACTGGGATGCAACCGGCCCCAGATATAAGTTTTTAGAGATGAGCTCTTCTGTATGCAGGCCATGTAGATGAATCAGCTGAAACTTTAAAACATAACAGTACATTCATGTTGACACGGTATATGGGCAGTGTAATGGGCTGCTAATGGAAAAGGCTAATGCACCACTGCAGAGTAAAGCAAAAAGGCTTGTGTTTGTACATCTAAACCTTTATTCCTTCATTTCAACACTTTTACTTGTAGACCTTCATACAGTCTATTAAAGTCATTGATAATGAGGCCGTTTGATGACAGAAAGTCACATTCAGGTTGCTTTTTACAACAGTAAGAATCAGCTATTATAGTCTGTCTAATGGACCTCTAGTGTTCTTTTGAAAGCCGTTAGTCTGACTGAAACTCCAAGAGCTTAGAGGAAGAGCATTTGCATAATGCACACCTGCAGAAGCGTTTTAATGTGTTTCAAAGTGCTTCGCATGCCAAAAAACCCAACTTTCTCAAAATGAAAAGGGTTTTCCAAATAACTTCAGATGAAAGTTTTCCCCCCTGTGTCTCAGTGCTGTGTGATTGCACGTGAGCATTTATTAATATGAATCTTTCACAGTGACAATTATTATAACCAAGCAATACCGTTAATACAATGTCTAAAAAACGGGACATTTTGAATGTTCCTGGAACATTTAAATTAACATTTACATTTAGGGAAACGTTCTTAAAACCTAAAATTGATCACTGGGATTGCATTCCGCTTCTCTTTCGAAATCTCCCTGTAAAGGCCTAATGAAATGTCAATTCAATCTGTGTTTACGTCCCTGCAGACTTATAATCTTACAGACTTATATCTGTATTGTACCTAAAAATAATGTGGGGTATAATACAGAATCTCATTTCTGAATTTTAGATGTGTGCATTTCTACTTTAAATGCAAGATTGTGGTTTTGTTCAGTTTATAATGCTTAGAAACCAACATGATGGTATAAACACACTGCAGACATTTAAAACATAAAGGACTGAAGAACATTTGTGATCCAAACACTCACAACATCCCATTTTAAACAGGTTTGTCACAGTTTGAAGAGTATTTAAAGTGTTGATCTCTTCACAGAATTGATGACTGCCTCTCTCATAACATTCTGCTGAATTGTCACTTTCACAGAGCACAAACAGAATCTTGTTTTTGCAGCGGCGGGTTTTAATTTAAAGCGGCGAGGCGAGGGTGAAGCCCGGAGCCGATTAAAGAGGAGAATAGGCTGCCAGGGGGTCTTCTGTTACTTCCCTCTGAGCTGCTTGGGTTTCTGGACAGATTGTGCTGCTCAGTCTAAAGGCTCAGAACCAATCTGAGAATTGGAAACACAGCTGGCGTTTAGATCTTTATCCTGGCCAGCACATCATGAAATGACCTGAACTCGCCCAGAACTGTCTGAGCCCTTTAGCCCTTGCAGGATAGAAAAATAAGAGAACATATTGTGTGATGTCACAATGTGACACCCCTTCCTTTGAATATTTTTGGCTTTATTTATATTTATTGCAATATTCCCTAGGCATTGAACCCATGACCTTTGTTGTTGCCATGCTGTACTAGTTAAAAGCTGATCTCAATGAGTTGATTTGAAGAGAGGAAGATTTTGACAGTTTTTGGAAAGAGCAAGTGTAGTATGGTAATTATTTTTTCTTTACAGATTTTTTGGCTGTAGAAACATAAAACTGCAGGTTACTTTATGTACATATGTTGAAGTCAAATGAAGCCAAACTGACATTTCCCAGAAAATCAGACCAGACAGCTGAAATTATAAATCATTATTGTCAGCTTACCCTTGTGAATCAGGGGAAGATAAGGAGATCGTGTTGCACACTGATTAGTCATGTACTTGCTCAATAAATGGTATTTTTAACCAAAACAAGTTACAATTGCAGCTTTAATATTTTTTCACCAAAATGCAGTCTTTGGTTGCCACTGACACTTATGATTTTTGTACTTCCAACACCAAGGTGATGGGTTCGATTCCTTGAGAACCTCATTAAAAATTAAAATGTAATTTTGAATACATTGCGAGTCACTTAGGATAAAAGCATCGGCTGAGTGTATAAAGGTAAACGACTGCCTCAGAGGTGAACAGTAAATAACCTCAAGAAAAGCTTTTATAGATTTTTCTGCAGAGAGCCGAGCTTTCATTCGACAGACTCAAATAACACATGTAAGGTTAATATAACAGCTTTCCCACACTGCTGTCTCTGCTTGAGTGAATTTATCATGTCTTTACCACCACATGCTCCTCAAACATGAAGTGTGTCCATGATGGCGGGTTTCTCATCACACGTGTATTGTTCACCGATAACCCTCACCCTGAATAAATGCATTTCTCTCCTGTCAAATCAAGCTGTGATTCGTGATCGATAGCAGAAATGAGTTCTGCGTGTCTACGTCTCCAGTTGCCGTGAAACTGATGGAAAGCTTTTGCTTTTGTAGTCACTTTAATGAGCTGCGTTGCGTGTCTTAGGCTTCACCCGGGGTTCGAATCTGCTCTGAGGTAACGTGGAGAAATCTTCTGTGAGGAAGACTTTGAAGCACTGTGGGGTTTGATAAGAGAGTTTTGACACTCATTCATGTTGTATGACTTTAATAAGCAAGGAAGAAATTTTTGCAGTTGGTTTTTCCTTCGGCTGCCTGAAACAACTGTACAAAGTGACCAAATCTACTGTAAAACAAATGTAATATTTCTCTGACCTGCTAAATGTTTAACTAATTCTGTGCTTGTGTCTTTTTGCACTATATTTTAACAGGCTAGATTTATAACAGAGTTAACTGTGGTTGCTTGGGAGCAAATGAATAAAGTTGAATGTGAGCTCAGGTCTTAAGCTTTGATTCTGTGCAAATGAAATTATGCATGATGTTAATATATATACTATTCATATAATCTTATAAAATTTATTACATATGCCTTTACAAAACTGAGAGTAGACAGCGCACTAAAACACGTTTTGGATTGTCATGACTTGACTGATAGATTAATTCATTCATTAATGTTGCTTAAATCTGCAATCTGTAACTTTTTTGGGTTACAAATGAACAAAAATCAGTTATTGAGCAAGTACATGACAGAAAGAAAATGTGTGTAAAGTAACTTGCAATTTTATGTTTCAAACAGAGATGGCGATATAGTGGTGAAAGTTATGAATTACAGCTTTAACAATACACACTATTGCTAGCAAGTCATTTCTAATACTAATCTCACATCTATATAATATAACAAAATAACAATAATGACAGAATATGCAAAACAAACTGTAGCCTTCTTGGTTTTGTGTCAGCTATGTGTGTCAGGAGAAGATTCCTCAGACAGATTCCCGCCTCCAGTGGTAATGCCAATCACCGCACGTCAGGATTACGTCGGGATTATTGACGATGTCAATCAAGCTTGACAATAATCCAGATACACTGAAACGCTTCCCCTCTGTCTGGCGTGCCGCGTGGTGCAGGGTCACTGTCTGCTCAACAATAAGATGATGATGCACATACAATATCAGCACGTGCTGGAATATGAGTCTGGTGCTACAAGCTACCTCCAGGCAATTTAAAACAACGACTCAAAGCTCTTCAAACAAGAGACCCCGGCTCCATAAACCTCAATATAACTGTCATCTGACTCCTAACACAACATAATAAATGCACGGCATAAGCTACAGGGATCAGTTTCATTGTTCTCATTCATCACAGTCAAGCTTTAGGATTAAAAAATAATAAGAGCCAAAGAAGTTAGAGATGATGCTAAATTTAGCACTTCTGCATATCCACAAAAAGAGTTTGTAACCCACGTATTCTATAAATACAGTCACGAGAGTTTGGAAAGAATGTTAAATTAAAGTATTAAATACAGTTTAAGATTACAGTAAAAGAAATACAAATAGCATATTATTTTTTTAAATGGTTATACTTTTATATAACATATTATAATTTATCGTTTCTGTCCCATAGAACTGGTGTGTTACCGTATATTTTTTTAAAAATTGAATGAAAATACAGTAATTTGCATGACAGCAAAAAATGTCAACCAGTTGCTCATGTCACACAATTAGGAATACTGTAAATAATACACAATAAACTGTATTCTTGCATTAGACACTGTTAAAGTGTCAACATGAAACATTTTATTGTTTGCATAAAGTTTCGTTTCTGAATGATGGATAGATAGATGGATGGATAGATAGATAGACTATGAACTATTAACAAGAATAGTTAATAGGGTCACATTGACTTTAACAGAACTGAGAACAGAAACTTTGTATTAAACCTGACAGTTTAATTTCCATTTACTTTTGAAGCGTACAAACTTTAGGCCAGGACTGAATTCCAGTGTTGAGACTGTCAGTGAACATCCCAGATGTCTGAGAGTCTTAACACAGAGTGTGTGTTCGTGCTGAACACCTCTTTGAAGCACAGAGCTCTCCCGGCTTTGATGCCTCTCTTGTGTCTGCATCACCCATTCCATCCACGCGGGAGAGAACGTGGTTAAATTACACTCTCCTTAAAGTGCAAATCAATGCTAATGGAGAGGACTCAGACCGCCTACATGCCTCCGTTCTCATTAGTTTCCAGACATGACACACCAGACAGAAACAAAACTACTTTCCTGGAGTGTGCAAGAGCGGCCATTCAAACCTCTCCCCCGAGACTTTTGGGAAAATCAACAAACTGCAGCTTTCAGATTTCAGGGAATGCTAATTGAATGATGGCCAAATGGAAATAATACTTTTGTTTCATCACTTTATTTTGTTAATTTCCAAGAAGGTGGTTTTTAGTTTTTAAATACAGATCCCACCCTTCCAAGATATCCTTCAGCAAAGTTTTGGAAAAGTTCTATTATTCAGATATGTAAATGATCTTGGCACATTTGGCAGGGAGCGGGGTGGGGGGTGTATGGTGGAGTTGGTTCTGGGCCTCCCTGAAGTTGGTTTTAATACAGTCTTTTAAGAGTTTTAGTTGAAGTTAATGCCTTTTAGGAGAAACCCTACAGTCTGTTTGCAGTACTTATGCAGACGTTAAATAACAGGATGTGTCATCACGAGGGACTTCTTAATTGCTGGATTGGTTTGTTAAATCTCTTAAAGTTAGCAGTGCATTCATCTCTTTTGAAGAAATCCTTGTGGCTCTTACCGAGTGTGTCATTAGGAATGGCAAATCTGTTCAGAAATGAATTTATTTAGCATAATCTTTCTCATTTTGTACAGTTAAAGACTATGAATGAGTATTAATGGTATTTATCTGTCCTCCATCCTGGATGAACTATTTTCCTAAACATTATATGAGGCATTCTCACTAAAACAAGTCTAATTCTACTCTAAAAATCAAACGGGAAAACAATGTTACAAAAATATTTTACTTTAAGGCAGGGTAGGCGATTTTTTCAGAAGCATTTTCAGTTCTGCTGGTTGAAAGTCTCTTCACATCCTGATAACAATCACTAAGTGGTCTAAATATATTTATATAAATTTATATACCTTCTGTGGAAGACGCAAGCCTATAAAACATTTGTCCAATCATTGCATTCGTTCCAAGGGCCAGATCTTATGCTTTTAAAGCTAGCTTGGTATTGTTAGCTTCTTGGATTGTTGGCTACCCTACCTCTGAAAGAAAATTAAGTCTGTTTTTAGAAACTAGCATATTTACAGATAAAGTCCAGTTCAGAGCACAGGAGGAGATGTTTTATATGGACAATGGATTCACTTTAAAGCAGGTAGAATATCAAGGACCTTGAATCTGAGCAGTATGTGGATTTGTCAGGCTGATGCGAATGTCTTTTGTTGCAGTGGCAGAAGAGCTGCTTGCTTCAATCAGACAGACTTGCATTAAGCTCAAAGCCATCTTAAGTGCTGGGCATGTATGAAAGGCAAAGTTTTTAAAATGCAGCTTACATAGCCATACAGTACTGTGTGTTTCATTACACAGATTACAGACAATCATATACTGCAGTTCATGTTCTGCACAGCAAAACTGGACAAATACAGTAAAAAAATTACACTCATATTTATCTCACAATAACCAAAAGTATTATGATACTAATGTGTTGTTTTTGTACACTGTACCATGATACTTCCAAGGCTTTCTTTAAAGATGTAATCCGTAACATTCGCCTCTTTACTGCCATCTCTGTTTGAAACATAAAACTGCAGGTTACTTGTGGAGTTATTTTATTAATGTGGATGACAAGATTACATTGTAAACAACCTTCATCCTTCTATTTATAGACAGACATTTTCCCATGAAATCAGACCTGACAACTCAAATTATATAATCATTATTATAATCTTACCGTTGTAAGTCATGGTAAAATAAGGAGATCATGTTTTATGTATATATATATATATATATATATATATAATGTAAACTATATATATATATATATATATATATATTTCACTATGAAATATATATATATATTTCATAGTAATTTCATGGTACTGTACTATGAAATATATATATATATATATTTCATATGATACAACAGTACAACAGTTTCTTTGTTTTACAGGTTGTGCGATTTTCTTGTTTATTGGTATATTTGAATGTTGGTGTTCATAAAGAGAAGAGGGTGGGCAGATTTATTTAGGTTGTATTGAGTGATTTTTCTCCATCAGTCTGCACAGATTACTGCGGGTTGGCGTGGCTGTAATGAAATGAATTGGTAAGAGTCGACGCAGCAGTCAAGGTTGTTTCACGTTAGAGATGCTGTAAAAAATCTCTCTGACACAAACCTTGACAGAATCTCCAAGCCACAGTGATTGAACCAAAATAAAACTTGACGCAGTGATAATGTGCTGATGTGTTTTGAAAGCCTGTACGTAATATTGCAGTGTTTATTATAAATGATTTATCTGTGCATCTCATCATTTTTTAAAACTGATATGCCCTCATATTCTTTCATCAGAATCAGACCTCTGATGACATTCATTTCAAACTGAACTATGGGATAAGACTGAAGTTGTTGGAACATCCTATTCATATGGACTTTAGTTTGACCAACTGAGGTTGACAGAAGGTTGAGCACCTGCTCGACTAAATGATCAACTAAAACATTTGTGCACATGTAACAAGGAGCCAAATGTATACATCACGCAAGTTATGTATGAGTTTTTCTTGCCATTTAACAGCTTAACATAGCAAACACATCTCGTACCTGTAATTGCTCCTTATTTTCTGAGGAACTGTGGATGTGAATCACATTTTTACAGCTTTCCAAACTCTGTTTGGATTATAAAGACATCTGTTGATTTTTAATCTCTGCTAATGACAACAAATGAAATTCTTTGTTTCCCATTTAGAACACAGTCCCAATTTCGACTAGATTTGTGAAATTAGTTTTTAGATAATTCATGCATCACAGATTAACAGTTTATTATTAGCAATAATAAAGGTCATGTCTTTATATCGCATGCCAAAGTTGAGCAGACCTTCTGCTGTCCGGAAACCATATGCTGTCAAAGTCTTCCTAAAGCTACTTATGATTAAGAGTCCAGGACTTAGGGGGGTCATAGCAGGGACATTAAAGCTGTCAAACTGTTTTAAATTAGCATCTTTGACTTTCTACTTACCTCCATAATCTCCTATTAGCACAAAGCAACATAACCTACAAATCACAACATCAGCCAATACAGATGTAAAGAAATCTTTTCATAATGTCCACATTCATCTTTCATCTTTTACATCTTTTAATTTTATTTCCATACCTAAGTAAAAGAAATCATCTTTTACTTAGGTATGGAAATAAAATTAATTTGGGATCTAACTGTAATATTTGTTAACTTTAAATATCAAATGTGTACGTTTAGTTTGAACATTGATTGATAGAGACATCTACAGTATTAATGCAGGTGGCTGTTCAGGAAGTCTTCAGATTTAATTGGATCAGAGCTATGAGAGGACCTGAAGGGCGATTCCTCAAGAGTTTGCTTAAACTCTGAGCGAATATTTACCTTGTGAAAAAAATAAAGAAAAACCCTCTCTATACAAGTTTCGAGAACGTTGTTATTATTGCAATTTTCAATTTTTTCATCTTATTTCTAACACGAGTGTGATGTGTTGTTATTTTGTGTTGTTATATCAGCTTATAATGCAGATTCTCTAATGATTGATGAAGATTTAGGTTCAGTTGCTGATTATTGCCTCACATGATCAATGGGCTGATTCTAAAGCGCACACTGGGAGGAAAACCAGACTGTTTATCCACACGTCTTCATTTTTAAGAATGGTTATGTACCTTGAGGGAGTTTATATTACATGTTAATGTTTACTGCATTTTTTTACCATGTTTTATTTGCATGGTACCATATGACAAAATGCTATGCCAAATGAAAGTTTATCAGCTACACTGTTTAAAATAAAGGCCCCTAACAGGTTCCATAAAAATACTTGAACATCCACAGAATCTTTCTTTGGCACAAAAGGTTCTTTGTAGTGCAAAAAGTTAAAAAGTATAAAAAGGCTTAAGGGAACCAACAATGGTTCTTCTATCACTGTGAAGAACCCATTGTAACATCTTTTAGCACATTATTTTTAACAGTGCCCATAGACAATTCTAATTATCATCAATGTTAATGCTTTCTATTTTACCACTTGTATTATAATGGCTATACCCCATAATGCCTGAAACAGTTTTACTGTGAATATCATGCAACCACAACTACCAGTTTTAACTGTAAATGTACCAGCACTTATTACATATAAACCTGCAAATCACATTACACAACCACCTCAGTTCGTTTAGCCTTTATAAGGACACAAAGGAAATAGTTTCATTTTTTTTTATTATTTTACACAACATAAGAACACAGCAGATGTTGTCTTTCTGTACATGTTTTTTTTTTGTGCCTTAAAACAAAGGCAAAATTAACGTCACTGAAAAGAAAAGCTTTTGATTTTAAAAAATATCAATTTAATAACAGGTCCCAGTACCATTTCTGTATATACTTGTTTTAGAGTTCTTCTATAATACGCAGGAAATGTTCATTTCCTTGAATAAAGGCTTTTTTGTGAAATCTGTGTTTATTTCCATCCACATGACCTATACAGAGCTTGAATCCAGTAGGAGCCGCAGGCAAGAGGACAGAGGAAGGTACCAATGTTTCTCTCTTACCATGACGGAGTGTGTACTGAAGGTGGAGGTGAGTCTTTCTGTTGTGGTTTATACGGGGGTGGTGGATCTCCATCACAGCAGCTTACCACCTTTAGAGGGAGACCTTGTAGAAGACCTCCTCAAGGCAAGCATCTGCTTTATTTACGGTTTCCGGAACACATTAAAAAATGACAGCAGAAAATATGATTTTGGAGATGGAAACAAAAAGAAACGGTGCAAAACGTTGACTCTTTGCGTGCATTTGGACGCATTCGTACACACAATTATATAATGTGAGTGCTTATGCGACACACACACACACACACACACACACAAACCAATGCACGTCCACAAGATGTGAAATGTAGGCACTCAGCCTTCTGAACAGCAGTTGTACATTCACACTGTGCTCTCCAAAATCCACTCAGAACTGGAAAATGTGGTTTTCTCACTGTCTACATCAGAGTTTGCCATCTGGACCAGCATTCCGTTCATGGACACACTCCGCTTGCAAAACATGTTCCCTAGTTTCTGCGAGCCAACGTAGCAGTGATGTTTTGACAGGTTGTCGTTTAAAGAGTACCTGCGTTTGGCCCGCGCTCCTTCCACAGGCAGTGTCATGTACTTGGATGAAGAAGGGCGGGCCCTCCTTAAAATCGGGGTGTCTTTGAAGCGGGACGAGGGCATGGGGGGCAAGGCAGGGGTGGGGTTTAGGGGCTGCTGCAGGGCAGTGGAGTTGTTGCGGTTGGTGTTTTGTGTCTCCGCGTTGGGTAGCGCCTCCACCTTGGGCTCAGCGCTTGCCATGGGAATGGGCTTTGGCGCCGGTTTGCGCTTTGGCTTGAGTGATCCTGAAGAGCCGGGTGATGCCCAGCTTTGACTTACAAGTGAGGCGGTTGTGGAGCAGTCCAGAACGGAGGTATCCGAGGTGTGGGTTTGGGAATCCAGAGGTGGAGGTGGTGGCACAGAACTCTTCTGGTAACCTTCGCCTCCTTCCAAGCTCAAAGCACCTTGTTTGGACACTGAGGGTGTAACAGAGCACCCCTGGGACTGCGCCCCATTGGTTTGTGAGTGCACATCGGTGACAGAGGTCCCCTTGCTGGCATCACCACTATTGCACACCTTATAGCGAATCATGAGGATGATAATAAACACCAGGACAGAGGCTACGATAATGCCCCCGATGATAATGATCATTGTTCCGCCCAGAAACTGGGACTGCATGAAGTGGCAGCGCAGGTATTCTGACTCGGTGGTGAACTGCACGCAGCCCACAACACGCGTGGCTGTCAGCGAGGTGATGACATCATCATAAATGGCCAGCACACAGAGATCGTACTGCGTCCCTGCGGCCAAGTTATTCACCAGAAAGTTTTTGCTCGTTGGGGGAATCATTCTGTCGGGTGTAAGAAAGAGCAGTGTTAAAATAAAACATGACATGTTTCATACATCATCTCTTATTGAAGTGCTCACACCGTCTTAGCAACCTCAAGGGTGGAGGTTCATTTACACCCTTTTCCACACGGAAATGATTATTTACACTTGGTGCCCTAGCTAAGGAAAGATATAACATAAAATAATAATAAATGCACTTTTATAAAATACATCTTTTGGGTTATATACATATATACACACATATATATTGGGATATATACACACACACACACACACAAACTTATCTGTTTGGGGACATACCATAGACTTCTGTTCTGATAAACAATATAACTTAACCCTAATCTACACCCTAACCCAACCAGAAAACGTTCTCTCTCTCTCTCTCTCTCTTTATTTATATATATATATATATATATATATATATATATATATAAAGAGAGAGATATATATATAGTTACACTCTGCATACACTGTGGCCTCTCCACACATAATTAAAAATGTTCAACTCAAATCACATAAGAACAGACCAGACAAGACTGTAACTACACTTCAAGTACATTGGTCACGGTATGTTATTTTGTGATTTGACTAGATCAGAGAGCAGGACAGACAAGTGCAGCCCATAACTGAGAGCTCTGCACAGGAGCTAATGCGGATATTATCATTTTCTTTCATACAACAAGCTCCTGACCCAGCACACACTGAAAATGTATTATACTGTTCTGGGCAAACTGCGCTATCGAGGCTCTTATCTCTTATCAGTTTGATGTTTATCCTGCTGAAGACCCGTTTAATCACGTCATCTAAAGAGCAGAACAGCAGAGCTGCACTAACTTGGCTTCACTGCTGTATCTACAGGAAGTACGGCTGTACGTGGAGTAACACGGGTTCTGCAATCACCCTCAGAGTCCTTCACTGTAGGCGTGGACAACAGATCTCTTATCATTCTGCCTCATGTGCCCCACCTGCCTCCATCACAGCCTGGCAAACATTCCTGAAAGAGCAGCTCTGTTTCCTGTGTGAACCCACTGGAATTGCAGCTCAAAGCTTCTCAGTACAAACAGACTCAAGCTCTTCCCAGCCAACAGGGAATGTTTTCAGTATGTTGGTTGGTTAATGTTCTCTAAAAGTTCTCTTTAAAACCACTTCTTGTCGTAACATTCGTAGAACATTTAATTAATGTTATATATCAAACATTAAGTAGATGGTGGGAAAATTTAAAAACGTTATTGGAAATAAAAAATGTTCTTAAAACCAAGCAATGATGTTAATACAACATCTAAAAAAATTGGACTTTTGGAACATTCCTAGAACTTTCAAAACAACATTTTAATGTGTTAGTTATTTCATGGAAACATTTTTAGCTGGGTTCTGGCCTGGCCGGTCAGTGCGCTTCAGTGCGCTGGTGATGGTGTACGCCACCATCCATACAAACGAATCACGGGAGGATGTGAATTGCGAGATTGTAATAAATAACTCAGAGTGCGTTTAATGGTGTTAAGAGGTTAGTTAGGTCATGTTTCACAAAACGGTTGAAAATATTAGCATTATTCTAGCATTATCCACTCTTGTGTGCAGGCGTATTCAGCAGTGCTGGTGCTAATTTAATGCTTTTATAAATGATGAATTGTGCTGCTCTCAGTGGACTGAAGAAGACTTGCGCGTGTTCTCTCATTTATAGAAGCTGTATTGTTAAATGTAACAGCTAATTACTAGCGCTGGCTGAGCTGCAATAGCATCACATATTGGTGTTAAGTGACTATATGAAAAGCTTTAGGATTGGCAACAACACACAGATGGACAGAGGTACAGTATGAGCCTTCACCATTATACCCTTAAGCAAGTTTAAAGTTACAGGTTACCCAAAACTGAAAATGAGACAGCCTACAATTTTAGGTTGTAAGAACGTTTCCATAACCATTTCCATTAAGTAACAAATACATTAAAAAGGTTATTTTTAATGTTTTAGAAATGTTCAAAACATCAATATTTTTAGACGTTGTAGTAACATTATTGCTTGGTTATAAGTATGTACATTAGAATGTTTCTCAAACATTTTTTAATCCGTAATGTTTTGACAACATTATATGTCATTATCTCAAAACATTATTCTTAAGTATGTTCTTAGTGGAACAATAAAGAGACTTTCTACTAATGTTACTGCAAGAACGTTTTTGATAACTTTGAGAGAACTTTTAGAAAATGTTAGCCAATGTTCTGAGAATGCTGGGGAGTAAATGTTTTCTAATGTCATTTTTGCATGTGCTTTCTCTTTAAGCCCTGGTTGTTTGAGAAGGCAGTTGTCTCAGTTTTGAGTTTATAACACTTTTCTTTGGCTATAATGCAGCAACAGATATTAAACGGGTCTACATTAACAGTATCTGCGGGTGGAGTACCTTATTTTGATCACAACATAGGGTATCAGCCCACTGGACTTTACTCCAGTAAAAACAGGTCAATATCTGCCTCTGATCTTTCTGTGGGCTTCACTCTTATCATTTCCAACAAGGGCTTCCCACGCTATGTGCTCAGTACACAAATTACATGGTAATGATCTTACTGTGGTCGTGAACATGAGCTCTCGTGGCCAGTGTGCTCTATTGTGATTAGCAGCTCATTTACAGAGGCCCATTGAGATAAAGTAACCCAAAAATGATTCTCTTTCTGATTCCCCCAAGCGTATCTGAATGGAACGTAATTATGAGAATATATTAATGCGTACGGAGCGTATGAAAGGAAGTAATGTTCGAGATAGCACTAAAACAGACTGGCTGACGCATGCAGTGGTTCTGAATAATATCGCTGGTGTAAACTATAGTGATTATTCAATTTTATTCGCTCTATGTAGACAATTTTGCACATGCTAATCAAAGGTCCAAAGATTTTATTCAGTTCCCAGGAAATTAACTAAAGCTCCAATAGACAGCAAATTACATAAACAGCCCAATGTTTTATCAAGTGCGTTTAAAGCTGAAGTGTATAATTTCTGCAGCTTTTACATCACATAATGATGTTTAAAACATTTTCCTCGTCTTTTTATTGGTGCGACAACATGTTAGCCCCGCCCCAAACTCGTGCAATTGTTTCCGCCTACTGGATGGTCAAACAAATGTTTTGTAATATTGTATACACAGACTGGAGAAGAGACTATAAATTACAGACTTCCACAAACTTGTACAGCAGTTCATGTATACAATAAAAATACAGACAAAATATATTACAATGCAGAAGCTATTTCACACACATTGTTTTTTTAAGCACAGCAGCATCACTCGCTTAAGAGAAAATTACAAATGGATTTCTATTCTACAGCTGTACCTGCACAAAGAGCCAACGACTGATCCAACCCTACATAAGAACAATAAACTGGTGATGGACTTTTGCACAAATGCAACGTGTATAAACGTCTTTCTCAGGACTGGCCCCTTTAACACTTAACTGCTGTCACCAAGGGCCACAATCATCCGTTCACACATTTACACAGATTGAGTCCTTTTAACTGTTAACTGTCCTTTCAAATAAAATAAGCTTTTCTCTTTCCGTGGCTCTTTATCATAAGATGGCTGCTTTCAATTCTATTGATCCTGCAAACCTGATATCAAGCGCACCTGCTCACTTTCCCCAGTTTTTGGCACTGTATTATTTTTGTAAAGATAATCCAATCAATTTAATTCAACACTTTCCCAAAAATGTTATGCATATTATCCAGGGTCCATATCATTCAGGTGTGATGGTTATTTTGTGTGTAGACTAGAAACAGTGTGATTATCAAGTGTGAAACATGAAGCTGAGTGTGTACATTCTGATTCATCTTCTGTTTCACAATGGAAATAAGTTCTCTTAGTGAAGCTAATTGCCTTTATTGGCAATTAGCAGCATCACTTTATCTAAATGATGGCTGCGAAACTAGACTTCAACAGAGCAAAACTCACAAAGCAAGTAAAACTGCAGGACAGCACATACAAAATAAAAGACGACAATAATCCAAAAACTGATCTGTAAAATCATTCAAAGTGGATTATTAATCTGCAAATGATTAAGAAATCTGCAAATCCAGCTAACAGGGAATAATGTTGGCTAACATTTATAAGTTTTCTCAATGTTTTCAAAAATGTTCTTGCAGTAACACTAGAATTTTAAATTATCATATATATATATATATATATATATATATATATATATATATATATATATATATATCATAAAATGTTGTTCTTAAGTTGTTATTGGAATGTTTTAAAAACATTACAATATTAAAGTTTGAGAACTTTATTTATTAAAGTTTTTAGAATAATATTTTTAACATTTTTGTTGCTTAGTGGAAACATTAGAGAAATTCTTACAACCTAAAACTGCCTTTAAATTTTGAATATTATTCTCACCTGTAAACGAGAGAATCATCGTAAGTTCCATTATATTGAATCTGAAACATGCGTATTCCAGGTATGTTCCTCTGGAAGTTAAATTTAATGAGTGCTGTGGAGGACGTGGCTTCAGCTATAACCACCCTCTTATCAGGGCTGGTCTTGGCATCACTGGTATGGTTGCCTCCATTTGCTCCAGCCCTTGTAGAAGTGGAGATGTCTGAAGAGCCGGGATCAGGTTCTTGGATGTTGTTGGTGCTGTTGGTAATGTGTGGAAGTTTGATGATGACCAGCTCCACAGTCTGATGGGCCTCTCCAGCGGGGTTCGAGGAGATGCAAGTGAATGAACCCGTGTCCTTCACCGTGCTTATCAGAATGTCCAGCGTGCCATTGTTGTAAACCAGCGTACGTGATGAGTTTGAAACTAACTTCCCATCAGGAGATATCCAGTGGATGGCAGGTTCAGGATCTCCCCTGGCTTTGCACTTCAGTGCTACCCGCTGACCCTCCAGAACCCTCATCTCATGGGAGTGTCGGGTGATGAGAGGTGGCTCGCACAGGAATTCCTCCTCAGGGATGGACCAGAAGTAACGCCCGGAGAGGTGTGACGGCGTGGCACAGGTCTCCAAGTCGTCCTCGCGATTGAGTCGCCTGAGCCACAGAAGCTCGCAATTGCAATGTAGAGGATTTCCTCCGAAGCTCAGGGCAAATGAGGAGGAACTCAGAACCCCAGACGTTGCCAGAACCTGCGCTCGCTGGAAAAGGGGGTCTGGTGGAAGTTTCTGGAGTTTGTTAGAGGTCACGTCCAAACGATTGAGCTTCTGCAGGAGGGAGAATGTTCCCTCAGGAATGTAGTCGATCATGTTGTGGTCCAGGCTAAGAGTGTGCAGGCTGGTCATCTTCTGAATGGCCTCCCAGGGGATGGTTTCCAGGTTGTTGTAGGACAAGTCCAGTTCTTCAAGGGCTAAAAGGTCATTGAAGGCTCCCATGTGGATGTGGGTCAGTTGGTTGTTGTTCAGAATCAGATGATGCAGCTTGGACATGCCACTGAAGGTGTCGTTGGCTATTCGAGTCAACCGGTTGTGGTCAAGATGCAAGGCTCGTAAGTTTTCCAGATCTGCGAATGCATGTGGAGTGATGTAGCTTATTGTATTCCTTGACAAAGTTAGATCCACCAGCTTGGTCATGTTGGCCAAGTCTTTTCGTTTAACACTGGTGACAAAGTTATCAGCTAGGCGGAGCTCCACGGTGTGTCTGTCAATGTTGGGCGGGACGAAGAGCAGCCCTTTTTTGGCACAGAGAGTCGCGAGGTTGGGGGACAGAACTTGACAGACACAGCGCTTCGGACAGATCTGGGCCTTCGCTGCCATTCCAATAACCAACAGGCAGACCAGCAGTTTTTCCATTGTAAATCAGGTTCTTACACCTATAGAAGAAACAGAAAGAAGATAAAGGGTGTGATTACCAAGCTTTGGAGCAACAATTTCATGCAAAGCAGGCCTCTGTTCAGTTGGAACATTAGTGCATTTGTCAATGTTTTTCAAACAACACTGCTTAGGGCTGTCAGAACACATAACAACAGCATGCTATGGCTATCCTGCAGTTCATTCTGAACAAACAAAACTGTTCTTCCCACACAAACGAAATCCCATGTCAAAAGTGAGATCAGCACTTTTGTTGCACAGCAGGAACTTTCCAAGCTTAAAAACAGGGTTGCTAGATCCCACACGGAAAACAAGCTACCTGGTCTAATGAAACCATTCCAAAAAAAGACCTGTCTCAACCAAGTAAGCCTTTAGTAAATAAATTACCACATTTTTCCATTTCATTTGTTTTTGAATTATGGAGGAGAATTAATTTGATTTAATCGAGCATAAACTTGCAATTTTAGCATGAAATACAGCATTAAACAAGGATAATATAAAACCTTTCTAAAAATTGATGAAAATGTTTCATGTACACAACTGGCTTCCAAAATAAGTTAATCATCAAAAAATCCTTTGCAGGTATATGTGCACACACAGCAATGAGAAAAGAATCGTACATTCAGTTGAACGTGCATTGTGGTGAGGGAGGGGCTTGGAAAGGCAAAACACTCGATGGCGAATGATAATAAAGAATGACATAATATAAAGTGTAGGTCAAACAGGGGTGGGGTGGGTTCGATGGGATTAATTGTTCACCCTTTCATTACATTATCATGACCAAGCATGTATCCTGTAAACACGACACGTCCCTCAAAAACCATGCCATATTTATAAACAACACTAATATAAAAACTCTCTTATAATAAGCAGACATGGCAACACAGCTCAAAATAGATGCACAGTGTCTCCGAGGGGAGTGAGTTTATTTTAGGAATAACACAGCACATGACTTACTAACCATCCTCATAACACAGAGGAATTATTTCAACACCTCCGTTTATTAAAGGTAGAGATGAAGAACGCCATTAATTCTACACTCTACACTCGATCTGCTTGTTTTAAGCTCATCTGAAGGGTTTTAACAGCTTCCTCACATCTCCTCTGGTGCTCTCACATATCTCTTAAAGGTGTGACTCATTTTTACACTGCGTTCTGCATTAGAGCTGCGGGGGTGTGCCGGAGAGCTGTTTCATAATGGCAGTGTGTGTGAGCAGGGAGCACTTCTGCCCGACCCTGACCGAGTGGGGGCAACAGTATTATATTTAATTATATAATTACATTGAGCTGAGTACGTAATGACACAATACGGGGTCTAGCGAGTCACAGTTCTCGGCACAGCAACTGCATTAAAACCAGCATCGTTCAATGGCAAGAATCTAACATCAGACTGCGAACTCCACATAATATCAGACCTGAAATTACCAGAGCATGTATGACACAGAAACCTCTGGCTGATTACATCATCTTACTGATGACGATCGTCTTAAAGGGATAGTTAACCCAAAAATGAAACATTTCCATCAGAAACCTCTGGCTGACTTACATCATCTTATCCGTTTTCCTTGAAAATGATGCTTGGGCTGTAACAAGTCCCTTAAAGGGATTGCGGCCACTTTCAACCCCCAGGTATATTTAGAATGAAACATTTCCATCAGTTACTCAGATTCCTAAGGTCACAATAAAACTGTTTCTGACCACCTAATAAACCTGACATTAGTTAGTACAAATAAATTGTTTCTTAAGGTCAATTTGAGCTATAAAAAAACTGTTCCAGGTCACTTCAGGTACTGTGCATGTGCAAAGGCCTCACAGCACTGTACAGAGCCCCTCCACCACAGAATTGTTTCGCGCTTGATGGTTATCTAATTCTTATAGAAGGTGGGACTTCATTTGCTAGAGCGGCCATATTGAGTATTGCACTTTCTCCATCATATTAATAGAACTGCAGCATTGTGTTAATTCTATAATGTTTAGCTGTAAAGCTCCAAAAATAACAAAAAGCAACTTGTACACTGAATCTCAAGACAGTAGCTTTACCTGAGGAACAGAGTGAAAAGTCAGTGATATAATTTCACTTAAGATGTTACATCAGTTTTGTGTCTCTTTTGTGCAAAACTGCCAAATATTCAAATCATGTAAATGAGATTTATTAGTTACAGTCACTTTAAATACAGTACACAAGCCATATGCACCAATTTAATGAAACCTCTACAGTGCTTTAATGGAAATCTGTTCATCGTTCACTTTCATGTTACAAAAAGAGCAACATACACACTGCGAAGAATGAAAGTCATAGTGGTTTGAAACAGATTGAGGGTGATTAAATGATGACAAAGTCTCAATTTTTGGGTGAACTGTACCTTTAAATAAATACATATCACTCATTCTGTGATAGTAAGCACCATGCAAGTAATTCTGCCGCCCCAATCACACAGCGCACGCAAAGATCATGCTCTTTCCCACACTGCAACTCTTAACTATTGATTTTCCTTTCAACTCGTGGATAGAATTAAGCACCAAGACTTGAGCGAGAGAGAGGACGAGAGAGGAAAGAGCAAAGAGAGATACTGAGAAATGTGATGCCCTGCATATTAGCAATATGTTGAGCGTGTGACTCATGACTCTACTGGAATGTGAAGATTCTTCAGCAGATTCTGCGCATTATGTTCTACCTCTGAATGTTCTGAACAATGTCTTCATACCAAAGGACGTCTGGAGTTTATATGCAAGACAACCCAGCTAACAACTTTGGATTGTAAGAGCATTTCACTAATGGTTATATTAAGTAACAAAAACGTTAAAAATATGGTATTGTGGAAGATTCAAAATGTATAATTTTTATACATTTTAATGTTATTGCTTGGTTTTTTAATTATTTTCAATTTTGCAATGTTTTTAAAACATTCCACTAACTACTTAACAATAACAAATATACTGCTTTTGATAACTTTGAGGGAACTTTTAGAGAACATTAGCCAACATTCTGAGAACGTTCCCTGTTAGCTGGGAATCCAGTCAGACGATTTACAACAAGAAAGATTTGTGATTTATTTTAATTTTGTTTCACAGGCTTAACAAAGCAAATAAAAAAACAGATTTTTGTTTTCACTTTAAGTACAACCAGAAATACTTTGGAGCAGCTCAAAATGTTTTTCCAAAGTGATTCTGCCTACAGCTCCTGAAATCTTCTGATTCATCAACCTTCTTTTCTGATTTATGCATTCAGATCCAAGAATGAACACATTAGCATTTCCAAATTATTTTACAAACTTAGATACGGCCCAAACTACTCTGCAGTAGGCCTAATTAATCTGCAGATTTCATGCTTCATTAAGAGCATTCAAATGATAAAACTATTCCAGCAAAAATAATCATAAATAAAAGAATAAAAGATGGTTGTCTTTCCCAAATCACAAAACTGCTTCTCTCTTGCTGTTTGTTGTTTGTCTTTCTAGCAGGAATCAAGGACTGTTTGCTACATTTACATTCATGCATTTGGCTGATGCTTTTATCCAAAGCGACTGCATTCAAGCTATACATCAGTATGCACGTTCCATCAGAATCAAACCCATGACCTCCCGTGCTGCTAACGCAAAGCTCCACCCATTGAGCTACAGTAACATCTTTGGGCTATTCCAGACTTTTTAAAACGTAAGAGCAACATTTTTGATATATATAACAAATAAAGCTCTCCTAATGTTACTTCAAGAATGTTTTGATAACTTTGAGAAAACTTTTAGAGAACGTTACCCATCGTTCTCAGAATACAACGTTCCCTGTTAGCTGGGACACCATTTTTACACCCTTTGTTCCTTGCACATGTTTTATCTGCATGAACACAGCTGCTAAAAACACAATGCCATTTCATGGGACTCTCTGAGCTACAGCTATCAGGCGACTTCTTGCAGGAGTGATTGTTCTTACAGAGAGCCACTTTATATGAAAGAACAATCTAGTGAAAGACAAGCCACCATATTAAATATATCAAAGAGATGATGTATGCACAATAAACACTCAACACATGCACAATGAGCCAGTTAAAAAAGGCAAAAGAGGGCTGTCAGTTCCTTTGACAGGAAGCTCCACACTGAAGAGCCAACACACAGACACACTCTCATGTCTGAGAGAGTGTGTGTTTTACCCCACCACTGCTTTACACAACACACACTCAACACAACGAATCTGCAGTACATGTGTGTGCTACTCTTATGTATATTAGAAAGAGAAAATGAGAATGATATGGTGTACAGTATAAAATAATCATGCATTATTCATATGGCCAAAACATGAAAACGTCACAATTCATTCATATTTTATACGGTCATATTTACACACAGGGCACATGTAATTTCTTTATGTGCTCTAAAAGAAGTTTTCTCTCACACTCAAAATATTGTTATAAGTGTTTAAGATGTCAGAACAGATGCACAGCAAGAGAAGGAAATGGGGGATGGAGAGAGAGACAAAGAACGAGAGAGAGAGAGAGAAAGTAAGAGTGGGAGGGGAAGCCAATGTAAAGTTTATACATTTTTGTTTGTTGAGAAGATGTTTATAAATCATCTAATGCCTAATCATTTATAATTGTATACATATAAATTTCAGAGCCAACGCATAAGCCCTTTTGAGATTACAATAATAAGACATTCAGTTAAACGTGTCCAAATGTTTCACTTAGAATAGATCCTTTCTGTGAACTGTGAATTTGAAATATGACAATGTACAATGTAGTCCATTAAGAAAAAGAACAGGGATGCACTGCAGATGTCAGTGTAAATGTGTTTTTCAGGAAATGTCTGAAACATTACAGAGAGAGAGGCTGAATCTTCATCTGGAGGATGTAGATTCAAATTTCAACAAGAGAGAAAGGGAGCTGTATGGTTTTCCAGCGCTAAGAGATGGCAGCTGCATTTTTCAGACTGCTTATTCAAGATTAATCATCACCTAATGGCAAAACAGAGTGCTGAAATCTCCATAAAAGAGAGAGAGGTGCAGAGTGAGAGAGATGGATTGAGATACAAAAAGAAAAGAATCATCAAAACATTCGTTGTGGTTGCCTGGAGCCATGACCACCCACAGCATCACTGCCAGTGAAACAAAAACACAACATCCATACTAAATATCTCTCTCCATCCTTATATCTCCTTCTGTCTGTCTAGCCAGCTGGCTCTGCTGTCTATCCTAACTTTTTGGCTTTTCCCCGCATAGGGAAGAAAAATCCCACATTAGATCTCTTTAAAGACAGCAGTAGGAGCAAGTGAAAATCTTGCATAAATCCTTCCCAGATTCCCCACAATCTCGCATGTGTCTTCTTTGGAGGTTCAGAAAAGATCTTAACAATCTCATTCAAATAAAGAAAAATCACAAAATAATACATCTTCCATTTCTCATTTGTTTCTCCTCAATGACGATGAGCTCAAATGGAGAGCAATGGAGACATACGGCTTATGAGAGTTTCAGACTCTGATAAGGGAAGATCTAAACAGTGTCCCAAACTGTGTTCAGATCCTCTAGAAAGCAGAGAGGAAATAGATACTCAGTCTCTTGCTTCTAAAGTGCTTCTCCTGTGATAAAGCCAGTAAATCACACGTCTCTTCTAGAGCCTCAGACCAGAACTCAAGATTTGCCAAGACACCAAAAGTCTCCAATCATAAGTCAGATAAGTCATATTTCTCCTCAAATTCTTCCAAAATTAAATTACATGGGCTATGCTATCTACAGTAATTTTATAGCTTGATAATGTTAACAATCGTTGCTTTGTGTGTTCACACTTAAATTAATATAACCAAGAACTCCACTAAGTCTCTGGAGCCATAAACACCATAATCTTTACGCAACAACGTTTTCCCGTGTGGTATTTCAGTGTGTCCCCCCTTTTTTTTACTTTGTCTCCTTCTGATCCCTACAGTTGTATGAAAAGATGTTGAAATAAGGCGATATTTTACACCTCGTGCTGCTCTGCCAGCTTTCCCCAATTTCCCAGAGTTACGCTTTAGAGGAGCAGAGAGCAGCAATCATGGGAAATCTGTGCTCTGCTGGGATAACCTATTGTTCAGCACTGATCAAACTCCAGTGAGAGGAAACTGTGACTGTGTGTGTGCGCATGCGTGTCATAGACAGACACAACTGAGACAGAGAGAGAGAGAGAGAGAGAGAGAGAGAGAGAGAGAGAGAGAGAGAGAGAGAGAGAGAGAAAGAGTCAGAGAGAGAGAGAGCGAGAGGTCACTTAATTGGAAGGGGAAATGAATTCAGGACTGCATGCGATGAGATGAATTTTAATAAAGCACATGAAGCTTGTGACAGGACAGATCCTATCAGGGGAATATCATTTCTCCTTTGGTTTGTGTGTTCTCTCTGGTGCAGGCTGGAACTAGACACAGAGCAGATGCATCTCTGCCCACTGACCCTTGTAATGCAACTGTTTTATAAACAGTCTGTATGCTCAACAATTCTTGTGCATGTGATAATGTTAACAATTAGAAAAGACTTCTGTTTTTTAAGATTTAAAAAGCTGTCTGATGCTTGCTTATACAGAACTGGTCGGTATAGTGTGGGGTTATTGTGGGTCGTTGCCAGGGTGTTGCTAGGTAGTTCAAATAGGCCAACCCATGTCTCTGTGTTATTCTGGTCCTTTGATGTTTCATTGTACAGTACATCTCATTGTCACCTGTTTTATCATCTTTTATCATGAAAACAGTATCTTTTGAACAAATCCTAAGCAAGCATCTCTTGCAATAAGTCAAAATGCAGTAGCAATGCATTAGTGCTTAAATCACACCTTGAAAAACATGATTTATTGCTATGATATAATTACAGTAATTGCAGTATGACAAAAGATGTTCATATTATTGTTATATATAATGATATATAATGTGCAATACATCACTGAATCTATTAATTACACTGCTAGTAGTAATAAATCCTTCCGTCAATCAATCTAGCTCATTAGCCACACTGTAGACTGTTTATGGTTGCCAGGCAACATATCTGCTTGGTGCATTACTATAGAATCCAAATCAGAACGTTTTCATTTCTATCAGTCATAGTTTTCCATTAGAGAAACTAAAAATTAATGTGTGGCAGCTATGAAAACAGTCACTGCAGTGATAAATACTGTATGATAATTTGTTATCTAGTTCCTAATAACAACCAATCCAGCTAACAGTGAACGTTCTCAGAATGTTCTGCAGTAACGTTTATAGAACGTTTTTTACGTTACATATAATGTATACCAAAATTGTGTTTGTAAGTTGTTAGTGAAACATTTTAAAAATATTACAGAATTAATAAAAGTTTGAATATCGTTCTTATACCCAAGCAATAACGTTAATGCAACGTCTAAAAAAACTGGACGTTCTCAATATTCTTAGAACTTCGAACATTTTATCATTTTTGTAACCTAATGGAAATCTTAGAAAAATGTTTTTGCAACTCAAAATTGTTAGCAGGTAGTATCATACTTAACTTTAATAAGAATCTGCACCTCAGAGTTTGGAAAACAATAATCAAGCTGTTCGCTTGGGCCTGTTTACACTTCCTGTTTTCTGGGTATGTATATTCCACATAAACAGTCCATTTATGCTTAACCACCTGACACTAATCCTGATGTGAGGGCATGCGGGTCTGAACACTGGCATATGTTAATAAGCTCTCTGTGCTGTTTCCTGTCAGAGGACTGAAGCCCAGCAGAAGCTGTAATGTTCAGTCTGTCTGCTGAGTGTATGACCCAGAGCATCCACACACACACACACACACACAACAAATCACATTCCACACTCTAACCCTAATAGAAAACTGTCTGCTTTTGCTTTTTTATTTAAAAGACAATATCTACGCTAATGAGGACATCCCCAAAAGTTGGTTTTGATCAGATGTCAGATTTTGGTACAAATCTTAACCCCCCCTTCACACACGCACACACACACATACGCACCCACAGACTTGTATTTGTTTTATATCAGGGCAATGATATTTTCTATCCCTTAACCTTACCTAAACCTAATCCTCACAGAAACTTTAAAGAAAAGTGCTTAAAGATAAACTTGATTTAACCGATTTATGAACTGTTCTGTTTAGTGAAGGAAATGTCCTCACAAGTTGGTTGTCATGATATTTCACTATGTTAGTAAGGACATTTGGCCCTTACAAATATAGATAAACCTTTACGCACACAGACACACACACTCATCTCTCTGGCCTCTTACTGTTCCCTGTAGCCTGTCTCTCACAACTCATTAGAAGATCCTTCACCCCCGCTGGGCTTCCTCTCACCTTGGCCACCGATCAGAACCATGAAAGAAAGCCAGCAGCATTAGAGCCCGGCGGGTGAGGAGGGCGACGGAGGCCTCCAGAGATTTCTACCATTATGACCTCACTGCTTTTGAAGCAGAGCACCAGAACTATTATCTGCAGCGGAGCATCTGTAGCTCTTCTGGCTGAGAAACGAGTGTGAAAAGCTGATTCCAATTTCCATTTATTTATAAAGCGCTTTTCACGATACATTTTGTTCCAAAGCAGCTTTACGAAAAACAGAGCCTCACAAATCCTCCAGTGTGCAAAGCAAAGGTGACGGTAGAGAAATAAACTCAAGATGTTTCAGTAGATGAGGAAGAAACCTCGAGAGGAACGAGGACTCAGCTGGAGAAGTTCCTCCATCATTGGGCTGGCACACATTTAATCTGTCACAGCACATGCTTTCTGTGTGAGTCCTTATTGTTACTGTAAATATTATATTTTCATCTTTCACATCTGTTTATCTCAATGTTTCATAAATTAGCCCACTACATGATCAACACAGCCTTGCTCTCCTAAGTGTACTGCCATCTTTCTGGATCTCTTGCACTCTAGAGTAGATGTTCTCAACTCTGGCCCTCGAGGTCCTCTTTAATCAAATACACCTGAACAAATTAATCAAGGTCTACAGGATTTATAGAAAAACCAGCTAACAAGGAACGCTCTCAAAACGTTGGCCAATGTTCTCTCAGTTATCAAAAAACATTCTTGAAGTAATGTTAGTAGAACGTGTTTTAACAACACACAGATATGTGGCACATAATGTGAAAAGCAAGTGCAATATACTTCCAAACAAAACGCCCAGGGCTGAAACTCATTACCTGCCTTTCAGTGAGAGATTGAGGGGCGAGGCCTTTATTTGTCCACCCAAGCTGTCCGTCAGATCCACGGGAGCAGAGTTTTGCGGTGTGGATATCTCTCTTTCTCAGAACTAAGAGTAATTGATCCAAATTTGTTGTTTTGCAGGGACTCAAGATAGAATTATCTGCTTTAAACCCTGCAGTGCAGCTGTAGTCTGCTTAATGTTATAACACAAGACAGCTTAAATTTCCATCATTACTTGTGATTGTATCGGATCAGTGATTTTATGTAATCGTTTCTGCTAATGTTATATAAACGCCAGCAGCGTTCACAGAAATCTGTATTGAAAATGTCTTGTGTCGTAACCTCTGCTAAATCTGTCCAGCAGCTGTATGTCAAATCCATAACAGATACAATCTTCTCACTCCAGGCTCACTGCCAATGAGCTGCAACCCATTTCATGTAAACCATCATAATTGTCAGGAATACTTTGAAGATTTTTATCAAAACTAATTTGATTTGATGAACGTAAAGTATTAAACACGCCGCTTTATGCATGCACGTGTATATGATTTATTAATAAAAAAGAATATCTATATATAATTACATAATCTTTGTGGGAATCTTCTAAAACCCAAATACAATATCCCTGTTCATAGTACCGTAAAAAAGTACTGTAAAAAAAAATTACATTAAGTTGTGAAGTATGTTTACAGTAATACAAATCTAGTGAGAATCGCCACTAAGAATGATGGACATTACCAAAACCAAAAAGTAAAACCTCTGATCACTTTAACAGCAAAACACGGTTCTAAATAAAAGTTTTCTTTATGCAGTGTATTTTGGTGTAAAATGTGACCTGAACGTGTTTATGTGAGATTAACCGCTTTGCTGTTGTGATATGTAGAGACGGCTTGTTTGTTTACTTGCTATTTTGCTTGAATGTGTTTGCCATTAAAGTCTCTTTTGAGTACGTAAGGTGAAGCGGGCATCTTATCTCTGAGCTGAGAGCTGCCGTTCAGAGCTGAGGAAGCTGGGCTTTATGAAGATCAATAGTTCTCTCTTTCTCTCTCTGGCTTTCTTCAGTCTCAGACTGAAGGGAAGGAAAACACACCCACTGAGGTGATTACCTCATGCATGAAGTTCACAGCCCCTGTTCAGCCGAGCAAAGCTTTTTGAGATTACCGGAAAATACAGTGGAAAGCAGACGGATGAGCACAGATCACTGTTTGTGCACCTCAACGGAGAGGTTAAATATGAGCGAATCGCCTTGTATGGCCCATAATGTTTGAGTGTCCCTGCAAATATCTGTCAGTATGCCAGCTAACAGGGAATGTTCTCACGGCATTGGCTAATGTTTTTTTAAGTCCTTTCAAAGTTATCAAAAAGTTCTTGCAGTAACGTTAGCAGAACTTTTTTAACGTTATACATATAATCATCATTTGAGAATAACATCTCAAAAATGTTATTCTTAAATTGTTAGTGTAACGTTTTAACAATGTTCCAGAATGAAAAAGTTTGAATAACGTTCTAATAAGCAAGCAATAACATTAATACAACATTTAAAAGAACCAGCAAATTTATGCCAAATGAAAAGTCTGCTTTGTGAGACTAAGTGTCTTTGGACAAATCTGGCCATTAATTTAAAGTTTCTTTTGGGAACAGATACTGCAACTTGCAGCACTCAGCATGCAAAGATGCAGGTGTTGCCAGAGATATGTGCATACAATGTTGAATCACTGCACGTGTGGGCCAGAAGAGAACTGTTATCAGTTATCTTACATTTTTCCCATCATGCATTTGTTTTGTTTTTTCTTTTTTGTTTTGATTTAGATCCTTAAATCCTCTTGCGCCAACATGCATGTTTGCAGTGCAGTGGTCACATGATTCAACTCGGGTTCGAGGACATCTTTAAAGCTTAACCCTAAATGTCAAGCTACAGTTGATCATTGCCATCTGCGTGAGAGCCTATATACACAGTTTGAACCGACAGGCTTTGCCACACACCCTTTAGCTATGCACAGCACCCATGAACACAGACCTTAAAACCTGCAACAGATGGATTCCCTCTCCACCCCCGTCCTGTTAAATAAACATACACACATACACCCACAAACCTCAACAGGTCATAAGAATATAGACCAAAATAATCTATAGCTAAAACACTGACCATCTGAACCAGTATCCCAGGTAACAATATTAGGTTAGAAGAACATTTCCCTAAGGTTTCCATTAAGTACGTTAGCCTTAAAAATGTTAAACAATGTAGCTTAAAGGCTTCTGGAAACCATCTGTGAAACGGATTACTGCAGGTGCACTGACAAAACAAACAACATCCTGCAAAACCGTTACGACCTGATGAGCATCAGTAACCTGTTTTGCCAGCGTGAATCCCAAAAACCCTACAAGGGAACCTATAGAGCAAACGTTTGTATTTACAAGAATATTAAAAGGCTTTTAATTTCTGTGTATGTCTCAGAAGATCTTTAGGTATCTCCTGGCTTTCTCTGAAGCAGCAAAAACATACTGTGTGGGACACGGTGAACAAATATCTCCTGGAAGCAAGACTGGCACCAGCGGGTTTTTCAGTACGCGTTCCTCCCTGTGCTTCTCTCTAGCAGAGCTCTGATCTCATTTGCCTCTCCGTATTGATTTTGCATTTAAGGATTAATGCAGAGTCTAATGGACAATCAGTGAGAATAGCAACCCACCGTGCTCCCAGCCTGCCCGGCATCAGAAGGAAGGGACAGACGAGATCTATAATCAATTTGTTTTGCAGCATAGCTTGCTGTTGTTTTTGGCAAATTGTTGGCTTGTCTTTATTGCTTAAAGGCTGAGGTTTTCAAGATGGCTTCTCAAGCACGTAATTTCCGTCTGAATTGGTGTTTGAAAGCATAATATTTTCCTGAAACATCAGAGCACAGTTTGATGATTAAAGGAATAGTTTTGTCATCATTTACTCACTCTCACGTTGTTCACTCAGCTTCTGTTGTCCACACAACAACAGTGGATTGTAATGTATGACCCCTAAAAGGCAGGAGTTATAAATAAAGCTGCAATCTGTACCTTTTTGGTTAAAAATGAACAAAATAAGTTATTAAGAAAGTACAAGATGGATTGGATGTACATAATGTTTTATGTTTCAAAGAGAGATGGCGGTGAAGTTACAGAATGCAGCTTTTTAAAATATTCCACGTGACATGCTGTATTTTCCAAGTTTTAAAGCTATAAAACAACTTTGTCTGAGAGGAAAGACCAGAATGCAAGACTTAGCTCACTGGCAATTTTCCTCTGTACTATAGCTCTTAAATCTCTTTTTAATTAAACACAGGCATAAAAAACATTTGTGAGCTCTGGTGGAGAGGAAGATTATCAATGAAAAAAAAATAATCCAAATGCATTTTGATCTGTTCTTTCCACCAACGGAGGAGAAGAGCTGAAATGTAAGGCACCATCCACTTCTGTTATATTATAAAGAACAACGTGTACATTCTACAGACGTGTTTCACAGAGAAAAGAAAATAACATAAGGTCAGAATGACATGAGGGTGAGTAGCCTGACTGATAAATAAAGCTCATTTTTGGGTGAATTGTGGCGAAACATTTGGTGTATTTCTTACAACTTTTCTGGGTTAAAAATAATGAAAGTTATTGCGCAAGTACATGACCGATCAGTGTTCAACACGATCTCCTTACTGTACCCTAATTTACAGCGTTAAGTTTATAATAATGCGTTATAATTTCAGCTGCCGGGTCTGATTTCACATTTAACTTCCACATACACAAGTAACCTCCAGTTTTGTGGTTCAGACAGAGATGGCGATAGAGAGCCAGAAGTTACACTACAGCTTGAAATCTCTCCACTCTGCAATTTGAAACAGATGTTTTTGTCCGTGCAGCTTGCACTTATCAGTGCATTGTGGGTCTTTAGATGTTTTTAGGCTCAGCTCTGGTTGAGCAAGGTCTCTCAGCTCCACTGGGTTCTCCAGCACCTGTTTCAGCTGCACCTGCGGTCTTACAGATGGAGATCCAACCCCACCCCCCTGCCTCTCACCTTTCCTCCCATCTCCCGGTGGGGTCTTATCTTAGCGTGAGTATAAACCACATTGCCCGTGGCTACGTCTGGCTCTGCCGTCTCCAACATTCCCGATTGTCTCCCTTCTAGTTCCTCTTCAGAGATGTTTGGCTGCAAGGCACGAGGATGGAGGTCTCTCTGATCAGTGCTGCTCAGACTGAAGGGGATTTTTCACTTTGAAGCTTCGCACACACACATGCATTAACACACACACAATCACCAGAGGTGCAGCTGAGGTCACGCTCGATCCTGCCATGCAAACCAAATGATTCATATCCCATTATTCAGAGAAGTAGGTCACAGTTTATATACAGCTCACACACAAAATACACAAGTTGTCTATATCTGGGGCACAGAGAGCAAAAAAAAATTAAGTCTTCAATGGAAAAACGACACAGAGGGGTTTAGACCACATACATTACCAGTCAGCAGTTTAGGGGCAATTCTTTCAAATGTTTCTCACGATCTTAAAAACCTTTTGTTCGGAAGCCATACTCTTAAATGTTTGAAATGAGTTTTGTAGACCAAATATAATTGTATTAACATGTTACTTTCTTACATTACAAAAAATAATTTAAAATATTTTTAAAATCCATAATTTGGATCAAATGATGAAGAAAAAGCAGCAGATGCAAGTGGAAGAAAAAAACTTTTAATCTAGTTTTAATTCATTTTGGATATTTTTACACAACATAATTACCATAATTATGTGTGTCATTTCATATTTTTATTGAGTTTTACATCATTCTAAACTATAAAAAATCATAATAAAAAAGAGAGACTATAAAATTTTGACTGATAGCGTACGTTTGGTCTCTCTGCAGAAAGGGAGTTGTGTCTGGTCAGGTCTCTGTGATGTCACTGTCAGTGATGTCACAAAAGACTGGTTGGTCCCGTGTTTAGCACCACACGCAGTGAGCGAAAACTATTCAGATCACTTCCTGAAGCCCATTAGAAAGACTCGCCAACAGCAAATCCAGCAGCTGATTGTTCACCTTTCAGTATTTTGTTTGGCCTGAAAGCCATCCTGCGTTGAGAGAGCCCATCTCTCCATAGAAACACAACTGGAAAGCACTCTAATAAAGAACAGAGGGCAAAGAATTAGTCTACAACAGCTAGAATGAGTGCTGACCTCACACTTATCTATTCAGCCATTTTTCCTTCAAACTTTCTGCAGAGCACTAGATGTATTTGACAAACGGTTATGGCCAATTCACGAGCAGCAAAAATCTGTAGCTAATTACATTACAATGTATACAGAGATTTGTTACATCCATGCGTTGCTTCATTGAATACGGGCAGTAGGATCTCAAATGGCGACCATAGAGGAAGAAAAACAACTATCTCAGAAAACATGGGCTGTATTGATCCGTCTCATCGCACATTCATTCAAGCAGAGTTCTCCGCTATCTAGGCTCATATTTTTGACTTGGCTGTGAAGTGCGGCCCATGATTAATACTGAAACCCCCTTTAATAGTCTCTGGTAGGAGATGATGAACAGAGCCACAATCTCACTTACCTCCCCTGAATATGTATGAAAAGCTATAAAATGTAATGGTGCTTTATCCGTCTCAAACGCAGTACATACTGATCTGTCCAGAGGAATACAAGAAAATATATAACCCGTGTAAACAGAGCAGAGATAATCACAACACTCAATAAGCGGAAAATTGGTAAACACATAATGCACAACCAATAGGCTGCACCGTATCAGATATTGTATGTGGAAGCACAACACAATTCTCCAACAAACCACAATGCAAAAACTTATTTCTGCTTCCGAAGTGTGTGTGTGTGTGTGTGGTCCTGGTATTCAATACATTACCGGAACCAGATGTATAGTAATACCAGTTTGACTTTGTGGGGACATTTATGGTCCCCATGAGAAACAAGCTTATAAATCATAACAAATGTTTTTAAAATTTAAAATAGCAGAAAGTTTTCTGAGGGTTTGGTTTAGGGGTCGAGTTAGTGTAGGGGGATAGAATATACAGTTTGTACAGGTACAGTATGAAAACTATTGTCTATGGAATGTCCCTATAAAACCTGAAAACCCAACATGTGTGTGTGTGTGTACAAGAGTGTACAAGAGTAGTTGGGAGGTAAATTTCAAACTCAAAACTTAATCTAGCTGTATTTCTTGATCTATCTGAGGCCAGATTTTGCTATTTCAGGAGAATCATTTGAGCAAACACGCCATAACCAAACGTCATTACAATCATCCCTGCTCTCACCAAGTGTGTGCACATCCTCTTTCAGAAGCAAAGCGGTGTTACTTTGGTCTGTCATGCATACCAGTCCATCTGACAGACCGGTCTGAAAGGATTCTCCACCATTGTTGTGTTTTTTGCATCACTGCATGTCACAAGCACTCTAGACTCAAATAATCACACTGATGAATGCACACACACGTGGGATGAAAATGAGGGTTTTACAAACACACTGTCTCAGCAGAAAAACCATCATCAATACACTGCAGCATCCTAATGATTCGCTTCCTCTGAAGGTCAAGATGACAAGCCACAAATGAGGGGTGATCGAGCCAGCAAAGCACAATGTGGAGAGAGAATGGAGATGAATGCACTCCAGGTTTATAGAATAGATGCAGGGGAGTTTTACAGACTCATTAGAGTTTAATGATACTGATGATGTGGCCTGTTCTCCTGCAGTACAGAACACCTGCAGAAGGAGAGATGATGCGGGAGCTCTGATCTCAGTGCTGTTTACTTTACAGAAGAAAAGTGCAAAATATATCCCTAGACAGCACTTAGAAAACTTGTATTTGGGGAGCAAAAACAAATGACAGCACGAACACCAAAAACAAACTTTTCAGGAAAGTCTTAAAAAGGCAAAAAAGCATAGATTTTGCTTTCATTTAGCATAAAAATCTCATAGACTATTAAGGAACGGCCAACCCAACACTGTAATACAGTAATGAAAAGTGAAAACCTCCATATAGATTAATCATGGAAATTCACCAGCATGTGAATAAGTTTATAGTGAAATATCTTAAGTAGGCAGACGTTTGAGACAAACAAATCTTGAGTGGATTTCAATGAAATTTGATGCAGCTTCACCGATAAACATTTTTTTTGCTGCTTGTATGATGACATCATTTGTGTCTTCATTTTAAAATGAAAGGTGTTGTCACACTGCAGGGTAACTGGAGTGAGTGAAATGAAGGTTTACAGAAATTCTATGGAAGATTAAGTCAAATGACACCAATACAGTGCTCATTGCCGAATAATAGTTTTTTCCAGTTGCAGGTGAAAATTGAAAACGCCTTTATGTTTCTTGTGAATCAAGTTGTCTATGGAGACCAATCATGAAGTTACTGTCTAATCAATGGTAATTAGACCATGCAACATGTGACTGTAGTCGTAACTGAGTTGCCTTTAAATGGGTAATAGTGTGAGCTACTGTTACCGCCCTTCTGTCTAGGTGCTTAGAACTTCTAGCATCTTATATTCCTGAGGCAGCTTAGAATTTGATTCTTTAGAAGGACTCAAGCAAAGGATATTAAAATGATTATTGCCCCCCAGTTATATTGGCCCTGCAAATTTACCCCTTTAAAGAGCCAGACCTGTAGATGTAAGGTTCATGAAAAGTCTAGTATAATGTTAAATGTTACTAATGACATGCATAGACCGTTTGGTGATTTCAAATACATCATACATATCCTCTTGTGTGAAAGTAACGGAGACGTACATTTTTCTCACTCCTTTTTTTCCACAGTTACTGGACCCAGAGTAATTTTGTTCCCATCATGTATTGAACTGCTTTATTTATTTATGGTAAACAATCTATATATCTTCCTTCTGGGCAGATGAAAATCAACATGTTCTGCCAACGAACAACTTCTGTATTGTTTGTACAACATGTGTGACCACTAAACATCATATAAAAACAAACGGTGGTTGGCCGCTTTACTGTCAATCAAATGACACCAATAATTCTGATTGGACAGTTCTTTTCCAGACTCAGGTGCAAAGTGAAACAAGACTTTATAGATGCTGTCAAAAGTTTGTCTCTGGGAGACCAATCATTACTCAGTTACTGTCTAATCAATTGTCATTAGCCATCAACATGCTGACTGAAAAAACAGGCCTTTAATCTGTAAGGGTCTTTTAATTCCCATCTGTCTAGTTGATTAGACCTTCTAGCATCTTAAATTATCTGAGCACTTACACAGAGACTCATTAGCAGGACTGCATTCAGACCTGATCTTGGTCTGAATCTGGATTCAGGGCCCGATTTATTAGCCCCCAAATTCTACACCTCTTTAAAGAGTTTATTCCATGACCTGTACAGATGGTTCATGAAAACTCTAGTATAATGTTTATAATGTTGTCTAAAACATGCAAAGAGTTTCTCTTAAAATAGGCGTGATTTTGAAAACACTCCTACCTTCAAAATCAACACCCAAAAAAACTCCCCCCAAAATAACACCCCTCAACATAACAGAAATAAACACTCCCACAAAATAACATGAAATAAACACTCCCCTCCCTCAAAATAACATGAAATAAACACTCCCCTCCCTCAAAATAACACTCCACAAAATAACATGAAATAAACACTCCCCTCCCTCAAAATAACATGAAATAAACACTCCCCTCCCTCAAAATAACACTCCACAAAATAACATGAAATAAACACTCCCCTCCCTCAAAATAACATGAAATAAACACTCCCCTCCCTCAAAATAACATGAAATAAACACTCCCCTCCCTCAAAATAACACTCCACAAAATAACATGAAATAAACACTCCCCTCCCTCAAAATAACATGAAATAAACACTCCCCTCCCTCAAAATAACACTCCACAAAATAACATGAAATAAACACTCCCCTCCCTCAAAATAACATGAAATAAACACTCCCCTCCCTCAAAATAACACTCCCTCAAAATAACATGAAATAAACACTCCCCTCCCTCAAAATAACAAACCCACTATGCAACCCAGCAATGACTGACAGATGGCAGACCCGCCCCCCTTTGCTGATTGGTTACGAGTGTTATGGTGTTTGTTTTTCCTGGCTATTTACACAACCAGGACTTTACATAAAGTGTTTCCTAGAAGCTACTTACAGCATCTTTAAGTCTCACTAATGCTTTATTATTTTCAAATTTACAAAAAAAAATTTCTAGCTAAACAAACCAATTCACACACTCATGATAAATTATTATTATTATTATTAAGACCTCAGCATTTAAACGAAGCTGTGCTCATTAACAATGGTTATTTTCTCCTCTAGCCTCGCTCTCTGCTCTGAGTGACACACTGTAGGGTCTCTAAATTCTCACAGGTGCTCTTTGTGCTCTGTGGTGTCTCCAGAGACATTGAATGGCACTTCTGGAGTGACAGAAGGCTTTTGCTCAGCTCGTGAGTCTGTCTGCACTGGGACATAAACTCACAGTGACAGACTCCATTCAGGCCTCCCAGGTGTCTCTCCTGAAACAGCTATTCAGCCCTTCAGCTCTTTAATGAGAACCAACAAAGCATCAAAGCTTTCTCAAACTCGCTCTTCCTGGCTTTTTCATACAGTACTGTGAGAATGAATGCCATACACCGCAATTTGTTTTCTTTAACACAGCCATATTCTGCACTTTTGAGACATTTTTATATCACTGCATTGCACTTGAAGTGTTTGTTAAAGCATGCACCAAAAACAGTGTAATGAAGCGCTGAGCATTTTGAACTGTGTTCCACTATTTCTGTAACCCCAAGAACCAAAAAGACTGTTCAAGATTGTGCAAAGAATGTGAAGACGAAGCTTCAGAAGACTAAAGCACCTATATAGTAAATCACAAGGAACAGTCGTTTTATGAAGAGCTGCATTAAAACTGCAATCTGTAACTGCTGCCTCTCTAGCGCCATCTCTGTTTGAAACATAAACTGCAGGTTACATTACAAACTTTTCATTATGTATGTTCATGAAGCCAAACTGACCTTTTCTGGGAAATCAGACCTGATGGATCAAATTACAAATCACTATAAACAACCATAAAAAGCCAAATATTGTAGCTTTAATAGTTTGGTTGCGTTTTATTCCAAAAGCAAGACAAATCTTTTATTTCTATAATACAAATCTCATTTATCAATTTGGGGGGTGAAATGTACCCCCACAGCAACATGCAGATTCTGTGCTAATCACACTTATGTATCAAGGGACTTGTTTTATTTTACAGTAAAATTCAGAGCAAATAGCTGAGAGCTTCCTTTTCATCTCGGCTCAGAGGGATTTGGAGACCCTCAGAGCTGCATTTCCACACAAAAAAAAACCTTGTTAGGGATACTTTACAATCACTGAAGCCAAATTAGCTATCCTCAGATGTTTGCCGACCTACATCGTTCGGGATTTAACGTGAGCCATACCTTTGTTGTTTAGGCTGTGTTATTCAGTCAGTCCTTCTAAAAATGTTTGTATGTTTCAATTAATTAAGTAAATAAAAATCGCTGAACCACACAGGTCCCAAAAAATAGGACCACCGGCCCCATTAAATGGAGCCAGGAATAGTTTGTGGTGTGTGATAAATCATTGGCTAATGAGAGAGCGAGTGGTGGGGCATTTGTAGTCTGCCCAGCTGTTGGCAGATCTCTGTCTGCTTTGAACCTCTCATTGCTATGGAGAGAAAGAGAGAGAGGAAAAAGAGAGACTGCATTAAGTCATTATACTCTGATGTTTTGTCTGAATACTGATGTGTGCACGACTATTTCAGTCCATCATTAAGCATCAATACGTGCAAGAGACAGAGGCCAGAGGAGGTAACCATAAATGCAATAAATGCAGCTACAGAATCTTTATTTTCATCTGCTGGTCCAAGTGAAGTGCAATTAGGGTCTCTCAGTGTAGGACCTCCCCCCCCAAGCAGCTGTATATAGTTCATCCATGCATGCAACAGCAGATAAGCAAGTGTTTCCATTACCAGAAACTGGCGCAGGGATACAGCAGGCGCTTTTAATGCACTCTTTACCACTTAAGAGAATATATCTGGCGTGCGGGCTGCAATTGTCCCGTTGTATAGCTACTGGAGATTATTTTACGACTCAATATCAGCTTGCTTTGGTAAGATCTGCTTTCTGTCGGCCAAGCCCAGGCGGCGCAAGGGCTGTCTGCCTGCAGCGTGTGCCAGTGCTGAAGATCAGATTAAGACTTCGCTCTACTCCCCCGTATCAGTTGATCAGAGTTACAGTAATCTGCAGTGGACTATTGTATTAACAAACAAGCAGTATTACACAGGTACTCTCAGTGAGTTTTTTTAAGCATTTCTTTATACAATCACTTTAACCTTGTTCTCCTGAGCCCCATCAAAAACTACATGATGTGATTGACCTGTGAGCAAAAAGAAAGTGTTAACTACACAACAAACACAAGCAACACTGAGGAGGAGCTCCGTCACAGCTAGATTTTTAGACATCTGAACCGCTTAAAGAGGTCTGATGTTTTTTTATCTTGCCTGTGCAAAACTCCACAACGCTACTGTGTGTGTCTGCTGTGTTCTATGGTGAGAGATTGTTAGCACATTGCTATGTGGTTGCTATCCAGTTAACAATTTTAGGTTGTAAGAACGTTTCTGTAATGTTTTTATTTAATAACAAAAATGCTGAAAACATTACTTAAAACGTTCAATTCTGCAATGTTTTAAAAACAGAAAATGTTACTGCAGAAATGCTTTTTTATTATGTTGAGAGAACATATGGAGAACATTAGCCAAAGTTTTGAGAACGTTCCCTGTTAGCTGGATATAGTGTGTTCTGGTGGTTACTTTTTGAGCCACTTTAAAACACTTTTAAAACCAAGTTTCAGTTTGTGTGTTTTTTGTCAACGTACATTTCTGAAATGTTTCATAACCCCCAGAGGGAAATCCCAATCACATAATCTGAGGAATCATTCATGACTGTATCTGAAAAAGAAGCCATAGTTAAACATTTGATCATGTGGTTAATGGTGAGAAAGCATAACAGTGTAGAAGAACTGAAGAAGATACCCACAGATGCAGAGTGAAGCCTCTGGTTTTGTCCCATGCAGAGCTGCAGATAAAGAGCTTAGGCTCTGGCTATACTGCCGGATTTAGACAGTGTAGCCACTCTAATTTGTCATGCATGAACCTGCACATGCATTTGATATGCGATCGTGTGCGTGCACACGCCTGATTGCATGACTGCGGGCCAGATTAGAAGCGTGCATGTTAAAGATGCTCTTACTGTGTGGCTGCAATCTGATCAGTTCAGATAAAACCGAGCCTCTCTCAAATCCACTCACCCAACAGTCAGCTTTCTTTCCCAGCTCAGAGCACAGACATTTATCTCACTTTTACCTTGTAAATACTAATACCTGCAAACAGATTACTCCAGACTGGCATTGTTGAAAGGCACCATAATACAGATTTGAGAAGGCAAAACTGGAAAGCTTGTTTCCTGTAATTATCAAGATTCTGTTCGACCACTGAACGTTAAATCTGCAGGCAGTGTAACTCAGATAAACAGGATGATTTAAAGAGATGCCTCTGGTCAGTTAAGCCTTATTAGCCCTGATATAGATACAATAGGCTTTGCTGCTGGTTAATAGTAAAGTGCTAATTCAGTTGACAGTAAATATAAACCCACATTAAGATGCTGATGCGTTTCTAGATCTGAGAACTCCAGAAGCTCCAAGATCATCAACACTAATATAATCTTCTGTGAAACCCTACAGTATATCCTACAGTAAAACTCTGCCTCAAGAAAAACGTATATTTACCCCATAATCAAACACAACACTATTTTTAGTAGTAGTACTGCTATTATTAACAACATTATTGCTGCAATTGCGGAAAAAATATGCAACTCTTAAAGCATTATGTAACTTTTTAACTTTTTGGGGGTTAAAAATGAACAAAAAATCAGTTATTGAGCAAATACATGACAGATTAGTGTTCAACATGACCTCTTTACCTTACCCTGATTCACAACGGTATGATTATAATAATGATTTGATAATGATATATGATAATCTGAGCTGTCCAGTATGATTTTGTGGAAAATGTCAGTTTAGCTTCATTTGACTTAAATATATGAAGTAACCTGCAATTTTATATTTTAAACAGAGGTGGCGACAGAGAGGCAAAAGTGAATGATTGCAGCTGGAAAAGAAAGAGGCTATATTCTAGGTTTCATTTGTTTATCTTATGATTTTGAGGGTGAAATATGACATTTTGTTTTTGAGATCCACCCTGTACATATGGCCTGTGGAAATGTTTGAATCTTAAACATACGACCATCTATAGAAAAACTGGTGCTTAACAACTTATTTAAAAATAATGCCAGCACTGCTCTGCACATTATTAATGTGCTTTAATTTTATGCTTTATTTTAAATTCATTACATTAGACTCATCTCTGATCACTTCCTCTTCCGTTTGATTATTTACTCTCTGTTTTCACACTTGATGGCCTTTTATTAATAATAATCACTTGCCATGTTTTCAAGTCCCGGGGGTAGAGAACTTCAGCTGCAGGCCTGCAGACCTTGGGCTGAACAACTCCATCCTGCACACATTAACACACAGAACTCATCCTCTTCCCAGACACATACACAAAACTAATGCCATTAGCCTCATTGGCGTTTTCACACAGAATCTATTTTGCAGCTGACACGTTTCTCTTGCTCAAAGCAGCAGGGTGGTGAGATCAAAACAAGGCACCAGTGCTTTAGTGACAGCTCATTATCACAGACAAACACCCCCCAAAGTGACTCCCACTCGAACCTCTGCCATCACCGTGACAACAGCCACAATCCGCACGCCGGCTCTCCTGAAACCGTCATTCAGAATGTTTAGAGATGATTGCGACCTCACCGCGGTTCTGTTGTGATTGTGCAGCTCCTGAATCTGTCTGTTTTCACTGGAATTGTTTCAGTTTCAGTCTCTTGCCAAATATTTCCTGACGCCTGCCCAAAAGCTTTTTGTATCCAGGGGATTCTTTCCTCCGTGACTCAAAAATAGCTTCTGGAAGTTTTATCTGATGACATCTGCAGAAGCTCAGACTTTAAATGGAACAATTGGGTGGATCTGCAGAAGTTTTGTACAAATAATGTTACGCAAAAAGTTGTGTTTTCAATTCCCAGGGAACACACATACTGATCACATAATAATTGGAATACACTGTGAGTCACTTTGAATAAAAGCTAAACGCATAAATGCACTTACATAAGCTATAGGGGAATTAATACTGGATTATTCTTTACCTAACATATAAGCATATAAGCACCATAGCTTTTTTGTTCACTGCTTCCTAACTTTCAGTTGCCTCTCTGATCTATTTTAAGAAAGAAAATGGATAAACGGATGCAGACAGTCTCCAGACATCAGAGACACATTATCTCTCCCATCTCTGCACGGTTAACATGTCCGCTAATTACTCATGCACAAAGTCAAAACCTGTAGAGGCGAATCGGTCAAAAAGACACAACTGTCCACACTGTTATCAGCTAAGACACCTTCACAAATAAACACGCTTTGATTCAACATCTGTCTCACACATCCAGCTTATGCCACCATAAATTATAAATTATGTACAGCCTGCTGTGTGGTTTATGCTTTTATTCCAGCCTGCTAGTTACATGATTTCCAGGCAAGCTCAGATATATATATATATATATATATATATATATAAAATGCCTATAAAGCTGTGAGAATCTTTGGGCTCTTGTGAGAATGTGAGAATCTTTGTGCTCTTGCAGGCTTCTTGGCACATCTCTTCATATCATGGGTCTAAGCTCAGCGAGAGTAATTAAACAAATCTGAAGGACTTTCTGGTATTTTGGCACAACATCTATCAGTACACACAACAGAGGAGCTGTCCATGGTGCTGAATCACTGCTGCTAACTTCAGCTTCAGTGTAGCATTTTCTATAATAGTGTCTAGTGTAACACAATGTACAACGCCACACAAATCACACATTCCCATAATGATAATGCAACCAATTTAGAAGCAGTTTCACAAAACATGATACGTTAAGTACAATTAACAAATCTGTATTATAATACACTATAATATGAACACTGCAGTAATAATATGCCCTCTGTAGTTAAAAACTGTCTTGTCAGCATGATAAACTATAGGTTTCCATACACGCATTCAGGAATACAGTGTGCACGGGTGTCTGAACTGCTGTGTGAGGCATAAATTGAATTATAGCACCACCAGCCAGTGAAAGTGGTGCTGCAGTTCAGGCACTCACATACTCGATATGAAAACTCAACCATTTTGGGCAGAAATATTCATTTAATCCACATCACACCTTATTAGATTTGCCCTAATGTCTGTTTATGTGTGTTTTATACATGAACTAAAATGCTATAGTAATTGTGTTACTTATTAAATGCACCACACATGGAGTACTGCTGATACAGTAGAGGAGTTTGACTACCAAATGATATCTAAGTATTGTTCTGCATTATACTGCATATTAAAATAACAATAAAAAAGAGAAAGGTTTGCATGCCCAAGATTGTCACTAAAATGTAAGGTGCATGTTTAGAGTATTTTTGGCTGTTGACTTTTTTCCGACTATGCACTCGGTCGTAATGCTCCATTACTTAAAATGTTTCATGTATATGGCAAATCTTGATAAAATATGTACAGAGTAATGACAAATGATAGCAAAACTGTCTAAACAGCTTCAGATCAGACATTTTAGGTGCTCGGCATAATCTAAATCTGATCTGAATGGTCTGAGTGAAGGCTGTTTGCAGAGATAACAGATATCTGTGACATTCAGAGAGCACTGCAGACACTGGACACTGCAGATGGCTTAATGGTTTCACCTCGTTTCAATACTCCTCCATTCCTCTACATTACATGAAATTCATCATTTAAATGATCCTGTGAACGATGCGACAGAAAAGATAAACTCCTGTTCATTTAGTCACACACAAACGTGAGTCTGAAAAGCCTTTTTGAGGGGACATTAGAAAGTAGTTCTGGACATTGAAAATGAAACATGATATAAAAGTGAGATGTGGTGCATCACCGGCTGGATCTCTGTTACAGATGATCACTTCATTGCTTTATGCACAAGATATTATAAGAAAACAAGCAGTGACATTGACAACGTTGCTCTACACGTTCCATTGACTTCAAATAGAGCAAAATAGGGATGCATGAGAAATGTTATAAATGCACCGACACATGGGGACAGTGAAAGTGTGTCTGCGACCCCCTCCACCGCCCAGCCACACACACACCAATCCCATTATTAAAACACACAACCACTCAAACCCAATGCAAAATATGAATGCATATTTCATGTGCGCAGTTCTACAACATGCCACGAAAATGGAGACCATCGCAGACCGCTATCTCCCACTGACACCAGTGCTGGTTATTGCATTACTTTGCAAGACACACAATTCTGACCTTGTGCCAGCAAATCGCAGCCTGGACGTCTCTTTTTAACCCAAGACGTCCGGACACATTTTGGTTTTTGGGCACCTCAAGCCATTCAATATTCAGACAGATGAAAAGTTCACCTCGCTGAAGGAACGCCAGTCCTGTTCAGATCTCCTTGGTCAGAGGAACCGGATCTTCTCACTTGTCATATTTTCCCATGTTGCTCTTCTGTTGTGCTCCATTGGATTCAGGCTAAATTCTCTGGAGGCAAAGGTGCGCTTGGTACGAAGGCATCCGATTGCGCAAAGCCCATATCCAAAACCATGGGTTTGTATTGGGAAACGACCTCCAAAATCCAGCGGTTCCCCACTCTTGATGTAATGGACAGATATCCCAAAAAGCCTCCTCTGATGGACAGTCAAATTCCTGCGCAACGCGCCCGACGCCCCACAAGAAAGCCGAGTACTTGTTTTCCCTTATGAAGCGCTGACGCCCGGTCCATTCTCCTTCCGCGCGTCGACGCACCGCGCTCCAACGCGAGCTTTCGTCCGCATTCAACCCGGATGGATGCTCGGATCTCAGCAGGAGGACCGCCGCCTCCGCCGCACCTTTACGGGCACTTCTTCCCTGCGCTCCGCCTTCTCCCCGCCGAGTTAATCCACGCAGTCGCCGGTCGCCTCCCGCGCCTGTCCTCCATCCAAGAAGGTACCAGAAGTTCCCTCACCAAACGCTTCGGATCAGGAAGAAAAAACGTCTCCAGCAATGTTAGATTGGAGACACGGTGCGTGTTTTCACCTTTAAAGAAAGGCCCGTTTAATTGCGCGTAAAACGGGCACAATGGGTCTCCCGACCCATTCGCCCCATAATAACGCGCTGGCACTTTAAACAAACTAGTTTCGCACCGGCTGCTGCCCGGGATCGCCCGTGTAACTGCGGCTCTCCTGCTGTCTGGATGGAGGGGGCGCAGGACGTGGCGCATTGGCTCCGCCCGACGCTCGCAACACTCGGTACGCGGGTCGCTCTGCGCTTTTCACGGAGAAGTGCTGCTGATTTATAGCGCTGGGGATGAAGGAGCTTCTCCCCGGAGACGTACCGGATGGGCAGGATTAAGATCAAGCTGCATATTGCCATTTATCCAGCTGTTTGTATTGTGATGCATGCGATTATTCTGCTGTTTAGGGTTCAGTTAATAATCACATGATGGGTTTGCTTATGAGTCCATACATAAATGAAAGCTGGGCAATGTTATACTTTTGTATTACGTGTAATGCTTTCGTTTTATTCGACTATTTCACTATTAAACACTGACTTGTCAAACGTGTAGCTTTTCAACGTGAAATGTATATGGAATCAACAACAACAATAAATAATAACAGCAGTTCATTTAGTCGTTTTAAGTACATTACAGTGGTGGTGTATAAGCAGCAGTCAAAGTTGTAAGGAAAATAATAATGATAAATATAAAAATATATTTCATTTAATATATGAATTGTTGCTTATCCATCACTACTATGATTTAAAAAAGGAAAACTGAGTTCTACACGTTTTAATGCCAGGACTCTCAAACACAATAACCAGCCCATCAATGATACAAAAGAAATAACCCCCTTGTTGTTCACCTATTAAGATCTTGAGTAGCCGAGTTACTAACAACATCATTTTGCTCTGAAAAGCTTTCATGAGGACAGATTTTTGTTACCAATGCAATGCCATGTTGATGGACAACGAATTTAAGATAATTGATATAGCAAAAGCCATTTTTAACGTGTCCTCATAAGAATCAAGTCTAAATATAAGATGGCCTAAAGTGTTTGCTCAAATGACTGATGGACGCTTTGGGCTGATTAATAATGTCAGTACATGTGTTACCGTACTAACCTGTCAATTAACAGAAGCTTGATTATACAACATACAGAAAATCAGTTTGTCATCACTTTTCTCTGCAGAGAATCACTGGGTAAATTTTTCCTACAAGCGCACATAATCTGGAATTCTGCGTTTTTTTGTCACCATTTAATTAATGCCAAAGATAAACTGGTCAATATCGTCACATTTCTTGATGTTTTGGTAGACCAGTTTTAGAATCAGTAATTATTTGTTTTAATTGAGACGTGTCTTTTTTAACATAAGTTAATTAAAACACTCTTTGCTTTCATTTACATGAAAACAAATGTGAGATGTCCCATATGCATCACACCCACATGTGTGACCAGGGCTCTTCTGTGCCACATCTTATTCCCTCACTGGATCAAGAGAAACACCTTCGGTGAGATCCTGAGGGACACGTTCTCATGCTGCTGTTCTCCTGAGACTGCCTCTCTAGTAATCACGTCCTGCGTCTGCACCGCACAATCTTCTGTTTTCAGAAAGGCAGAGAGAGGATGCTAATAACTCTGATGGAGATGAACTAGCTGTAATATTATGCAGCATGAATAGACCAAAAAAGACAGTAAGTACAGAGTTCTCTGTTTTCATGTGGGTACCCGCTCAACAGTATTGCTGTAGGATGAAAGGAATAGGTCACAGAACATGAAAACAGCCTTTTTCTTACTCACCCTCGTGTTGATCCAAACACTGACGTTTTTACCATGAAACACAAATGGAACATTTTTAAAGAATTTAAATGTAGCTCTTTTATTCACCATGACAGATCAGACTGAGCAAAAAACAATTATAAAAACCAACATGAAGTTCATATGACTTACCCAGAACATTCAGAGTATGAAGCCATAGAAGAGCTCCAAAACGGATGTTTTCTGGTGAATAAAAATCAAATTGTCAAAATGTGCCATTTTTGTAAACAACATCGCAGAACTTTTCCACAGAGGAAGATTATTAGCAAACAATGATTTGATTGTCTTTATGATCCTTACACACACTTATCATATGGCTTTATAAGACTTAGAATACAGCGCAAGACGGAGTAACTTTCTGTTGTGCATGTGCTGTTTGAGCACTAATAAGTGTTTTAGTATAGACAGGAGCTGTGTAAAGATTCCATATTCTGAAAATTGTGGACTTCACAGACAAAAATAACAGCATGCAGGTTTAGACGAACATTTGCGACATAACTCTCGTTTTTGTGCTAAAGAATTTAATTTTCATGTTATTCTACGTCTAAGAGGGTAAGATAGCTGGATGTAAAATTACAATAAAGGTCAGAGGTATCACTGTTTCACCACAGGCTGCAGCTAAAGGCTTCAGAACAAATGATGTGTTATGTGGGACTGAAGCATTGTGTGTGTGTGTTTCTGACAGGTCATGTGCCGTCTGATTGAGGGTGCTGTTTGTTCACTGTGACACACACACCATTTTGTTCTATTTCCTCCATGTGCAGGTAAATTCCTCAGCCCACCTGCTGGTTCCTTCCCTACCACCCAACCTGTAGAGAGCAGCCAGGCAGAAACCTTCCTGAGTCACATTATCTTCTGCTCAACACAGACAGTCCTGGACAAACCTGGACATTCATTACATCTGCAGTGGTCTCCTGGCTACCCATTTTAGGTTGTAAGGACGTTTCCTTAACGATTCGATTAAATAACAAAGATGTTATTTTTAATGTTCTAAGAACATTTTTAGACATTGTATTAACGGTACTGCTTGGTTATAGAAATGTTATTCAGACTTTTTAAATTATGCAATGTTTGTTAAATGTTCCATTAACAACTTAAGAATAACATTTTTGGAATATATAATTTGCATAGCTAAAAAGGTGTCTATTAACATTACTGCAAGAACATTTTTGATAACTGAGAGAATGTTGAAAGAATGTTAGCCAATGTTATCTGTTCCCTGTTAGCTGGGCTCCTGACTGTTATGCTGATTGTGCCTTCAGCTCACAAACAAGTTTAATTATTGGCCACGAGCCGTATGATACAGCAGGTATATGTATATAGATGAATAAACAAATATGAAATACACAGATACATATACAGATATTCAGCAACAGTATCAGTAATTGGAAAAGAAGATAAACATAATGTGATTTTATTAAGAAAGTGTGGGGTAGACATTACTGAACGACAAATAAAAGCCAAATTGTTTGGAATAGAGGATTGATTCTGCACTCATCATTAAACTGCTGGGAATCTGAAAACAGAGAAAATGCAGCGATAAAACATTCCACAAACTCAGCCAAGCCAAATGAAAAGCCAATACGATTTTAATAATGATTTTACCCGTGTACTGGTGTCCTGTAATAACAAATCTTGAAAATACAGATACATATAGAGGCTGCTAAAGACACAGGCGGGTAAATTAAATATATATACCAATCATTAAAAAAACACCAGTGCATTCTATGCATTTTGCATGATAAATATTAATAAAAATATCAACATTTGTCCATATGACAATTCAGTTATTCAGCATATTGTCACTCATTGTATGTCAGAAGAGTCCGTCTCCTGTCCCTCTCAAAACCAAGACACTGAGATTTTGTTTTGGCACCTTAATGTGAGGATTAAGAGGAAAAACAACAACAACTTCAGGTGTCCTAGATAAACCTATGAAGAAATATATTCTGCCTGAAGAAATATTGAAATACATGTTGATTGTGACATACTGCTGACATCAGCTAGAGTTAGTTTATCATTCCTCCATTTCAATTTAAACCATGTATTATGTTACTGTTCCTGATAAAACCACTGGCCAACTGTCAGGAATTTCCTTATTAAACTTGATCAGAGTAGATGGCACATTTGAAGCAAATGAAAATGAGGTTGTGAGGTACAATATGTTAGTCCTTCACAGCCTCGCTTTCATTTGTGTTAAGTTCAATATGGCGTCTACTTTGGCCTTACAGGGTCCGGTTGCATTCATTTTGGAACCTGTGAGAATGTATGCTAATTATGTCTCTGCGTACATATAAAGTCACTCTAATAAAACAAATAAAAGTAATCACAGCCTCAGCAAAAGAGACAAATTCCTTTTTTTTATAGAGTTTGTTACTCTTGAATGTACCTGAACTACAAAAAGCTAAATCTATGTTGAGTTGTCACATTTTTATAGATGATTTGAAACATGTTATTAATAAACTATATTGAGAATCAGTTTGCTGGAGAAGCACAATTTATGATATTACTGTTGTCGGATTTCACAGCTAATTTGAAAAATGTTATCGAAACAATCTTGACAAACCATTGCTAAATAAACCAAATTTACCATTTTTGTCAGATTTGAAAGCTAATTTGAAATATGTTATTGATACATAATTTGACAAACAATTTTTAGTCTTTCAGTAGTTAGTAGCTGTACTTGTTTGACTATTCTCTGTGATCATCCAATCCAGTCTTCCAGATCCAGAGTTTAGCGCCAGCCCTGATGAAACACAGACTGCCTGTAATTTTCATGTAACTTGATTACTTGCCTCAGGTGTTCTGCTCTGCCGGTCAGTGGCAGAGAGAAGCAGTAGCTCATATTACCAAAAGCAACCATCAAAACCTGCCTCTTCTGTACTGTTGCTAACTACTCAGGACTGTTTGTGGCAAAGGGTCTTTTCATTTTGTTTGATTAGCAGGGGGTGGCTGATCTATGAAGAACTATGCAAATGAGTACCTGGCAGGACGGAAACAATCTGTTCTCTCTCAGTCTCAACACCTGCTTTGCTTTCCTGCTCCTCCTCCCTATCTGCTTCTCGCTGCGTGTCATGTCTGCGGTTGTTTGCCGCCCCTTTATAATTGGATCCTGCCCTGTAACTTTCTCCCTTTGCAGCCATTATTTAGTGTAACATGTAAACGGCGTTTACTGGTTGAAAAGGACAAAGGGAAAATGAGATGTTCTTTGGCACTCTGTGTTTCTCGGTTTCAGTGTCTTTTCACGCGGGGCGTGCGACAGGGATTTGTGTAAAGAGAGCGAGCTCAGTGGTTCTTAAGTAATAAAGAGACAGACGTCTGGTTGTGGTAGAACGATTCCCTTGGGGCTTTAAGGATCATGAAGAGAGTGTGTCGGCTGTCTGGACAGGTGCTTCTTTGTTAGCTTCTTGGGATCATTCGGAGAGCATTTATGTTGTTGCAGGTGGGGGAGATTCAATGGCTCATGGAATAGCAGCAACAACAATAAAATGTCAAAGTCCAGGATTTAATTCTAAATCCAGCAGTAAGAACTGAGACACAGTAGTTTGAGTCAGTAGTTTGACAGTTTACTGCAAGTTTTCTGCCTGATGACCATCTGATGCATACTGCACAAAACTGACTACACACAACATATGGATCAGACTGACAGTGATATGCACTTTTTAACAGGGAACATCTTCAGAACATGGACTAACATTCTCTAAAGGTTCTCTCAACGTTACCAAAAACATTCTTGCAAAGTTAGAACTTTTTTAAAGTTATATATCTTAAATCTCAAACCTTTTTTTTTAAGTTGCAATTGGAACATTTTACAAATGTTTCAGAATTACAAAAAAGCGAATGGTCTCAATAACGTATATACAACAGTTAAAAAAAATGGACAATTTAAAGGTTTTGGAAATGTCAGAGAAACATTTGTATTATAATTGTTAGCTCGGGTTACAGAAAAGAAAGTTTCTTTGGCATCCACAAAACCCTAAACAGAGAAATACCACGAGAAATCTTACCTGTAATCTGACCGAGCCATTTTTTGGTTTGGTTTTTTGCAGGGTGTTCTTGTATGTAACAATATGGTCTTCCATCATTGGCAGAGACATGGCGCTAGGATCACTAGGAGTCTGACAGGTGTATGAACCAATGAAGACCACAGCATCAATCTGCAGAGAATGAAAGTAAAAACAACAAAAAAAAGAGGGGAGAAGAAAGCAACACTTTATAAAGGAGGAACATACAACGTGCTAACAACTGTTTGAGATAAATTGACCCCTGAACAACACACTCACACACAAAAAATGCCTGCAAAGTCGACCAGTTCTTATGCCAATAGTCAAAAGTCTGGCTGGACCCAAGATTAGAGAGCACCATACTGTATATTTGACTGACCGCAGTTGCACACTGATATGGTTTCACAGTACATGCCCATTTCCTTTTAGCATCACTGCCCAATAGAAGAGCTTGAGCCCAAACCTATATCAGATGTGAACCACAGATTACATGTCAAGGCATTAGGTTATGAAATGTACAGTAAGCCCGAGTCTTAACCCAGGCAATCAGCGTGTCTACAGCATCGGTTAGATACGTCAGACAGCAATCTACTGATGCACAGCACTGCAGGGGAGGAGACATCTGTGCTGCTTTTTAAGGTCACAACTGCATCTTTCTGCTGTTCTGTTGATGTGAATAAACAAACACAATACATCAAACTGTCTGCCTTACTATAAAAAGCCACGACAGTTTCCTGCTGCTTTAAGAGCACCGGCCAATGGCCCAGTTCATTTCCAGAAGAGAAAAATTACTTTGACTAGAGCACCGCTGAAAACTGCATGTTACGAACACAACACTCATAGTTAATAATCCCTCTGTGATGGAAAATAGAGGATAAAGCTATTAAGAGTTTAAGCTTATGGTGCAAATGTTGCAGCTATATTCTGGAAACAGGCAGTGGGATGTATATGGGGATACATATGGCAAAAACATGAATAAATTATATATATATATACCCAGTGATTCTCTGCAGAGAAAGGTGATAACAAACTGATTTTCTGTATGTTGTATAATCAAGCTTCTGTTAATTGACCGGTTAGCACGGTAACACATGTACTGACATAATTAATCAGCCCAAAGCGTCCAACAGTCATTTGAGCAAACACTTTAGGCCATCTTATATTTAGACTTGATTCTTATGAGGACACGTTAAAAATGGCTTTTGCTATATCAATTATCTTAAATTCGTTGTCCATCAACATGGCATTGCATTGGTAACAAAAATCTGTCCTCATAATATAAATTCCACAGATGGATAGATAGACACAGACAGACAGTTTTTTTTAGAATTGTAATTTTGTCCATTCAATAACATTAAGTTACCTGTAAGCTAATTATTTCACAGACATGCCTAAAAACAAAGCACCTTATACAAAACTGAAAACATCTTTTAAAGATGTGACATTATTAACCTGTAAAACACTGACAAATCCAGTGACTTATTTTGAAGCGCTTGTTGTATCAGCGTGATACCCTGTAAACATGACATGGTTTCCAGATAACTGTAATTGCCAATGGTAATTTCAGCCAGATCTATTATGCTTGTGTGGACTGTGCATCAGACACTGTGAACAGACTGTAGGTGGACCATGACTGGGTTGTCTAGCTTTCTAGCCGCTTGTGGTGTCACTATTTTCCACCTGTGGCCAAGACATATTCTGCCATTGGGTGACCAGTTCAAGTGAATTCAAGCACTACAAGGGGTAAAAGAAACAGAAGGCTGGGATTTGAGGGTACATGAAAAGCACTACTAGGAGAGCAAGAATTAGAAGAAAGCTAAAAAAAATTACTACTCTCAGAAGATCCAGAAAGTTCACAGTGGAGGCAAGTCAAGACTCCACAAACTGGCAAGCAACAAAAATGGTGTTAACAATAGCTGCCCACTAACAATGTAGCTAATTAACAGGCTATGAAAAAGCAACTGGTCATCATAAACATGCAAATTAAGAAACAAGAAGGTACTAATAAATCCTGTTAATAGGTGGTTCCTCCCTTGAGACTGAAATTACTTCCTGCAGTAAATTTACAGTGGATGGAAAAAATAAAAAAATGTTTGAATAATGTTCCTATATCCAAGCAATAACGTTAATACAGTGTCTAAAAAACTGAACGTTTTGAACGATGCGTTTTGAACAATTTTTCAAAATAACATTTTTAACATTTTAGTTACTTACTGGAAACGTATTTACTGTTAGCTGGGTTAAGAGAATCACACAGATTGGTTGGGAAGGTGTGTTATGGGCTCATGGGGTGAAGTGTGATGTAGCATAGCCTCTCAGACACTATTCTAGTGTTTACAGAACAGATCGGTTTGCTATTCTCAGGAATAAATGCCTGATTAATCAAGACTCCTGCACAAGCAAACAAATACACACACACCACATGCACACCCAAACTATCTTCAAACACAAAACTGAACTATTTGCTTACACCTTTGAGAAAGCACGTCCTCTAATGAGGTAAGTCAAAAGCTTGCTTCATTTCTGCTTCTGCAAAGATCTTCACATCGAGAAGTTTATTCTCCAAGCGAGAACAGGAAGTCAGGAAATTCAGTTTTATGGTAAGCCAGTGTGTCACGGTTTCTCAGACAGATTTATCTGGATCCGAAATCTTTGAGTATCTGAGCTTACCGTTTAAAATGTGAGATATGGTAGTCCAAAAAAAGTCGCACGCTAAGCCTGATGCTCAATAGAAGAAAAGTACATTACACACCCACAATCCTTTGCTGTGTATTTCAACCTCTGATCCTCTAGTGCTGAGGCACCGGCCTCACTGAAGAGCCCTTATGCAACCGCAAGCATAAGTCATAAGAATTAAATATATTACTAAATGAATGAAAACTTTGTTTATAATTCACTGCAAATAAGATAATGCTGTACCACTATAAATACAACATCAAAACTGCAGGGTGTTTAAAAACACTGTCTATCCATTATGTCTGCCAGCCTATCCCTCCATCTATACATCTATACAAGCTGCATGGTTCGCAGGCACCAATTCACCAGTCAGTCTCAGGACCCTGTGGAACTGACCATATTGGTCTGGTCCGTAATCTATTCTTTATTTCAAGGTTTAAAGTAACATGATCCCAGTCACACTTTATTACCAACACTGCAGAAGTCCTTTTTACACCTTTGTGGATGTATGTGTGATTCCATTCAGAGGCGCAGGAACTCCACCGACAGGAAATGGAGCGTGTAGGTTATCTCTGCACGACAGTTCTGACACCCAAAGAGCTGCAGAGCCCTCACTCACCTCTGGAGGAAAACAAAAGAGCCTCTGCTAATGAGCAGCACAACCGTCAGAGCGAGAGAAAGGCAGAGATAGAGATGGAGTGCATGTGTACTGTCACATGTGTGTGAATGACATGGAGCAGGGAAACACACACAGTCACCTGCCACTCGACGCTATGTATGAAGCTCTAATGAAGTATACAGGCTGCCAGGCCCTCATGCTCTGATAAACACACAGACTGACAGGCAGTGACAGGGCTGCTCCACCTATAAACACCTACAGCTACAGACAGAACAGAGACCCTCCACTTCACCAAGAATCTCATCCAAAATCTGTCTGGGGCAAGTTGTCACACAGGGAAGTTATCACCAAGGCTACCTGGGTAAATATAAATATTCGACTGATAACATGTTTATTGTGATGTTCATTACTGTACGGTTATATTTAGGCTTCTCAAAATAGCAATCATACCAAAACAAATAACAGTATTCCCGTAAATATGTAGTAACCATCTTTTGCATAACTATAGTTTTACTACATATACTATGGTTAAACTATGGTTGCAGAAAACAACATGATTAATTTGTGGGTACCATGGTTAAGCTATAATAAACTTAAGATATTTTGACCTCCAAAATGTATGAACTGGTCCAGCTGCGTGTCTTTTTCAGTGTTTTCTGGGTTATGCTCATGTGTCTCTGCTGTAGGAGCATGTCGCCCGGACACAATGTGTTTTTTTGGCAGGCCGAGGTGCGAAACAGCTGCAGTCTCACCCGCTGAGGAACTCTGGCACTCGTTTGTGAGCTAGTAAAACCAGGCAGAAAGGAAACAATAAACACATGTCCTTGTGTGACGGTAAAACACACAACAGGGGACCACACAGAAAACATAAGCAGTTGTTTTATCTCATGGACATAAATAACTCTCTCTGTCACCAAGCGTTTTGGGAAGGTGCTACTCTGACCTCCACCTGACTAATACCAGTAGCTTTCAACCACTCAGAAATCTCAAAAATTATTTTGGCTTTGTTCACACTGCGCATAATTACAATTTGGGGTTTTGTTTTTTCATCCTTTTATGAAAGAAGAAAAGCAGTTTGTTTAGACAGTACAGAGAATAGCTGGTGTAGCTACATTGGTTACCATGGCAATGACTTAAACATCAATCAGAACAACACCAAGAGACACAAAAGAGTGGCTATTATTGTGGAAAGAGAGGACGGAAAATTGGACAATTTTGACAATTCACAACAGCTAGCTGTACTGATGTAAAGCATCAGAAGTGTATCCACCCATTCATGTATATACACTGTCTCAAATCACTCGCTCGTTCACTCATTTACGATTCAATAGGTAGTGAATGCCGCTTTTCAGCACAAATGAGTGAATTCTGACGGCTATGAACACTACTAAAATTGTAATCATGTCACATCCTGAATAACAAGAAAAAATATTTTAATTTAAAACGTTCAGATTAAAGAGATCTTTAAGATTCATCCAAAACTAAAAAACTTTCCCTGATAAACTGATAAAAATCATTTTCCCCCTCACCTTCAAACCTGTATGGCTTTTCTTCTCTGGAACGCAAAAGAAGACATTCTGAGAAATGGTTGGTTTTGTGTCCATACAATCGAAGTCAATGGGTGCCACCGTAACAACATACTTTTAAAATATCTCCTTTTGTGTTGCTCAGAAGCTGAGTAAATTATGGAAAATCTTTGGTTTTTGGATGAACTATCCCTTCAGGATGCATTTAAAAAATTGTTTTTATAAAAGGTCTGTGTGGACTGTGGAGGGAGAGCTTCATTATGTATGTCTTCATAATAGATTAAAGTCATTTTAAAAGAACTTTAAATCTATATACTTGAGCACACGGCTCTTGTGATTGGATGAAGACAATGCAGCGTACTTATGCAATGCTCAGAAGCACATAAAACATGCAGGGTACATTCAGCAATATTAAAGAAAGATTTATTTTGTTAATGATGGTTTGCAGAGATGCTGTCGTTTGCGGAATGAGACTGCTGAATTTGAGATTGCATAAACACTGCAAATTGTACATGCGATTATGGGATTTTGGACTACAGTGTCCTGTGAGGATTAAAGAAAATTTAAGAGACAGAGAATAGCCAGAAGCCAGAGGCAGCTAAAGTGCACATACAGTATTAGAGAGAGACGCTTTATGGGCCACACTGGAAGATTATAAATCTCTGAGAAGAGCTCTGGGAAAAATTGTTCACCATTTTAGGTTCACCTATGATCTTCTCACATTTCACAAGGTCCTACTAAACTGACACCTTCCTGAAATGGGGGAGTTGGCAATGCTGAAACAGAAAGTTTCTTGTCTTCATGCAGTCCTGGTAACTTAAGACTGGATGATGTGCTCAAGCCATTTTGCCGGAGGCTTCTGTGTGCCAAAAAGCTGATTAGTTATCTCAACCTGCCAAGTGAACGGGCATTTACACTCTGGACATTAGAGCACCTAAAGGTTTACGGTCAAGTGTCAGTGTGTGAACAAACACAGCTCAGAGGAAATCTACACAAGCGTAATGCAGAGACTGCGGGTGCAGGAAGGTGATTCAGTTCGTGCTAAAAGCATTGTGGCTGTTCACTCACTCAGACATATGACTCAGCATTGCTTAATAATAAACTGAGACCTGATATGTCTTTACCCACAATCTGATGTGACAGCATGCGAATGCTGAAAATCAGAAACGTATACAACCTCACATATTTGCCAACAGAGGGGCAGACATTGTCTCAGAGGGAAAACCAGGATAAAGATTAAGTTTTTTAACCTTAAAACACAAAAGCTATTCACTTTGCATTTAACATCTGTGATGTGTTTGAGTGAAACGGAGAACTTCGCTGGAAAAACACAGGCCTACGCTTCACTTCGTCCATAGGGATTTGATTGGATCGAGAAATGTATAGTATAATATTATTGCCTAATATTGTTTCTCACCACCTGTGTGGCCTCGGTTATGTCAGCAGAAATGAAAAATTGTTTCAGGGGCACAAGTAGTTATTACATTTTGATGAAAGATTATGACTTATATGCATGCAAAATTTGTGCATGATAAGACCTTAAAAATATTTATACATGAAAATAGGGCAATTGTAATTATGTTGTTGTGTATTTACATGTGTATAACAATAAACTATAGAAGACAGCATGATATATAAATGTTACATTTAGGCATGAAGTGGCAACACAATAAATTGTGAGGTTTTGAAAAAGTTACAATCCATCCTAACAAAGTTTAAAGATACTAAAAAACCAAACTGCAGGGGTGGGAGTGAACAAAATCTGCATACAATATGCGCAACATAATATTTCATGAAAAATACATGAAAACAGGTCACTTCAGCCTGGTAACATCACATTCAGGATGTCTCTTCCTGTGGACAGAAAACATTTATTTAAAGGTGACGGGTGGAGGTGACAGGATTAGCCGGGATAGCTGCACTAATGAGCTTTCTGGGCCTCGGAGGCAATCTGCCAGTCATGAGGGGATTTTAAAAACCTGTGATACAAACAAACGCTCCCGTTGTTTATTCACTGTAGCGCTCTTTCATTCTCTCTCTAGCCAAGCGGTTCTCTGCGCGCTCTCGTTTGACCTCTGAGACTTCATTAGGCAGCTGGTGCTGATTTCTGTCTTTCTGGAGTCTGTAAAGGATAAGGTCTCTGAGGACATTACAGTTTTTTTACCACAGTATTTACCTTTAGCTCTGGTCAATGTGATGTGACTTCCTGCTTCCTGATGACATCACTGAAAAGCTACATTTATTTATGATAACCACAATGAACAATAATTATTATATCAAACCTTGAATCAAAATCGCCCATTTGCTTTTCATGTAGCATGCACCAATGAACCAGGAATGTGTAAGACAGTAAATGCGTATCTTTATAATCTTTATCAAAATGTAATCCTCCTGGAGTCTGAAATGATTTTCCTCTTCAGCTGATGTCACCAAGTCCTCATTTTTAATGCCTCAACATCATGTAGAGGCCACCTGTCATAATCTGCTCAATTCTCGATGGATAAAATCAAGTCACTTGTGTAAACTTTTGTGTTGATCTTAATTTAGAACTCAGCTGATGTGCTGTAATAGGCATGCATCTATTTCCTGTCATCCAACATAGCTCATCCAATCAGATTTTAAAACCAGAACTATGCATTTTATAATGCACCTTTATAATGCATTTTATAATGCACCTTATGAACGTAACATACAGTCAGAGATTTAGACAGTAAATATCTAGTCCGTTAACTACTGCAGACCAAAGAACACAAGAAACTAGATAACTATTTCCAGCTGCCCCTCCTGTGCTTCTGTGTACCAGATCGAAAAGTGCAGTGCAGTGTGTGTGTGTGCAGGGTGTATGTTTTTGTAACCATATACTGGGGACAAATTTGTACCCAAATGTGAGCAAAACCACCTTTAGGGACATTGTATTTGTAAAAAGGTTATAAAAATATAATAACATTTTCTGTTAGGGTTACAGTGTGGGTTAGGTTATATTGTTTATAACTAGCCGTGTATAAAAGCAACAGAAGTCTAGGAATATCCTCATTTAGATAGATTAGTAAACGTGTCTGTGTGTGCAGTGAGTGTGTGTGTGGCGTGTGTGCAGCGTGTGTGTGCATCTGCTCTGAGCGGATTCAGCTCACTGCCTGTCTGAGGGGCTGCATTAAATGCAGCGGCTCTGTGTTCATAGCGGCTTCAGTTGTGGCCACGGGCTTCTCTTCTCTGCAGCATCTGTTTCTGTCACATACTGTAATCCTCCATGTGAGTCTGACCTTACCCCGTCCACACAGAGCACTGGCCAGAAAACATCTGCAGTCCAGAGGGAATCTCATGGTCAACGCATGGAGAGGAGAATGCTGTCATAATCAATCCACAGCTCTCCTTCCTCTCTGCTCCTCAACTTCAAGTGCATCACAAAGCACAGAAACATCACGTATTTCAGAAACTAACGTCATGCATAGATCTACTTCTTCATAGGGGCGAGCAGTAAAATTTTACTTAAACAAATTGATTAAATAATTTAAAGTACTTCATCTTATTTGACTACGTTTACATGCACAAGTAATAATATTCATAACAAATGAACAAATGTACAAAACACCTTCGTATGCACCATTTCAAAACAAAAATATACAAAACAGTAATAATATAAAACTAACACTAAATTGTGATTGGTCACAAAGCAATTGTAAAATGGCCAATAGATGCACACATCTAATATTCAATTGATATAATGAGGCAAATAATGGGGTTGCTTGGCAACTGTATACATCTTGTTTTGGCCCTGCCTGGTATAAACATCCTACCACCCGACCCTATTCTTACTAGACTTGTTTAGAATCACATTAACAGTTAAAGTCTCTCTTTAACACCCCGAACACATCACTCATTGTGAAATACAGTGATTCCATGTTTACAATGATGTTTGCTGTGAGTACAACATACATTTCAATGTATAAACTAACCACCATTACAAAGTCCTTGAAAAAATAACAGGCCAGGAGTACAAGCCAATGTTACAAGAAAATCACAGTGTTTGTTTTAGGCTTTGATTGTTGCGGTACATGTTGTCTACAAATAAATGAAAAAGCACAGACGCACACAAGGCATGTTAAAAATATCCAGCACAAAGTCAGCGTGAGACGGTACAGCCACCTGCAATCTTCCAGGAGTTCTAGGATGATCAAATCAGCATGAAATAACAATAATGAGGTAAAGAATTCATGCGCGATGAACCTCCCCAATTCTGTTTTTTTTTTGGCATAGTTGTGCAGAGTCGCATGTGGCAAACTGACAAGCAAAACGTGACTTGTCTGTTGCTCGCGTCAGACGTTGTGCTTTGTTTCAAACGAAAGCCATCTGCGCTGACATTTGACATTCTCACTAAAGCGTTCTTGTTTTCGTCTGCAAACTAGAATGCTAAACAACCACCTCACCTGCTCAACTCAAGTTCACATTTTATGCTCTTTCTCTGATGTACAAGCAAAAACGTTATAATAACAATAGGCTCTTCGAACCATTATTTGATACTTGCTAATCAGCTGCAGCTTGTACTGGGGGAGGGGCATTCTAGCACACATTTGATTGGACAAAAATGTGTGTAGTGCACAGTTTTGTACAATCAAATGATCAAATAAATAAGTAAATGCAAGAAAATATGCAAAAAGCATCAACTTTAGAGGTGCACTAGCATGGAGATGGCTTCAAAGCTAACACGTACAGACTAAAAGCCACAAAACTCGCATTTTGATTACATGAATACAATTGTGACATTAAGAAGCAACATAGAGTTGTCACACTACATCATAAAAGAAGCTTATTCATGTAAAAGTAGTTCATTTAGTAGCAGCGTTACTATAACGTAGCTCCTCCCAAAACTGGTACCCATCCCATTCTCTCCATTGTCTCATCTGAGCAATAGTTAACCCAGCTTGCTATTGACATTGAAGCAGGTTGGTGAAGCAATGCCAAGACCGAACTCTCTCATCTGCTCCTGGGGGTGTGAAAATCAAATCGGCAGGGCTAGTTGGTGCTCTAGAGATGCACCGAGCCTGTGTGCCAGGCGAGAGGGACAGCAGAAGCTGCAATGCAGACACACTCTGTTTGGTTTTAGGATTAATGTCCTGTCTCGGCAGGACTCATGTTTGTACGGCCATGGAATAACTGAGAGCGAGGGAGCGAGAGGGAGAGAGAGCAAGCAGTACATAGGAAGCTACAGTCCGTGTGCACCGCTTTCTCTCTATTGCTGGGCTCAGCTGAGAAGGAAAATACTCCAGAGCTTTCCAGGTGTCAAAGGCAGTGCTCTGAGCACCAGTAAAGATGAGGACAAACTCGAGCTGCATAGCAATGATGCCGATATGAGTATCGTGTGCTGTCTGGAATAGAAAAAAGAGCTTGTGAGAACGAAACTGGCAGAGGGGGATCTAGAGAGACACGCACAAGTGAATAAAGGGCTGGCATGGAGCACAATGCCGCACACACCTCTGAATCTCAAATGATGAGGTCACGAGCGTGGCGGCTGTTGAGGTTATGGGTTAGTGCAGCCTTACCATCTAGAGTCTCATTAGAGCACACACATTAGGACAGAAATTACACAATCTGTCTCTGTTATGTTGGTTTGCTCAGTGCTAAAATAAAAATGTGTTGACTATGATAAATGGAAAAAGCTGTTGCCCAGGAAGTCTTATAATTCAAAGAGGAGGCGAGTTAAAAGTACCCCTGCTGAAAAGACATGCTTATACCAGCGTGATTCGACATTCTAATAAAGGCTGGCAGGTTTTCAGCTAGTCTTCTGCTACCAGAATGGTTGTGCTGTTCACCACGAAAACTTACAACCAACATAGTCTTACTGATCAAGTTGGCTGGCCAATGAATTCCAGCTTGTTAAGCCAGCCGGGAAGGCCTGGTAACATGTTGGTTATTAGTTATGCAGACATTTTTAACAAGGACACTATAAGAAGAGTTAGACACTCCAAACTCTTGCTGCTACAGTATAGCACTGAAACAGTCAGGTTCATTCATAATCCATGACCAGCATACTGTATATTATGCGATGTCTTCAGCATGGTTACTGGTGTGCCAGTGTCCTTTTTAGGTTTCTTATCTAGTCTAACCAGCAACCCCCTTGTTGCCCAAACAGCTTCATCACAAAATCCATGTTTGTAAACAACCTTCACCGTGTGGCTAAGTTTGCTAGTTAACAGCATGGCTTTCCTGATCTTCCTGATCTGGCTAAATCCAGCCTAAATCACTTTGGACCTTCCAAAGACCTTCCAGATTTGTAAGACCAGCAACTTCCTGCTGGTGATCTTTACAGCCAAATACGTTTTACATTTACGCATTTGTCAGACGCTTTTATCCAAAGCTGTGCAGTCAAGCTTTAATTCTCAAGTTCCCTGAGAATTAAACCCACAACCTTTTGCACTGCTACCGCAATGCTCTACCACAATGCTCTACCATCTGAGCTACAGGAACACCTGTAATATGTAATAAATGGAACATGTTTTAAAATACATATTTTTTAAAATGAAAAATCTGAGATGTAGGGACACGAAACTCCTACACGGAAATGCTGCCTTTGGTTTGTCAGCCTCCAATTTTCTTCACCAAACATTGACACAGACATTTATAAATGAATCCTGAAGGTCCTTAACACAATCTCTTAACTCCAGTCAGCATCTGGCGACAACAACATGCAAGAACTACGAAATGAAGCAATGCAGATGCGTGGCCTTCTAAAGAGGCTTGTTAGGCAAACATTTCACAAATTTGCCCTGTTACATACAGCACCTCAAACACATTTAAACAATCTTTCCGCTGTGGAGACCTTCAATATGCTCACAACATATCTCTGATCATATCAACAGGAACACGCATTACTTGTGACAGCAGTCCACTTTAGAGAGACGCTCTCTTCATTTGCTTCGCCACAACTATGTTTGGTTCTAAGCTACAAGGTGCTGCTCTCAAATAACACAGAACCTACACAAACAAAAAGAAAAACCAAGGTCATTTTTTCCATCACATTGAACTGGCGGTCTATAACCATTTAGAGGAGCACAAACTATCACATTAAGGAGATTGTGTGCTCTCTGCATCTTTTAAAAGGTTAGACAATAATATATAAGGCGGACTTCAGGCTTTATCAGCGATTGGTGACCGTGACTTGTGATTTAAACTGTAATTGTTCTTTTACCCTTCATAGAAACGTCATAAAATGATTCAGTCATAGGGGAGATTGAGGCAAGTTACTAGTGTAACTAATCACGTTACTAGTGAATTGGGTCAGGTAAGATCACGTTGAACAACAATCTGTCATGTTCTTGCTCAGTCACTGATTTTTGTTAATTTTTAACCTAAAAAAAAGTTACAGATTGCAGCTTTAAAGAAGAGATTTCAAAACCCAGTCTAATGGGCTTGCTCCTATTCCAACAAGCCAAATGAACTCTGAGACGCTGGTGTTATGAATTTAATTGATTAGAGTATCTAACACAAAGTACAACAATCTCAATTGCGCCAATCCTGAAACCAATTTCCCTTCAGTGCTTCTATTGAACATATCAGAAATAACCAGACAAAAAAATGTCAAACATGTGCTCTGAATTGGTATACATTGCGGTTTTCTGAGGCAGAAGGTTATTATCCTGTGATTGCGGTGAGATACTCTCTTTCTTGGGAGCTTTTCTTGTGTCTGATTAAATTTGAGGTCTCACAGGGCGTGTGACATTACCGTGAGCTATTGTGCCCTCTCTCTCGCTCTCTCTCTCTCGCTCACTCGCTCGGTTCCTCTGCTCTTTTCGGGTAAAGAAGTTGATTCAGCTCGTGAAATGCTCTACTTCCCTCTGACACTTTTGGAAACAGCAGTGAAGAATCATAAATATTCATGTTCCGTCACGTCTTCATTGTTCTGCACAATTACAGGAGGGAGCGAGAGCTTTCCTGTTAGAAGCCTTTCTGTTCGGATAACATTAGGTTCTAAAGAGAAGCATTTTGGAGACTGGCTACATGGGCACCTCCAATCACGTATGACAGTGGAGGTGAGGAGGGAGACAGACAGCAAGAGAGAGAACGTTAGTCAACATTCAGCAGAGTGAACTGAATCACTTAAGAGAAGAAATGCTTATTTCTACAGAGCATCCAGGGCTGGTCTGCTCTGCTCTGGTCCTGGAGATCTGATTTCCTGCAGAGTTTAGCTGCAATGTGGTTAAAAATGAACAAAAATGAGTTCATGACAAATCAGCATTCAACATGATCTCCTTATCTTACCCTGATTCACAACAGTAAGTTTATAGTAGTGATTTATAATTTGAGCTGTCAGGTCTGATTTCCATCTGCAAACAGAAAGAAGATGCAGCTACTATAACACATGACTGGATATTGTAGAGGTTTTGCAGCGTTTGTAGCTTGTTCTTACAGCAGTTAAAAATTCAAACCTGTCATGCACGTTTAGAAAATAACTCAAGTAACCTGCAATCTTATGTTTCAAACAGAGGTGGCGCTAGAGAGGCAGATTGTTACAGATTGCCCTCTAGAACTACAGAAGATATATAAACTGAGATAATGGCTGGTGCCAAGGGTGGAAAAAATTCAATTTTCCCGTTTTCATTAAGTTTTAATGCCGGAAAATTTTCACAATAATGAGTCAGTAATTTTGACAAAAAACAGACACATTTTCATTGTGAAGTCTGGTTTTCCAACTCATTGACACATACTGGAGTTTATTCTGCATGGAAGTTCATTTAATCTACGACACAGTGCTCTGTTCTATAGACAACACAGGAGAATTCTATGGCTTGTGGTTTCCCTTCATCCAGACATTATAATTACAGAATATCTTTTTATATCTCTAAAAAACAAAGCATAATGCAGTTGTGCTTGAGGAATTCGCAAATAGCTTAAGACACAAACCTGGACTGTTGTGACTCCCACAGAACTTTTGTATTAAAGCACAATGTGAACTTCACAAACTTTGGCAGATCAAACTTTCTCGTTTCTCAGAGGTGCTCTTTTTAACAGTCTGCTGACTGCTAAACAGAATGTATCAGTGAACAAAGAGCATCAGACTACAAGAAACAAAAGAAGGGTCAAAAAATGATTCAGTTTTCTTTCCATTTCAAAGTCTATACAGTAATATAAATGCAGGACTTTTGAGTGTGTCTGAGGTGGAGACTGAAGTTACTGCAACATTTATAGTTGAAAGAATATTAAAAATAACTCCTAACAATGTAACGCATAAACATATTTTAAGGTTAACATTTTCCAATATTTTATTAAAAGTGCGTTCACATATGTCTGGGTCGATATCCACTGACAGTGGAACTGCACCTGTCTGACATAATGCAGTTTTCCTTTGTCAGCAGAAATCTTTTATTGCAAAGTCTGTCTTTTTTCATTGTAAATCAGTTTTGTACAAGCAAAATCAAAGCTGAGGGTTAATTATGATTTAAAACGCAATTTAAAAAATACTACACAGAAATTACATTGAAATTGCTTTCCAACTTTAAAGACATCTTCCTTGTGGAGCTTGCGGTACAGTAACAGAACAAGGGTACAAAATTCTCAAAGCTCATTTGAGATTGCCCCACCCCTGTTTAGTAATTCTCAACATACACTAAACTGAGCCCGAGAAGATATCTGCTTCAGAGAACAAATTTCTCTTATTTACTCAACCACATCCATTATGAAAAATCTGCTTGTTTTCAGCCACCAGGACATGAATAAAATACATCGTTCCCTCATTAAATTTTCATGAATCACAAAATACTGGTGTATATAAATGTGATGGGAAAAAATGACAAATGTGCAAAAGTACAGGAAGTACATTTCAGAGGCTAAGATTGGGAAAATGATTTCATAATACTTAATACTGCAGGATAACACCGTACTGGGCAGAATCAGGGTTGCACTATTATTTCTGTAACATTTTTAAAAAGGATAATGTTTTTGATATGATACGTTAAAAACGTTCTACTAATGCTACCTCAAGAACGTTTTGGAATAACAGAGAACTTTTAAAGAACGTTAGCCAGCGTTGTCATAAAAGTATGACAACTTTTATTATTGAAAATAGTAGTACAGTAGTACATTATAGAATAATTTATGTATATATAAAATGTCATAGAAGTCTGATTTATATAATTTCAGATTCAGATATAAATGTTCCAAAAACCTATAAAGAGATCTGAACCATCCCAACCAGCCTGAGATCAATCACAACATTACGTTTGATTCCAAGCCAAGAAGAAGACCTATCTGAAGACATTTAAAGACATCATTCGTCACATCTTCAATGCATACTGTATTACTCAACAGACAGTTTATTTGACTCTAGAGCTGCTGATAAGATTGTCTCACATATATTCACATTGTGCAAATCAATATAAGGATTTTAATGCCTTTTCAAGTTTTTTAAGTCTTTGTCAATGTTTGCTGTCTTTCAAAAATATGCTTTAAATCCTAAACCTTTTGAGTCCTCGGTGGGTTTACCCTGGAATATTGGTGTAACTTGCCTCCATTGATCTGGTTCTGGTGTTTCTGAAGGCTTCAGGATGGGAACAGACACACACATATAACATACATCAGTAACTCTTCCTCTGTGCCAATCCTTCCATTTAAATGAATCCTTGCCATGTATTCATTTTTGCTCTTAAGTTTCTGCCTAGAGGATTCTCCAAATATCAGTTTCTCATTCTAGTTTAGATTCTCCAACATTGAGGGTTTGGCCGAAAAAATTAGAGGCAAACTGTGATGTAACACAAGAAAATATCTGTCCACAGATGACTGCAGAACCTGAAAACCCTTTATACTCTTGAAATGATATCCACACAATCTAAACAATGTGACTGACACCAATCAGAATGAAGTCAATTGTTCATTATGAGGCTCAAACCAGCAGCTTTCCAAACACCAGCTGTGAGCATTATCCACTACAATACATCCACTTGTTATGTTATATATATATATATATATATGGTAATGAAATAGTAACATGCTCATGTATGTAAGCACACACAATATATCAGTACAGTGCAGCTGTCAGAGTCTAGTGTACGTACATGGTCATCTGTAGATGTTAGTCATTTCATTGCTGTAGGTGGAATCTTTATTCGTCCCTGACTGCAGTATGTCCAGGGCTTCTACTCTAGTACTGATTTTCTATTGATCTTCTGCCTCTTTCAGATGCACGAGACACTACGATAAGTCTCTCCGGACCCCCTAAACCATCTTTCTGCTTTCAGGGCCCTGCTTCTGGCCTCGGGAACTAAAAAGATGTTAAATAATTCCTGGCTGGTCATTGATATGGGATCTGTCAATTGTGGATCTCTCTTCTCCCGTTATTTGGAACATTGATTCTAGGCAGGTGAAAATCTGCCTCGCTAAATTATTTGTATTGCTGTTTTGTCTTGGGGACATCCTCATTTTCTTTTCATCAGATCAGAAACCCAAAGGCCAGAGTTATTCTTCAGCTCAGCTGAGAAAAACCTGAGGTTCTATCGTTCCCACATTTCTGTGTAATAGGAGTCTCTATTACGCAAAAGGTCTAAATTACAAAAGTTTGATATCGAAACCACACAGTATCAAATCAATGAGAAAAGCGCAACCTAGAAACAGCTGGGAATTGAAATATGATCCGTTTACTGGAATGTTTTTCTTTGCATTTGCAATGAGGAAAGGACAAATATTCAACAGGATTGTACAAAAGTGTCACAAAAAAATACGTTTTTAGTGTTTATAGTTTTATAACACAATCTACAAAATTAAATCCTTAAAGTGTTCCTGTTGCTCAACTGGTAGAGCATTGCGGTAGCAGCACAAAGGTTGTGGGTTCGATTCACAGAGAACACACATACTAATAAAAATGTACACCTTGAATGAAGTCGCTTTGGATAAAAGCATCAGCTAAATGCGTAAATGTACAAGTCATCAATGCTGCAATTATTTTAGCCTAACATTTGTTTAATACTTCTGGAGTTTAGGGTAGTTTACATAATTTTACTGCCACCGTTCACCTCATGAATAAAAGTGAAGGGTGATATACCACATCTAAATGACACACTCCACAATTAAATCAGTAACTGCTCCCGGTGAATCCATTATTGGGCCTTCGAGTGGGGTGGATAATGACACCGCAGACCAACTAATTCATAACTAACCATTAGCAGCCAATAACAGATCCAGCAAAAACTTGTGCCCTGACAGACTGCTGTATAGACTGAAGACAACAACACACTCTCTAATAAACAGTCAAATCAAAACAAAAATCCATTTAAACATGCAATTGTGCGACAGGCATTTTACCGATCAAGTGCATAAATAAACCGCAGGTGCTGGTTTTCAAACAGAGTAATCGGGTTTAGCATTAGGGCACGACAGATTGGTGAGAACAGACCGTCTGTTAATCCTAGACCACCCTGTTAGTCAACAGATGCGGCTTTCAACACTGACAAAGGCAAACATACACTCGCACATGACTTGCTGTAATTGTATTGCTCTTGTAAACACTCTCTGCATCCCAATTAACATGCAATCCATCCTAAACAGTACGGAAAATTAGAATTAGTATGTTTCAAATCACAGCATGTTGAAATTAACATCCTTAAAGTACCTGGATGGTCTACTATTGCCGGTGAAAATTCTTAGTGCAGATTGCTAAACACTCTAACGGCTGATATTACCCACAATGCATTGAGAGAGGGTGACGCTACACTGAAATAATAATTTACATTTACGCATTTGGCAGACGGTTTTATCCGATGCAACTTAGTGATTTTAAGGTATCCAATTCATCAGTTTGTTCCATGGGAATTGAACCCCCAACCTTTGACCCACTAACGCTAAGCTCTGTATTTAAACTATATAGTAAACAGTACATAAGGAGGAGTAGTATAGCCCTATAACCCTATCCTTCTGCTCAACGCAATAGCCCCACCCACTCTCAGAAAAGGCTAGTGTCTCTGATAAAAGAAGCAGATGATATTACAAGTATTAAGAAAGTAAATAGGGTCATTTTGATTTAAGCTTGACTTCAATTAGCAATTGGATGGATTTGGCGCTGATGGATTCTCACTGCGAGAGCTGTTAACCTTTCCTCCAAATCATTTTCTGTCTTATTTCTCTTCTTCATAACTTCATTATAGTTGAGCAAACAGCCTTCTCACAGTCCAAAAATATCTCGCAGGACCCAGAAAACACACCCAGTGAGGCATAGCACCTCCATCTCAGAGGAGTTCCGGCTGAGCTCTGGGCAACGATCTGTAGGTAAATAATCGTGATGCATGATCCTGGAGAAATGCGTGCTGTGGGACCACCGTGTTAGATCAACAGTGAGAGAGATAAGATATTGATGACTGACATTTACAGAAGCTCATGGGGCTTTACACATCAAATTAGTTTCAATAAAGGTGAAAAAGATAAATTTACCCAAATGTTGCATTATTCAGCTCTATTTAATTTTAGTCTTTTTGTAAACAAAAGGTTTTTCTGAGTACCTCAGGCAACCCACGTTTATCTGCAGGTTTATTGGCTCTGTTTATTGTTTGGTTTCATTTATTCCTTGTAAAAGAACACTTCACCCAAAAATCAATTTTTGGTTCTGTATTTCAAGTTAAATAGCCAAAATGAAATAGCCACAAATAGCCACAGCTTTGTGTAGGAACAGACCAAAATTTAGGTTATTTATTAAAGCTGCTATCCATAAATTTTAAATAAAAAATAATCAGTTACTGTGCAAGTGCATAACATTTTCAACACATTTCCTTACCGTGTTTTACAATGGTAAGTTTTTGCAATGGTAAGCAATTTTATGTTTCAAACAGAGATGGCAACAGAGGAGCAGAAGTTACAGACTGCAGCTTTAAATTTTCATATTTACTGAATTGTATATAACTAAACGGGCACAATAGTTCAGTCTTTTCTCTACACGAAATTATTCTATGGCTTTCAAAAAATTCCAATATTCAATTTTATGGACTACTTTAATTTTGTGTAATAATTTTATTTTCGAAGAAAACTATTTCTATAAACTGAACTGCGTTATCTCCGTGACACTAAGACGAGACAGCAGGCGTTGTTTGTTCCAGTGGATGGACGTTAGTTTAAAAATCATCAATTGTGATGATCTACAGGCACAGTCAATTATCAGCTGTCAAACTAGCCAAAATGACAAACAAATTAATCAGCCATGTTTACACACCTTTGTCAGTTTAATGCGATGAACTAAAGCTACACGGCTCCATTCAACCTTCTGTTCCCTTCATTCACGATTCTTCTCGTTGAGATGCAGTACGCGTCTGCTGTACGGAGAAATATGCCAATGAAGAAGTGATCCAGCATCACCAGCAGTTTTTTTCTCTACCTTTACTGTATCATGAACATCCGTTATCAGATCAGACAGCTTAAATTACAATAAACTTACTGTTGCAAATGAAGGTCCGTAACACTGTTCTGTGATGTAGCTGCTTAGTAACATATTTTTGTTTATTTTTAACCAAAACAAGTTACGGATTGCAGCTTTAAACAATGCTTACAAATGGTCTAATTTTATGACGAAATCTTAAATGCATCATAATGTCTTGTTTTCCACATTTCTTGCTATCTAGCAACCCTGTAAAATGCTCTTCTATAATATCTGAAAAACGTTTCACGGTGGAAAACAAGGAGGTGTGTGATGCTTACGATGAAACCCTGCCGCGCGTCATGTGAGGGCCTTAAATTTCCACCATAACCGCAGTGAAACTTCAGGGAAATCAGTTTAGTATTCTCAGTTAGAGCACAAACTGGAGCTTCTATAGAATATATTAGAAAAGCTGCCACAGAAGGACTGTGATAAATGATTGTGCTCTGCTAATAAACTGAGTCTGTTTTTTACAGAACGTCCCCACCTGCAGCGAATATCCACACTTGCTCTGTTTTTTTAAAGACAGTTTATGTTAAAAACTCAACTGGCGACACCTCCATATATAACTATAGGTACGTTTTTATCAGAGCAGACAGACAGTTCTCACTCTGAGTCTGCTGTAATATCTTACTGCCTTTATTTGCCCTGAAGGTGCCGCAAAATGTGCAGATGTCATCAGTCTGCTAAATAGAGGGTTTGTTTTTTAACAAACACATTCAAGGACATTTTAATGTGCTTTTCCACAGCAAAACTGTGAAACATGAATGAATGTTTTACAACAGGACAAACATCACCAAATCATACAATAGCATGAGAACATATATAATTAATGTTGCATCTACTTTCTTTAAAGAACGCAAAAACAGGGAAAAGCTAGATTCCTAAATAGAGAAACAAACAACATAGAAAATCACAGTCAAATTGACACTGATTTGCTGTTTTACTAATGTTCATTTAACCATTTTACTGTTTACTTGTCATTTGACCGTCGTTCTGTATTTTTAAATGAAATAACACAAGGATTTCTTTCAGAGGATCACATTTTGTGGTTAATTAATGCTTCACAAAGTATAAAAACGTAAATGAGATAAAAATGAAGTATAAATAGGTAAAAGAGGGAAAATTAGCGAACAACAAGCTTAAAGTCCTCAAGGGTAAAGAGCTTTTGATGTTATTTGCACACAAGTCAGTTTGTTGTGTTAATACTTCTGCATATTGCAGTGTCTGAGCAGTTCATGGTAATATCAAGACTTTTAAATGTTTGATTTTCTGATGATTTTGCATCTGTGTCGGGTGGCCTCAGGGGTGTACCAAGTAAAATCTGTGAGCTGTGATGCAAAAACATTTCAGAAGCCCTACACGACAGATTAGGGGTATATGTTAAAAAAAGCCAATGAACATTACCTTTCCAGATCTGTAAAAAGACTTAATGAACTAAGCCCAACAAATGCACCAACCTGCTTTTCATGTGTCTTAGTTCTGAGTATCAACAGTGATGTTTTGAAGAGGATGCAGAACAGTAATTGCTAATGACATTTCTCCATACTAACATACTCATAATGCTCCTCCTAATGTAATTAGCCTGCTTAATGCCTCTTTGAGGAGACGCACAGAGCTCACAGATACTGGTATGTCGTGGATATGAATAGATATAATCAGCAATTCAACAGACATCTGAATGTGTGTGAGTGTGTTTACACATTGGGAAAATGAATGAATGCGTCACGCTTCACACTGGCGTCCTTGAAACGCGTTTGTCCTTGCGACAAAAAATGTTTGTGCGCAAACAGACCACATTTATTTCGGAAAACAAGTCAATTGTTTTGGCAGCGTGAACAAGCTAACCTTCGAATGGGTTTTTTGAATAGAACCTCGGATGACAGACTCACAAAATTCAATAACTCTGGTTTAATCCAAAGATATGTGAGTGCCATCGAAAATGAGGTCGTTGTTAAAAACCCATTAATTTATGTCTGCTCAACAGCCAGGAGGTGACGAAAAATCTGCAAATTCTGTCAGATCTTCATCCATGTGTAATGAGAATTTGAATTCACGAGGCCACTTGCCTTCATGCACTGTTAGGTGCTTTATCTGCGAGTCAAATTTCTCGGCAGGAATCAATGATGTCGTCGAAAACCGACATTTCCTGAATCACAAAGAGCACGCAACGTCTACTTAACATCTCTGGAGTGTTAGCACGAAACTAAAGAAATAGATTAAAAAACGCAAACAGCTCAAGCTCATTAGACGGAACATTAGGTTACGAGCGGTATTTCTACAATCTATAACAAAAATTATCATTGTCAGCGTGAGGCGGAGTATGCGCGAGTACTTCTCTGGTTTTTTTGCATTTTGATGAGCTCATTTTCATCAGTCAGTGATTCATTTATCAAACAATCTATTATGTTCTATTACTGAATACCTCGGGAAATTAGTCATTAATTTGGAGTCAATTTAGGTTGGAATTCAGCTTGCACGTCGAATGGCAGTTCGCATTGGTACGACTGTGATGATTCCACTCAGCTTGGTCAAGAGTCAAATGTAAATCTGAGAAGGGAGAAACTGAACTGGTATCGTTACTGTAATTTTCTTGTCGCACCAGGAAATGTTGTGCATTCTAAGCATTAAAGCTTCATCCTCATTCTGCATGTGATCTCTCAGGTGTCAAAGCAATGATATGTTTGTAATTGGTGTTCTGACCCTGGGATTCACAACAGGAGGTCAGCCATAGCACTAGTTCTGCTCATGTGTGCTGATCTACAGTAATGCACCAGACATTAAATAAATTAAAAGGCATATTTTTGACAAACTTTGCAATACATCTCCAGGTCTAACATTCCAAGACAACTATGAATAAACCATTTGCATGATCCTAGACTTTCCTAAAGACCAGAACATTTGTGGCTATTTCATAACATTGCTCCGTTTAAAACTGTCCAACATGTCAAATTACAGCAGGAGTTTTATAATAACTATTCAGAAATCTAAATAGTTATTATATTAGATTTTATTCTTCAGATATAAAGGTTTAATGACATCTACAGAGGTACCCAAAATGCGCCAAATTACATATTTTGCTACAATTTAATTATATTAGTAACATTTTAGTTAGTTGTTAATATCGCACTGCTCTTTTATGGTTGAAACATTCGACATGAAAGCTTTCATGGGCATTTGAGGGCAGGGTAAATGTGATTAAGTAACCAGTCATCATTTATGCATTGTCTAAATGAACCTTGACCCTCTGAAACTTACAGCACACAACTCTGATATTTTACTCTCATAACTGTGATATTAAATCTGAAATATTAACATCTAAAATTTTATTAAAACAACTGACTTGTAGCTAAATCGGTAATTAGTCTCAGCTGGGGTACTTCTGTGGAACATGTCATTAAATCTTTTCATCTGAACAATAAGGCCTAATAACTTTATTTGTTAGGATCCTACCACTTTACATGCATCACCAAGGTTTAGAAATGTTTACACAAAAAACAACAGAGGACATTTACATAAAAGAAACGGTGCTGGTTTAGTTTGACAATAGCTTGCAAAAAAAAATACATAAAGCAAAGCCTGTGTTATTGAACAGACGATGAAGAACTAAAGCTACCAAGCCTACAGAAACACAAAAATGGATTTTTCATTGTTTACTTGTACATATGTCTCCAAAAACATCATTTTAATGTAACACACGAGTTCTGTACAGCCCTGATTTTCTCTTGATCTCCACAGGAAGCTGTATTCTTCACAGAAAATTAATCTTATTTCAGAACAACCAGCCGTGCGATGTAAACAAAGGTATGTATTCAGAAAAGCTAAATTACGCCTCATACATCCTCAGATTTGATTTACATTGATATTCCCCACAGTGAGACGCTGGAGTAGACCAGCAATGAAACCATTTATAATTTGTGGAACTAATATTGGAGGAGAAAAGAAGCAAATGAATTGCTAGTAAAATGACAAGCGCTTTCCTGGTGATGAGGAACAAATCTCGTTAATGAGATCTGCCAGTTGAGGAAAAGGAAAAACTCAAACCATCACATCAGACTGCTAAGACTGAAAATTTCAATCACAGAGCAAAAGGCCCCTAGTCGCCCTGTAACATGCCTGTTTACTGGTTTCCATTCGGTGCCTGTTGTGTTGTTGTTAATTACAGGCATCAAACATACTTATTAACAGCAGCGCAGAGGCAATGACAGAGTTTTAATTATTCAGATTTCAGAAGGGCGGGCTGGTTTAACTATAAACTCGCTTGATCTTTGCACATCTTAGGTTGTAATGCAGCTCCAACCAATTAATCCATTTAAGAATGCTGCAGAAAACAGTAGTTGTGTTTCACAAGGACCCGAATACAACTATAACCAGTATTTCTCTTGTGCCTCTTAAATGCCACGTGTATGATTAAAACGACAATCTTTGAAAAGACCAAATAGTAAAGAGGTAAACAAGTACACAAAACATCAGCCCAGAATTAGAAAGGCTACCCTGCTAACAGGAAATGTTGTCAGAACGTTGGCTAACATTCTCTAAAAGCTCTCTCAAAGTTATCAAAAACGCGTTAGTTGAACATTTCTATAATGTTATATATCACATCAAAACGGTTAATCTTAAGTAGTTAATGGAACCTTGAAATGTTACAGAATTAAAACATTTTGGATAACACTCCTTTAACCAAGCAATAACATTAATACAACACCTCAAAACTGGACATTTTGAACGTTCCTAAAACTCTTAAAATAACGTTTCGAACATTTTTAAAACGCTACTTAATGGAAACATTACGGAAACATTGTTACAACCTAAAATTGTACAAACAAACACCTTCACAAATATGATCATAGAAGTCAACAAAAGCAATTTTTAAACTGCATCTCAAAAAGGCACATAAAGGCACATAAAGGCACATAAAGGCACATAAAGCCACGTACCAACAGCTTCTCAAAACCTCCTAATCAGAATAAACATGTTTTGTCAAAGGTGCCTATAAGACATGTAAACAACCAATGCTGCAACAAATACATATAATTCTAATAGCCCACATGTGACTTGCTATAAAAGAAAAGTTAGAAGTTAGAAGTGAACAAACATTGATTTTTACACCATAACAAGCGATAACAAAAATCAATGTGTTGCTTTATCATTCCAGACAAGAAACAGGAAGAGACCTTATTACAAACACACAATGTAAACATGTACATTGATATGCATATAAAAATATATATACATTGATATGCATATAAAATATATATACATTGATATGCATATAAAATATATATATACATTGATATGCATATCAAAATATATATACATTGATATGCATATCAAAATATATATACATTGATATGCATATCAAAATATATATACATTGATATGCATATCAAAATATATATACATTGATATGCATATCAAAATATATATACATTGATATGCATATCAAAATACATATACATTGATATGCATATAAATATATATACATTGATATACATATAAATATATATACATTGATATACATATAAATATATATACATTGATATACATATAAATATATATACATTGATATGCATATAAAAATATATATACATTGATATGCATATAAAAAATATATACATTGATATGCATATAAAATATATATGCATTTTATATACATATAAAAAACTATATACAACATAAATATCTTATTTCAGCTATCAGTATATGGAAGTTCAACTTTTATTACTTATCTTATTTCATCATATAAAAGTTCAAATTTTATCACATTTATTTCAAATTGCAAACACAACGCACGTACAACATGACGCTTTACGTGACGTGTTGACGCAGCGACAAAGTTACGCATACAAACCACCCTTGGCAATATCTACCGTTTGACGTTTTAACCGGTTTTAACTATAATAACTATAACTATAATAATAAAGATATCTTACCTAACTTCACTTCTGTCACTTTTGAAACGAAGCCCAAAGTTTTGCTTAAAGTTTCCTGCCCGCTTTTGATGGCGAGCGCTCCTGACGCGCATGACGCGACGTCGTTTGGCGTCTTCTGATTGGCTCGTCGCTGCAATGTGTCGTCATTCGTGTACCACCCTTAATAATTTAAATATGTTTATTAGCATGATTAATTCTAATGAATAATGACACAAAGGGGAGATTTTTGTTTAATTTTTTTTTATTATACAAAAATAAATGTCATCTCCTTTATTTCCCTGCTTCCCTTGATCTGCATGAGAGGATGGATGGAGTTCTGCCACAGTGGAGCAATGGGATGGAGGGAATGTGTGAAGAGCTCCTCTGACCCCGGGGTGCTGCTTTTCGTGGCTATGAAGAGACCCCTGCTCCCGGTGGTCAGCGGCTTATTAGCTCTGCCTCCCACAGCCACTCGCTGATGGGGTGATTATGGGCCATAACAGCAGCCGTGTGTGGGGGCCCCTCATTAGTGAAACTAATGGAGCTGTTTGTGTGTGTGTGTGTGTGTGTGTGTGTGTGTGTGTGTGTGTGTGTGTGTACGCTCTTGTGCAGGGGTGGGAGGGGAATGACAGAGATGAAGCAATCCAATGAAATGATAGCCTACTCACAAGTATGTGTGTGTGTGTGTTTAAAAGAGAGATGAGAACAGGGCAGCAAACACAGATAGAGAGACCAAGGTGATGACCAGAGGTGAGCCAGATGATTAGGATTGTAAGTGATGAAGAAAGCAAACAGAATTGCCATTTCCAGCGAATGTAAATGCGACTCTTTATGCTCTTAATTATGCATCTGGCATGATGTTGTGAGTTCAAAGGTATTGCTGGGTAATACTAGCTCTTCTGTTAGTGAGCAGCTGTAGAATTACCATACATTAACACACACACAACCACACACACACTTTTAATGAGACGAACAAACCGTAAACCAGCTCAGTGAAGTACCCTTCTCCTGGTGGACGAGGGTTCATGAAGCACTCTTCTTTAAATCGGTGCTACATCGGAATGTGCTATGGTTATAAAATGGATGTTTTAGTTTAGCTGCAGTGGGCTTTTAAATAATCTGTATACAAAAAACAGATACGCATATATGTTGATGCATTTGATTGCGACGTTTATCCAAATGGATCTGCAGTGCATTCCATCTATACATTTTATCTGTACATGCATTTCCTGTGAGTCCAACCCGTGACCTTGCCATTGTTTGCATCATGCTCTACCAGGTAAAGGAATATTAAGCAATAAACACAAAAAATACACTGCTGTATATTTCTTCTGTGGTGTGAACAAAATTACCCCTAAGTTTCCATTGTGGCCCATGGCAGCAACACACAAATCAAATGAGTTTTTTACCAGTTTTAAAAAGAGTTATTATACGCACAACCCTAGCCAATTCTCCTGGGAAATTACACATATAAAGCAATAAGCCACGAGAGACTGTGTTACCTTGATTTTTACCACGGCAAAGAGAAGTTTTTAGATGCGAAGCAAAGCGGACTTACCATGGTAAAATCACTGTAATGCCAAAGCTAACAATAACATGTTAATGTTATCTTGAATGTTCTAGGAATGTTCTACTAACAACTTAAGAATAATGTTTGTGATATATGATAACGTTAAAAAATGTTCTACTAACGTTACTGCAAGAACATTTTTTGATAACATTGAGAGAACTTTTAAAGAACATTAGCCAACCTTTTGAGAACGTTCAACATTAGCTGGGGCATAGCCTAGAATGGCTTATTCCTTTTATTTAAATGCCAGCAAGAGTAACATGGTCAAATAAATCATTGTCCCAACATGATGTGATGTGAAAAAAATGACAGCCAATAAAAATATATTTGATGTTTAATGAAGTTATGAGCGGAAGGATTTGGGAATTTGGAGTTGGCCATTGGGAAACCATAAAAATATAAACCAAGTATTTAACAAAATGTTCTGTTCCATCTCACTGCATTTGCTGAGGCATTTGGCCTTTAAACCAATCAGAGTTTTTAAAAAATATACAAACCAAACCCACTATAGCAAACCTGAGAGTGTCACAGCAATCACACTGAAGTGTTGAACTAACACTTCACTAACTAACTGTCTGTCACCAAATTCATCCCAAAGATTTGCTGTAAACATCTACTCCAATATAAGAAGCCTCGACCCCTTTGACTGTTTGATAAACAGCTTCACAAGGGTTCAGCTGAATCAGGGACAGGGTTTAACAATGTTTCCCCTCCTTCACTCTGATGAATTGAATATAGTTTTTATTTACTTGACAACGCAATTACAGTTATTCTTCTATTGTGCTGAGCATGCTGACAGTCAGACTAAACAACATGTCAAGAGCTACAGACGCGACTCTCTCCTCTCGCCTACTTTTGAGGCAGATCCTGCCGAGTCCTTGGAAACGTCTGTCATATGTTTTCTCTTTCCTTGCTTTTCTTTCTCCTGCAATAAATTCTCTCCATCCTTCTCTATGGTGAGATGAATTGTTCTGTGTTGCTGCTGACAATCCACGATGCTCGAAGGGGGAACGGATAACTGAGAGATTATCCATTGTGATGAGAAACATTGTTTTGTTCTTTGGGATAAGTGCAAGCGAAGTCACTCTTGATTTCCGGCAACACTCAATCTGTGTATTGCTGGGCGGTTCGTAAGCAATTTCTGCATCCATTACCCATAGCAAACACTGAACGAGTATGCCAGTGTGACCTGCATATGAGAAACGCCTGCCTGGTTGTGCTGCAGGTCTGTACACAACCTATTGCTTAATATTCCAGCTTGACCCAACACTGTTTTCCCCACATATTATAACCTCTACAACACAACCTTGCCTCCAAACACAACCCAGCTTACATTTTAAGATTATAAGAACATTTCCCTAATGTTTTCATTAGTAACAATAATGTTAAAAATGTTCACTTGAATGTTTAAGGAATGTTCAAAATGTCCAGTTTTTTAGACATTGTATTAACATTATGGCTTGATATATAAGAATGTTATTCAAATAATTAATTCTGTAATATTTTAAAACGTTCAACTAACAACTTAAGAATAACATTGTAGATATATACGATATATATAAGGGTAAAAGAACATTCTACTGCAATACGTACTGCAAGTACATTTTTTTGATAATGTTGAGAAAACTTTTAAAGAACATTAGCCAATGTTCTGAGAATGTTCAAGATCAGCTCATGCATTATTAATACTGTTGCCGGTTCCCCTACCTATATGATCATTATGGTTCTCAGCTTGTTAGCACTGGCCTTTAGACATTTGACCTTCCCATTACTGAACTGTTTTGAGGAGAATGGAAATATTTATTTTTGTTTACTCCTGATTCTTTTCTTTTTGAGCTAACCGAATGCAGAGACAGACAGACCGCAGATTCTCCCATAATCTGTTTTGCCCATATTGCCCATAGCTTATCTTTAGAGTCAAGCACATGAGCTTAAAGAAATCTCAGCAGGAATATTGGCCCGTTACAAAGAGGTGATGGAGATGAGATGTTGTTTTCAGTTTTGAGATCTGTCCTGAAACCTCCATCCAGCTCAGACTTGGAGAGAGAATCTATAGAGCAGAAACATAGTGCAAGTGTGAAAATGAGAATGCATGCTCAGCCTAAACAATATAAGTAAAGCATTTCCACAACACAAACTCCAATTGCATTATGAATTGTGCTCTGATATTGTGTAAAACACTACGGCGTGTGAAATTGAGCTTGTATTGCTGGAAGCCTCTGCATTTACATACCTGAATAAAGTACACAACATTACAATCCATTAGTGGAAAGGTCAGAATTTAAACATCATGTATCTTCTTGCTTAGTTGTAGCTTATCTTAAACCTCATCTGACACATAAACAAATGGTTTTACTTATGTTATACTATATTTTAGGCTGAATCAAAGTATAAAAATCAAAGAGCTCTGTATTGTGGAGTCATGGATGTTGTGTTGTTTTTGCTCTTTAATATTTAACAGTTTAGGATCAAACCTATTGCATCATCTCACCATTGTTTCAGTCGATTACATCACAGTCAGTCCCCACTTTTTTTGTTCAGGTATCAGTTTAAAACCTGTGAAATAAAGACACATGGCTTTTTAAAGTTACACATTTAGGAGTTATTTCACTAAACAGATCTATTAAAGTCTGTGTGAACTGGAAGCTGCAACAAACTTTGCTTCAGTGTTCTTTAATTCAAAGTCAAATGAAAAATGGATGGTGTGGCTATTTTTTTCTATTGGGATTTGATTGGCTCTAGAAAAGCAGCCATTTTAAAGCTTGCAGCACACTGACCACTGAAGGGGAAGGGTTAATGACTCTGGATCCACCCAAACATTTAGACGGACATTATCAGAGAAGGTCTGCCATTCCGGAAGGGAAGCACATTTTGGATTTTGATTTTAGATTAAAAAAACATTGATGTGCAGATATAAATTATTTATAATAAACACTGCAATATTCCATAAACAATAAAAAATGCATGTTTTTATTTCATGGTGGTTTTAATTAATGCTCTGCAAAGGCTGCCTGCAGAATACAGTCACAAAACACTTGACTTGGACTCATAAACAACTGACTCCAGATTTGACTTGGAATCGAAATCAGAAACAAGTCAGTATGATGTTTATATGTATTTATGAAGAAATAGTTATCAATTTTGGCAATTTTTGATTATTTATGCCATGCAAACTTTATATTTTGATCAATTTGTGGCAGTTCCTTTGCTGTTTTTTGTTTAGTCTGATCCTTTGAAATCTTATCTTCTTAATCTCAACTCAGCCATCTTTTTTCGATTCCTCTGGTCTTCATCTGGTGAAGCATGCAGTGCAGCCGGCATGTAGCTGCGGTGCGAAACTGGCTCTCCGGTCTCAGGCTGCCTAATTAACCCGAAATAAACTCTCAGGTTTCAGAGTCATGGAGCAGCACCATCACATGTGTGGTTGTCTCACCGTGACCTATTTATCGCTGTCATTTCACAGCTCTATTAATAGCACACAATGCAGAAAAGAAAATATATACCTCCAAAAACAGTTTTTTAATGCACCCCTAAAAAAAATCAAGGCAGTGCTTCAGGGCAAAGAGAGTGCCTTTTAAATCTTCACGTTGCCATAGTAGGCACATCATTGTGTTTACATCTAAAGACGAGAGAGAGAAACTGATAGAGAGAAAAAAAATCTTAAAAAAGACTTATAAATAATGTTGTTTTATCCATAGAAGAGCAAAAGCTGGTCTTTGTCTGTAGAAGCTGCCTTGCCAAGGGAAAGGAGTTTTGTTAAAAGTTATAAAGCTGAAACAAATTCCTTGTTCAGATGCACGATTAGGGGGGTTGTGCCCCTGTTTTAAAACTGAGCCAAGCTCACATCACAGACTTTGTACTTAGAGACACAAACCTCTGTAAGTGCTTCCCTGCTCCACAACACTAAGAGATGAGGAGAGTTTGTTCTAATACCCCCCACTGTTCGTTTTTATAAATTGCTCTGCACAATTTAGCAGAAAAGATCAAACCACTTTTTAGTTTACAAATGTATCACTTTAAAGTGCTTGTCATTCTAAAAAAACATGACTAGCTTACCATTTTTGCCAAAACCATAAATTGAATGTTGAATGGTGTATTGATTTAAATGTTTATTGGTGGTTATTGCTCAGTACTTTTCCATTCAATATTGGTTTGTCAGTCATTATCTTCTTGTTTAAATACATTATGTGTCTCACACATAATATATATCAAAAATAAATTGTATGTCATACTTTCACTTAGAAAATTTAAAGGTAGGGTAGGCAATTTCAGAAAAAGGCAAGCAATAGCAAGTTAACTTTGAAAGCATAAGATCCTGCCCTCCCTTCAGATTGCTCTCCAAAGCCACACCTCCTCCAACACATAAAAACATACAGTCATTCTATCGTTGTATTCGGGCCAAGTGCAATGATTGGACAAACATTGTCTGTTCCTGCAGACACAGAAGATAAATATTTATATAAATATGTTTACACCACTTTACTTAGAGACTGATATCAGGATGTAACTTTCAACCAGCATAACAAAAAATGTTTTTGGAACAATGTTTCTAACAACACGCCTACCCAGGCCTATAAGGTAAGACATAATTAACCCCCTAAAAGCATCCTCAGGCTCATTTCTAGAACTTTCTAAATAACATTTTTAACGTTTTTGTTACCTAATAGAAAAGTTAAAGAAACAACCTTCTTACAACCTAAAATTGTTAGCTGGGACACTGGCCAACCCTGCCCACAGTCACATCATCATACCATTTAAGACCCAGGCCCAGTGTCTGACCACATAGTAACTGTACAGTGAATGCAGACCTGTGTACTGTTTATGTCCAGCAACATGAACAAACCACATCACATCTGATTGAGTTTAATGTACTAAACCTGTTTAGTATGGATCTGCTGACATGCACTCAGAGGGAATCTGCACGCTTTGTTTAAGGCAAGACACAAGGTTTGAAAAGCCTTGACTACAGACTTATATTTTTTTGCTGTGCAGAAATATTTAAATTAACAAGTTTTAGCTTTTCCTCCGGGGTTTGGGCTCAGCTATTTCATCTGCAGGGTTTTCACCTCTACATCAAGCTTCTGGAAATTGGTTTTATTCGTTCTGCCTTCTTCTGTTTGGCTTTCTGTGAGGACTATGTAAAAGTTGAGCTAAAAAGGATTATACTTTGAAAAAGAGAAATGTGAGAGTTATAACAGTGGGTGAAAGAGAGCCTTATAAGAGCTCGTCAGGCTGTAACATGGAAAAGAAATGATTTTTTTATAGCTGAATGCATGCAAGTCCAATGTTACCCTGATGTCACAGTAACAAATGTGTAGAATCGAGTCAATATGCTACACCCAGCTAACAATTTAGGTTGAAAGAATGTTTCTCTAACATTTCCATTCAGTAATAAAAAGATTAAAAATGTTATTTCTAGGATATTCTAGGAACATTCAAAATGTCCATTTTTTAGACATTGTATTAATGTTATTGCTCAAACATTATTCACATATTGTTCTTATGTATTTACACAAGTTTAACTAACAACTTAAGAATAACGTTTGATGGATATATGATATAGATGGTTAATTAAAAGTTCTACTAATGTCACAGCACAAACATTTTTTAGATAACATTTAGCCAATGTTCTGAGAATGTTTCCTGTTAGCAGGGTAGATCAACAATGTCAGTAAAGTATTCAACAGCTTCCCACATATGAATCATGCATCCCCGTGATTCTTAGTCTTATTTGACTCAGAAGTGCATCTTGCCTCTAATCTTTTCTTGCATACATGGGGATTATCCTTTTGTTGTGTTACTGTAAAACTTTAACTTTTAAGCTCCCTGAAGTCTTTAAAATGATTTATTTTGTCAATACCTCAGTCTCAGAAGCCCTCGGCTGATGCTCTGGGCTGTTGTGCTGGTATACTGCATCAGTAATCGCAGTGCTGCTGTTGTCCATGTAAACACAGAGACTTGTGGTGTTCTTCACACTGCAGGTGGGGACGTCACTGTCTCTGACCCCAGTTCAGGTCTGGAAAGACACTCAAGGTAAAAATCTGTTGGGGCTTTTTTCTCTGTTTTCATCCCTCCACATCATTCCTAAAACAGATCAGGATTCCTGGTTGATTTGTGATGATCCTAAAGCCTTGTCCAAACCAATAGCTTTGTGTCATTGGTTGTAGTGGTTGCTTCTACTGCTGAAACATTATCAGTGGGCTGTTTAATATTTTTTATTTTACAATTCGATCTCAAATGTACCCACATTGTGGTTAAAAATAAGATCCCTACATTTTTGTTATTCTGTTTGAAGGTCTCTTCACATGCTGATGGCAATCACTAAGTAAAGTGATCTAAATATATTTATATATATCTTCTGTTGAAGGCACAGGACCATACAATGTTTATCCAAGCATTGCATTCGGTCTGAATGCAATGATAAGATGTCCTACTTGCCTGTCAAACTATGTATTTGTACCTCGCGCACCATCCTCATGCAGAAAATCTTCCATCATCAGCATGTTCAGGTGTTGGAGGGGCCGTGGCTTTGGAGAGCTCTGAAGGAAAAGCTGGATCTTATGCTTTCAAAACTAGCTTGCTGTTGCTAGCCTCTCTGAAATTGCCTACCCTTCCTTTAAACATTCTGAAGCAGAAAGTGTTTGTATACAAACAGCAGAAATGCTTCATATCATAAACAAGATGAATGATTATTAAAATCACTAATATGCAAATTCATGCTGTTTCTGGCACACATTTTTTCAGTTTATACGTGACCATAGACATATATTATAGAACAGTAGCTCATAGTAATTCAACTTTATCTTGTCTATATGAATCCCTCTGCAATGTTTTTAGTCCTATTGGTAATCACTGCATAAAGCCTCCATTTGCATATAGTTAAACTTTGACCTCTGCATATAAAACTAATCCCATCCTAATAGGACTTTACTCAGACATAAAGACATTATAGTTCTAAAAGCAGTAATATTTTGTCAATTTTTTATGCATTATTATACTTTAAAAATGTAAATGGCTCCTCAGTCATTCAGCACACAGTTAAACGTGTCAGGCATGTGCTTTTACATTCAATTCCGCTCTTTAAGTTTTAAAGTTCATTATTAAACTACAGGACATGATGTGTTTATATCTCGCCATAAGACTCCCTCACAGATGTCTGTTGTGCTGTCAATTGGAGACTATATAAACACGAGATACACAGATCAATAAACACACAGATGGAGAGATAGAAAGAGAGAGAGACAGATATGACAAAATGATTCAAGTACGAGTCTGCGAAGGCACCGAAAACCGAACTTCCAGAGGCGATATGAAGCACCAGCTGTCATATATCAGATCAAATTGACTTTAGTGTCATGTGTCCCGATACATGAGTGATTTACTGGAGTCTGATACTGAAGCTTAACTGAGATCCATCATCCTCCAGTTTTATATCACACTTCTAACCTCAGTCATTTGCCAGTGAAACAAGATTAAGCCAAACCACATGCCGATTCATATCAGATGAGCTTTAACTTGAATTTTTTAATAGTAATTAATGCTTATTTTAACAGCATTGAAAATATCATGTGACCTTATTGTTCCAACATATAAGCAGCAGCTTTCATACATAATCGGGTTTGTAATATAAAACAGTCCAGGTTATGTGCTGAATTCTAATGCAAAAAAATTCTTACATTACTGCAGTACAGTAACAAAATGATCCTGTCCAAATACATCGGCATTTAAATGAAAATCATTACAACAGATACTCCATGATATATGCATTTACATTTATGTATTTGGCAGCACATTTATACAGCTAGACCTTTTGATCAGTATGTGTGTTAACTAAGAATCGAGCCCACAACCTTTGTGCTGCTAACACAATGCTCTACCAGTAGAGCTACAGTAACACTACAATTGTAATTTACACATATATTCCTATTTTTGGCTCATTACACTGCAAAATGGCTGTTGAGAAATAAAATAAATTAAAAAGACTTAACATAAGCTTTATTGTCTCATGCACACAATAGATCACTGTTCAAATCTCAGTTTGGGTCTTTAAAGAAATATTGATCATAATCCATGAGCCTCTAAGGAGAGTTATATTACATTAGTCAACAGGAAACAGATTCAAATGATCTGTTAAAACAATGTATAAACAGACATTTGTCAATTCTGATGAAAAATTACAGACTTTTTTAAAATAATGTGCACTTATGATGTCACTTTTCATTTTATTTACATTTACATACAAATAATAGACTTACATAACTACAAATATCCTTACATAATTTACAATTCCTGGAGTACCAATTCCACAAAGTCGGCCGTGAATATCTGTGAGTGTACTTGTTTGTGTCCAGAGCTCTACAAATACATTTAGAAAGAAGTGGCTTTGACCTCACAAATAATCACGCCATGGGGAAGCTGTTTACACGGCTGAGAGGGAATGTATATTGTGTTCCATAAAGATGTTCCATTCCAGGACCTAGAAGATAAGGAGTGATATATTCACACCATCATCATCATGCTTCATCCTCTGTTGGCTCGTTTTACAGTATGCACACATGCGAGTATTTACTGTGCATACATTTAGCGTGTGTGTATGAAGGAGAACGATGAATATATGTTTTTTAGGACTGGCTAGATGCCGGAACAGTGGATAAATTATGGAAATATTAGAAAGCTTGCGATGCACTTCAAGAGCTTTCTGAACACTCCAGCTAAACACCCACATGCTCAAATATAACCCATTTTCACACAGCCAATCAGTCATGTGTGTGTTCAGCTTCACTGTGCTAAAACAGCATGTGCCTTTTTGACATTTAATCAAGCAGACGACCGCTAAATGAAGCCAGAGTAGTCCACTAAAAGACTTGATGACATAATCAAGCTGCAGAATTGAGAAACATCCTTCTTCATATGGACATCTCCAATGAAATGTCCAGTTAGCACTGAATATGGCAAGACTACTGCAGTTTATCCATCAGAATTCACTTCTTTTAGTTTTAGCATAGAGTCTGCGATGAGTCTGCTGAAGATTAGTTAAACAGACACAAAGTGCTTCATACAATCAGGGAAATCTCACTATCTTTAATTCATACCAAAGATTATAGACTTTACAAGATGCTGCAGTTCTATTACAAATGAATGGGGGAAGGTGCAACTCTCAATGGCTGCTTTAGCGAATAAAGTCCTGCCCTCTAATAGAAAGAGCCAATCGTCAATCGCTAAACACTAATGATTCTTTGGGGGAGGGGTCTGTACAGAGTGTTGTAAGGTTCTTGAATATCTGTCTTATATCATTTAAGAAGATAGGACTCGGAAGATAGGAAAACGGCCACCAAGTGCAGAGACTTCCCCGGAAGGTACTTTGTTCATACCAATATGTGCATGATGATGTTTCATTTCTCTGTGATCTAACATACAGTTAAAACATCAATACTGTAGCTTAAATATTACATATAAAATTAATTTTTAGATGTAATATTTTAATCGAGGTGTTAATTCAAGTGAATCAAGCTGTTCTACAGACCAATACCAGGTTTTGTGTTTTGTTATTGCAAAATTTTCATTGCTTGTTTGTTGTTCTTCATTTGTGATTAATGTTATTTGTCTAAAAAATACTTTTTAATGGTAAATGCATTTATAAATAAAATATAAACCAGAGTAATTGGCATAAAGCCATTTGCATTTCTTTGTAAGGTGGAATTTAGGTATAAAATCACATGAAACACTTTGTCTTTATGGTATAATAATGTTTCATCTTTTAATGATTATGATTTGTATTATATGCATTAATTTGTAATCAGTAAGCTCTATGTTAAAATTGTTGTCTTCGCATGCAATTAAAGCTGTTAGGTGACACATGTAAAACCATAAAACACCTATAAATTATGATATCAAGATATATTGTGTGTTAAGAACCACACAACAGTTTATTATCTCTCTCTTTCTACTTAAAACTCTGATATCTGCGTGTAGCTGCTGGTGTTTTGACACTCAGAATACCCGTGAAAGTTTTTGTTAAATCACACGTATCCTCTCACCTGCCCCTATTAACAGCACTTGTCAGACCTCCGCTGTGCAAAATGTGTTTTCAACCAGAATACGTCCTTTAATCGCACTCCACCGCCGCACACTTAACCCCTGAAAACATCACAATTGCTTTAAAGTCAGAAATGAAACCCTTTGAACTCATTTAACAAGCTGTCAGGGGCTTCAGCTCCAGAGTAGAACCATGTCCAGAGGACGGAGCAGATTTTGCTTGTTCTGACATGAAACTAATTTAGTCTCACCTCTCCAGTTTGATACCTGCACTCATATTGGGGAATTCATTAGTACTGAATTGTGCCAGCTGACTGCACCGTTAAACCTGCACAAACTGTTACTTCAGCGCTTGATTCACTAAAGGAATTGTGCAATTCCAGGAGTGGCACAAACATATAATAAAAAAACACTCATTTTGCAGTGTGAGTTATTTTGAAGAATGTTACAGACTACCGTGATCTGGTTTACTGTATCAGGACAGTACAGCATCAGTCAACTAGCTTTTCTTTTGAACATTATTACATTTACCGCCTGCTATTTGTAGTGTTTCTGATGATTCTTTAGGTTTAAGAGGGAATTCTTCTTTATTCCAGGTAAAGACACCAAAATTCAATCATACTTTTGATATGGATGGGAAAGAAACAGGGTTTGTGTCTCCGTGTAGTGGGTGGATACTGCTGTGTAATCAAAGGTCTCAGCACTGTCTTAATTATCTGCCATTTTCACCTTTTCTGTCTCACAGAGAGAGATAATTCACATGATTAAGGTCACAGGCAGTGAATTAAGCTTGAGTCAGGAAATGGCTGTTACTGCATGCAGTTTACAGGAAACTTAAATACATCTGAACGCAACACAGACCAGGAAAATCCTCCCAGACCATCACTGACTTTGAAGAATTTGTTGCTGTTACTCTTCATATAGTTTCCATCATCAGCCACCGTTATCCTGTTATAGCCAGATAATCTAATAGTGACAGAGGCCGTGTGTTTTGAGTTTATGTCGATGGTGAAGAATAATCTTCCCAGCTAACAATTTTAGGCTGTAAGAATGATTCCCTAACATGTCCATTATGCTAAAAAAAACATTAAAAATGTTACTTTGAAAGCTCTGTAAATGTTCAAAACATCCAGTTATAGGAATGTTTTTTCAGACATTTTTAATCCTGTAACTTTTTTAAAATGTTCCACTAACAATTTAATATTCAATTAAATTCAATTAAATGTTTATGATATATGATATGTAATGTTAAAAAAAAGTTTTTACTAACATTCTAATGTTTTTTGATAACATTAAGAGAACTTTTAGCCAATGTTCTGAGAAAGGTTCTTTATTAGCTGTGTTGTGGAGACGAGTGGATATCCAGTCTGAGATCATCTGATAATGAGGCCTACACCCCCCCTTTCTCACAGCAGAAGTTTTTGTAAACATATTCATGGCAGACATAAAAGCTGATCACCCTGACTTACAGAAAGTACAACAAACCAATCAGATTGGAGCTTGTGATTTTACAAAGTACGTAATATTCATCAGGGATGGTCTAAGTCCACTGGTGCACCATAATCTAACAGCTGGACCCAACATGTTCCTGTCTCTCTGTAATAATTCAACAGAACAGACACACAACGCATACATGAAAATGATAAAGATAACAGTTCAGAGCATTTTAAATCATTTAAAAAAATACAGTATGAGACAGATACAAATCAAGCTTGTAACACACAAGCCATTGAGCATCTGCATCTGCAAAACGGGCAAACCAGTGTAATTCTGCGTCCCTCCAAAAGGCAGCTGCAGACTAAATCAAAGAGCAATCACTGTGCCCAGTCCGCTGAAAAAAACAGAACAATACCCGACCCTGATTAGGGAGAGCGTCTGAGGCTTAAAATGTCGGGCCATGATTGCAAAAGAGGTGTCAGTTATCCAATCACTTAGCCTTTACCTCTGCAGGTATTTAAGAGGAGGAGGAGGGGACATCAAGCGGAGAAAGAGGCCATAAACAGCAGGCAGACATAATAAAGATTGAGTCATGTCTCAGCTTGTGCATCTAAAAAATGAATCCAGACATAAAGACCTTAGATTGTATGCAGAAGTTTGTGTAACAGTCTAGCAGATGTAGATACAGGATTATCTCTCCTGTTTGATGATGAGATACTGCCATTGGAAACCTCAGAGAGGAAGTTTTGCTAAGTCATTTGTTGATATGACACATGAGATAGAAGGTGATAATTAGCCCAGACTTCAAGTACTCTGTATTAAGATTTTTCACAATGGACCCAATGGATCAAACTTACTTTCAGATGAACAAAACATCCCTTGATTAAGAACAGATGTTATCAGACAAAACTGGAGCTTCTTTTTTCTAAGAAACTTTCCCAACAAGATGCTCCTCTGAACAGAAACCAAAGACAGCGGGAACAAAAATAGACTTTCCCTCCATGCAAAACAGAAAAGGGTGTGTTGTTGTTTCAACATCTTAATGGCATCCTTTCTTCAAAGTGGTGCTTTCTGCATATCTGATCCACTGAGCTACTAGCTAGTCAAATACATTTTCTGCTCCCCTTCACAAAGCTCAGCACATTTACCAGCTGCTGCTCATTAGCCTGTGGTACGTGAGGAACTGTCCGAGGTGCTGAATCCAAGGAAAACCGCTTCCTTTGTTCTCCTATGATCGCAAGAACCGTTTTCCTGGCAACTGCAGAACAGAACAACAGATTGGTCAAGCTGATGACTGCATTGAGATCACTTTACAGTTGACAGTATCTCTCTGGGATGCTTGTATATACCCATCCTTCCCTGATGGGCCACTAAATCCAGTATAAAACCCGTCTTACTCAAGACAAATGTCTGGATGAATGAGTAGATGTAGTGAGCTAGAAAAGCAGCGCGTTTTTAAAAATGAATGTACCAAAAGGAGCTGTCTCTATTTTAAAACGATGACAGCTCTCCTTAGGCGACTCAGAGTGTCTAATAAACAAGGACATACTGTGAGCCAGAAATGTTGTTGTCCTGGAAAACAATGAATCCGGTGAGAGTCACATGCAGTCTCTTGGACCTCTGAGTCATCTATATTTTATTGAGGCCCAAACCAAAGAAGGAATGGAGTGAGGTAAGATTTAAAATAAAGTCTGTGGCTTATTTTAAGTAAGAAATATCCTGAGCACAGCAATGAAATTTCACTCACATCACACTTCCCTGAAATCCCCTGGGAGTCGGTTTAAGCCGCATGATCATTTCGGTTTAGGAACAACTATTCCGGGCTAATCTTTGAGCTATGTTATCTGCAGCCGAGTTTCTTAGACAAAGGCTCTCGATACATGTTTTTGGATGGCTGTAGTCTCTGTACTGTGTGCTGTGTATTGTATGAATCTTTATAAAAAGCAGTGAGTTGAGTTTCAAGTGAGTTGGAGAGACTTCAATGAAATTTGCTTTGCCAGTAATGCCAAACATTTATTTTAAACCCTACATACTTTCAAAAGAGGCATTTTATTTACACTCACACCCAACCACACTACATTAAAATGGGTCCTAAAGTTGGCAAACATATTTGTCTATGTCATTTTGATGGGCTCTTTGTGTCTAAATGTTTTTATTGGGAAACAGTAATTGGTGGAGGCTGAATTCATGCCAGGTTGGCCGCACTGAATCCAAATCGCTGCGCCAATGGAGTAAACTCACAAAATAAAAACAGAATAATTAGTTTTGGAATGTGATTCTTAACTAAATGGCATATGGTTCTTGTCCAATTACAGTTTATTGTGGCCAAAAACTGCCCATTTAGATGGGAAAATACTCTTTGTAAAACAACCAATCACAAAGCATGTAGGAAGAAAAACAATACACAAACAGAAGGAAAAGGTAAAACTGTTGCATTTAGATCCTGTTGGAATGAAGATAATTACAAGAGGATACAGCATACATTCACATTCTCCATGTGACCAGAGGAAAACAGAGATTGCTCTTGTAAAGCTCAGGAGATCTGATGGAGATCTCAGTTTCATTTAGGTCTCAGCTTCTTCTCAGATGTTTCTCTTAAAATTGCGTAGGAGAAATAAAAAAGAAACAAATGAGACAATTGTTAAAATACATTAAGTTTGGAGTACGAAAATTAATGGTTGCTTAAAATTAATTGTAGCCTGGATTTGGGTACATTTGATGAATGCAGCATGACATGAAATTGCCATTAGTCTTAGTTATTAAATATGTATCATTAGATTTCTTATTAACACATTAGTTAAAGTCTCTCTTAACATAAACATCTGTTTATCATCACTTCTCACAGTTTCTACAGACAATTTTTTAAGACATGATCTGGTTTAGACAAAATCATCTTTGTCCTTCTCTTTCATAAAGGTCTGTTGTTGTTTTATGGACAGAAGGGGGTGGATGCCTGCACCAGACAGCTCTTTGTTTTCAGCTGTAGTTTGTCTTTGGTATTCTACGGAGAAGAGATGCAGGAGCCGTGTGCTTGCTGTCTTTCAATCAGCAGGTAGGCTGTTTATGTAATTCAGAGTCAGAAAGATGTTTTATTCAGAGACGAGAAGATAACACACTGGAAAGTCTGAGAGACGTCCATATAGAAGAGAGCTACATCACAGATAGTGATTCAAGGGACTCTCCAAACATATGACAGGGGTGTAAAGGGATGCAAAGAAGTCTTTCACAGTCTATTACAATCACAGCCTTCATAGCTCATCCAGATCGTGCAGTAACATGGAGGTGCTTACAGGATAGAAAAGCTAGTCTGTACCTGCACTGTTACAGAGTAAATGGGTACACTATGTACAGAGCACATTTTGGACTGTGACATTGTGTTCTGCTGGGACAGTGGCAGCACCATCAGTTCCTGGTCACATCCAGCTGGTTCCACATCTGAAAGGGTGTGAAATGTTCTGGAATCAGCCATCTTCATGCATCTCCTTATTGCGTTTAAGAGCTTTGCTAGGGGCCATGCACAATGCATATAAAACCTCTCTACGCTCTGCTTGTTTCATTTTTAATAGCTTGTACATCGCTGTACTGCAGGACGTATGTCTCGCCTGCTGTCACACTCTGAGCGAACACGTACCGTTTGCATGTGATTCAACATCAACATGAAGGACCTAAGAGGCTTCAGAAAGCATCCCTGTCACCTGGGAACAGTTATCACCAGTGTTTCCTTTCAAAGTTCTGTCCCCCTAAACCCACACTCCACTCAGCCTCCTTAACTGCAGTTTCTTTAAACCTGCCCTAGAGGTAAAACAAGAGCTTTGAATAATTTATCTAAGCGTGGCAGACAATTTAGAAGGGTTGTTCATCTAAAATGTAAAATCAGAAGACTCTTTTCATTAACCTCCTGCCAGACGACCACAGAATTGTAATTAAGAGATGAGGCACAGCTGATTGGCAAGGCTGACATTCGAGAGGAGAAATGGGCGTACGAGAACGGAATATATTTCCTGCTTTGCTTATACAGTAGCTATAGACAACTTACAGTACGGAAGTCAACAGAATAAAATTACCCCACATGCATCATAATTCTATCAATTAAGTGTTCTGAACCTGGTCAGAATGTGTCAACATAAGGTCATTGTAAAATAGCACTGAGAGGGAAACAGTTTAATTATACAACTGTAATATATAGCCTTACAATACTGAATCGATATCCTCACACCAGGACCAAATACCGTGAAGCATTATTTGAAGTTAATAGCAGACAAACTCGGTTTCTTTCAATTGACCACCAGTCGAATACAAAAGAAGTTAAAACAACTGCACAAAGCACAAAATTATTATATCCAGATGATGAAGCATTATTCTGTTACAAGGATCTTGTCTATTCCCACCTGTAATAAAGACCAAAATCATGAAGATGTTTTCACTGTAGCTGCTATTCCTCTGCCGTAGCTGCTGTTCCTCTGCCGTAGCTGCTGTTCCTCTGCCGTAGCTGCTGTACTTGTCTTTATACATTACATTTCTATAAGATTACTGCAGCTTTTTGAACTGTATTTGTAATTTCTCTCATTGTCAATGGATAGTCTCATTTCATTTTTATTCATGTATTACAGCAATTTTTAATTATTTACTGATACACTTATTTAAATTAGCATCAATTAAAAAGCAGTACAACAAAACTTTTATGTATAAATACCTCAGAGAGATTTTGGGCAAATCACACAGCAGAATAAGAACTTTGAAGAATTTTTTAAGAATAAAACACAAAACAGAATGCTCATAATTTTACGCTGTAGGTGAATTGCCAGTGTTTGCAATTAGTGCTGAACTTTACATGAGCAGTTCATTCTAAATGTCTACTTCCTGTGACATCTTTTATGAATTCTGGTGCTCAGTTTTGTTGCCTCACTTCCTCTCTCTGTCTCTGTTGAGGTGTTTTGATCTCGATTCTGGCTCTGACACATTGTCTCACACTGAGTTCTTTAGCAGGTGCTGTGAATGAATTCACTACAGTAAACATCATCATAACTTATAAACGATCATAAATCAGTTTCACCATGAGGTGAGTGCAGGCCTCTTCTGACTTATATTTAGCAGACTGTTCAAATAAACACACTGAAATAAGCCATACCTCAGATCTGAAGTACTGTAGTTGATATAGGGAGAGAAAGTTATTATTTATATTTATGATAAAATGGTAAATGCATGGTAAATGACTATTTGGAAATGTGGACCTGTTTGTCTGGACTAAAGTCACATTCACACTGCAGCCTAATATGGTTTCACTTCAGTTCTGAAACTTGTTGTGTAAACACTGATATCATTTATTTACTTAAGTGAGATACAATTTATTGACAGTATTGACAGTAAACAAATAATTCATTAAAAATTGTCTTCATTACCTTCTTGTTGTTCAAATCCTTGTGACTTTCTGGAAGCGCAGTGCCATTCACATCAGAGAACTGTACTGCAGATGGATGGATGGATGGATGGAAAAGAGGTTTCTGTTTCTTTGACACCAGTCTGTCTCTCTTCCACCAGCACTGTGTTTTCAGGAAAACATATTTATCACAGTCCAGAGAAAGTGTGCTGTTTAAAAGCTGCAGAAAATGAGTGCAAACAAAACATGGCAACATGTCAGTCCTTAATGTTACTTTCATCAAGCACAGGCAACATCCAACAGCTTTAACTTACTTCATTACCTTTATTGTTTGTAGCTGCAAGACCAAATCGTTACTGTAGTTGTCATCGTTGCATTTTTGGGAGTCACTCCTGTATTCTGTACACACTGCAGATGCACTCAGTTCTGAAACTTTGTGGGCACTGTGTATGCATGTAAATCAGACTCCAAACTATTGAACAGTGCACTCAGAAACATTCACTGTGCTTTCTATTGTTCTGAATATCAGTATTCAAAACAAACCTGAAATGATTCTCTTGTTATGCCAGACTGATGTATATGAAGGCTTGGGCTGAAAAATTATGAAGCATTTGTATCCAGAGCAACTTACAGAACACTGTAGGAAGTGTAGCATGTTGCTCGAGGGGACAATGGTGAGAGGCTTTAGTCATTGAAGGGTTCAAACCAGCAACCTTTTGATCTTTTTTTTCAGTCTGGACTACCTAAAAAAATAAAATGTTATTATTATTATTATATTAATATATTCATATATAATATTATATAATGTTGGCTTTGCAATAAATTTAAATACGTTTAACTGAGGCACTAATATTATTAGCTGAAAATAAAAACTATAAATTCAACTCATATAGCAATATTACAATTAATAAAAATAACCCTAACCCATAATTAAAAAGTACATCAAAATTAAGAAACATACAAAAATTAAAAACGAATTAAAAATATTAATACAACTGCAGTAAAACTAAAAACAAAACTATAGTTCTCTAACTACAGTAACTCTGAGTAATACACACAGTGAGGCAGTCGTCACACGCTCTGGTCAGCAGCTTTGATGAAAACAATACATCAGTCCACAGAGACCCAGCAACAGTGTAAGCTGTGTGCCACCACAGAAACCTCTTTAAGCATCACTGGCTGAATACATGCTAGAGCTTCTCCCATCACGTCTCACACTAAAGGAGCGAGCAACCAAAAATGCTGAGTGATGCTTGACCAATCAGAAACCAGTGCTCTGAGGAAGGCTCACAGAAGAGGGCGGGCATCCACGGCTGAGCAAGCGAGACACAGCGGGACCAGAAACCTCATGCTGGTGTCTGTGGGGAGGCGCAGAAGCTCCACACTGAGTCTGTGATTCTGCTGTTATGAACTGTGCCTCATGTTACCAACTTCAGACAAATGAGCTGATTATGGTGCAGTGATTCTCAGCTGGTTCAAAAATAAGACCCAGAAGTTTGTTGTGGGTCAAAGACCAAAAGAATATTATGATTAATCATAATTAAATAGACTAAATAAAACACAAAAAACATAAAGGTTGAAAAGAAAGATTCACAATGCAATAATACATTACATTAAATACGGTGAATACTTACAAAGAAACAAGCGCGAACCAATACGCTCAAAACTCAAAAACGCTTCAGAATCCAAACACTCCAGCAGTAAGAACAAGCCAGATGAGTTTTAATAGGAATATCATAAAAAATGTTCCTGTATGAAATTCTTTGGTGTCTGTCACGCAAAACATTTTGCATTATTGTCGGGCATATGCAGTTCACGGTAATACTAATCAGTTTCTATGTGTGATTTAACTGACACCTTTGTTTACTTCTGTACGATGAGCAGGTTTGTTACTGTATTGTGTTGAATGCAATATCTCGGTTCTGAAGCAAAACTAGTTGTGAACCACTTATAGTAAAGTTGCCTGAATTTATATGTATAAAAACATGAATAATACCCCCATGCACAATGACTGACTCTCTTATCAACAAATAACTATTAGTAACAGAGCACATGTGATGGCGTTCGGCTGGGATTTGAATTAGATTTGCATAATCCGTCAGGCTCCTGATATTGTTCTTAATTTGGTTTTAAACGGATTTAGGAGGGATCACTGCCGAGAACAAATCCACAGTTGGTAAATTTGGCACCAAACGAGCTGTGCTCTCCAAGTCGGTGCCTGCCGCAAAGTTTGCCCAGCGGAACCCACGTTTAATTGTTCATCAGTCTGGTTACAGAGTTTGATTCTTGGCCCATTAGACGTTCACTCTAATTCTCATTTATCGTATTCTGACTTCATGGCAGCGAGGCGGCGTATCTCAAATTAAAGAGAAATATTCATTGGAATGTGTTTCACCTCTATTTTTCCACTCCTGCGAGAGGGAATGGAGCTTTTGATCTTTGCGGCAGCTGTACGGTGTGTTTTAGAGGGAGGGGGTACGTGGATCGGGTTTCAATCAGCGCTGAGCTGATCGCAGACCTGCCGTTTCATCTACAGCCTTCTGGCAGCGCAGAATGAAGAAGAAAGGCCCTGCACATGACATGCAATTCATTATTAATTAATCACTTAATTGCCTGGCAGACACTTTCATTCTGAGTGACTTATAATGACTTATACTTCCAGGGCTTTTTCATGTCAGCTTTCTCTGTGACTGAGTCCACTGGTTTCAACGTAATCTGCATGCACATGGTCAGTGTAACATTAGGAGTGTTTAACAAACAGGTGCGACAGTAACATCTGTATGATCGAGAATCAAAGTCAAGCCACTTCCTGTTTTCACAATAACTGTGAAAACACGCTGTAGCCATAGTGACAATGACTAAGTGAAGTAAAATTAAGGCTTTAAGTAAAATTAATGCAGCTTTAGGGCAGCATTTTGACACGTTATTCAATAAACAAGTTGTTATAGAATGCAGTTGTCACTCCGGATTCAGAGCTAAATTGTGTGTGAACAATCAACATGATTAGCAGCCGTATTCTGTGACTGTGTCAACGTAGCCTTGGTTTAAACACGGCAGCCCGACTGGAATTCTCTTTTTCTTTTTTACAGAACCACATCCAGTGATAATTAAATATTACTGTTTATCCACGAGATATTAAACACCTGAACTTAACTCTCAAAGTCTCCACCCAGCTAACAATTTTAAGTTGTAAGAATGTTTTCCTAACATTTGTGTGCCTAACAAGTGACACATTAAAAATGTTCTGCTAACTTTGAGAGAACATTACATACATTACATACACACATTAAACACTGCTTTATGCAAATATGTTCACGTCATCATGTACCATATGTTCCAAAGTGTTGAAGCTTTCTGTAAGTGCTGTGACATCCAGATGTTGGTGCAATTTGATGCAAAGGGTTTCTCCTTCATAAGCTTGAGATCACAGTGAGGTACAAAAAATAATTGTTGGTTTGTACAACAACATAAGCTCATTACATGTCTCTTATTTACAACAAAATGGCCTCAATTACAAATGTGAGTGGAGTTAATTTTGGTCAAAAGCCACTTGTTTTGAATGGTGAGCCCCAGCAAAGCGTGACGCCAGAGCTCAGGAGATGTCAGACAGAGTTTACCAGGTCAGGCAGCTTAAGGCTACTGCATGACAGAAAAGCCATGCCGTTGCTGGAGAAAGCTTGGCTATATTCAATAGCATAATATAGCATTATAATCAACTGAACACTCAGAATCACAGCTGCAATCAAGAGTTTCTCTCAAGAGATTACTAAAGAGAAAATATTACAGCCAATTCCAGCATGCACGAGGAAAACAAGTCACTTCTGTATTCAGTGAGCTCAGAACAGACACCAGCAGTTACAGAAATATGATAAATAGGATTTTCATGAGTTTTTCTAAAATGTAACATTCTAGAATTTGTCAGAACTGATCTGTGAAACATCAGGGACAGCACAAATGAACAAGACACAACAATCAGTATTTCCAAATACGAGACGCTTCACCATAGTGCTGCTCAGCTGAAGCTCTTAAAACCCATTAAGACTCAAACAAACAAACAAAAAACTTTATGCTAGTCATATTTTCTGTCCTCACATTAAATAACAAGTCACTGATGATCATTATACAGCATGTTTATCTTAACTACTGCACGCATACTGCAAGAAACTGTTCTCATGGCTATGTAGAACATACAGAAGCTCTGGAAACTCCCGTGTCACAAAAACATGAACCCATGGAGACGCTGTAGTTCTTTAAATGTGTTACTGTAAAAATAAAATTTTAAGAATTAGGTCATTGTACAGCACAGCCACTAATGCATTAGTTAAAACCCATGTTGTTAAGAGATACTGACAGAATACGACTGCATAAACAAACAGTAAATAAAGATAATAGAGACAAAACTCACCAATAATTGCTCCTCTGTGCCAGAAATCTGCTAGGACCAATTTTTGACTCTGTGTTATATGGTGAAAGAGATACACAGTTTCAGTAACAACCTTAAAATAACAGCTGTAGTTTTGTGTATTCACATAAAAATGTCACATATTTCTTATGCAAAATACATTAACTTTGATCCTGAAAACTAAATGGTGCTTATGCAGATTTCCAGAGTTCCTCCAGACTTTGGAAGGGGCAACTATCACATATCATGTTTTTACGGTAAATAATGACATTTTTCCTACTTCCAATGCAGAGACTCCGATTGTTCCTTTCCTGCAGGTGATTCAGGGGGAAATTAACATCCCTGTGATGCCAGATATATCTCGGAGGAAAGTTTCCTGCAGTTGTGTATCGTTCCTACACAAAGAATGTTTTCTTCTGCTTCCAGAGGAATGAGAATTGATTACCAGCCTCATCGTTTGATCATGAACAGCATTGTGTGTGTTATTCTGTATTTAACAAGTGCAACCTGAAGCAACATGTCTACACAACCCAGAGACGTCAACAAGAAACGCAGTCCGGAAGAAAGAGAGACGGAGATATTGAGGGTTATGGTCTGTAAGCTCTGGTTTTCCTCCACATCTCTATTTGATTCCCTCTGTCTTCTGAATACCAACACAATCTCATGGCCATTCTGTTTATTATGTTTTAGCAATTTAATGGCCAATTCATGTAAACCTGTACAATCTCACTCGTACATTTTCATATGATCTCCAGTAGAGATTAAGGATGGACCTTCATCCTTGGTTTTCCTTTCAAAACATGTTTCTGTTCAAATCACATATGAATTCATTCAAAATCACCATCTTGTAAAAAAGTTTTCAAGTAAACTCCTGTTAAAAATACAGTAAGATTTCATTGGTTCTAGATTCTATTTGTGATACTTTACAGCTACACCCAACAGCGACAGGTTTCATTTGAACGTTCCAACCATCTCCACCCTCCTTCCTCACCTGTGAATGAAAGAAACTCATTTTAGACTAGAAGAGGTAAAAATGTTATTAAACTTAGCCGACCCTACACACCACACAGAAGCATGAACTAGTTTGGTTCCAAATTCTTCAAGAATGGTGCAAACTGAACAGGACATTTAATTTACATTGTTAATTACATTAATTTCCGGTGCCCTGCCCTTGTACATTATTAATCCTTTAATGAGCAGTCATCAAGAGTTTATCATCTGCATGACCTATGAGACCTATAGCAGAAACCTTATAAGTCAAAGTTTCATTTACCAAATCTCAAATTAAATTCTTTTAAATGTCATTTGTCTAGCTGAAATCTACACTGAGGTAACACTGTGTGATTGATACTTTGTGGGGAATAAGAACTGGGTTGTTAGAAAATAAGCCCTCAGTTGTAGAGGTGGGGTGGTTGGTCTGATAGCAGGGGTCAGATCAGCACATTGCCCCGCTCTGAGTTCTTGTCATCATGAGCTCTGTTGTTTCACGTTGCAGGGTAACACCATTTGACAAGAGCTTACACTCTGAAGGGCACGGGGTCTTGAAAGAGCGGGAGAACGATTGAGACCTCAGAAGACTGGGGAGGAGTTCTCAAAGGAACGTGCTTCTGGAGACACTTCGAAAGCTTCTCACATACTCACGTACTTCACATCCCAGACATAACAAGATCTTATAGCTGCTCATTGGGATTCTGGGCTGGGTAGTGACCTTTCTGACTGTAATTAAGTTAACCTTATTTTTACAACAATACAGAGGGCCTGTCATCATTTAATTAATTCCCATGGGCTGCATTCGAAAGATGTGGGCATAGCCCTGAGACATCTGGGAACATGAGATGAGTGCTCTTTTAACACTTTTGGGCTTGTGTGTCCAGCATTTAAGTGGATACATACAGGACAGACTGAGTGTAGAAGATGTGGAGGCCAGAGGGTGTAGATGCAGCACGAGTTGACTATAGCAAATATATACATGTAAAAGAATCACTTCATCAACACCAGAGACTCACCAAACAGCTTTACCCTTTAATTAGACAGCTGATCTGACAACAGCTCAAGAAAAACCTAACATTTTGTTACGTTAGATTGTAATATTATAGGGCTGATGAAGCAAAATTAGCTGAAAATATTGGAAGCAGACTCCCAACTAACAGGTTGTCTAATGTCCTCTCAATGTTCTCTCAAAGAACATTCTTGCAGTAATGTTGGTAAAACTGTTTTAAAGTTATATGTCATATCAGAAATGTTATTCTTAAGGTGTTAGTGACATTTTTAAAAAACATTAAAGAATTAAAAGTGTCAATAACGTTCTTATATCCAAGCAATAATGTTTATACAACGTCTAAAAAAATTGACATTTTGAACATTCCTGTCCTACAACAACCTATATTTAGCAGCAAGCAATTTCCCATTTTAACTCTTAAACTTATTTTGTTTACAGTTAGCCTCCCCACGGTACGATCCGTCTCACTCACAAAGAAAGACATGTTGGGAATTTTCCAGCCATTGATTCGCTCCAATCAAAACTGTTCTGCCCCATTCCACTTTATTTCCAGTCTGCATCGCCCCATCACCATCATACCTTCTCCACTCTCCCACGTTTTCCTCACAACAATAAAATATGCGGGGTAGCGCTCATAAACGAGCAAGTATGCATCTGGGAGGACTATTTTAATTTATATGCGATTAATTGGGGAACGTCGGCTTTTTCATGCTATGCTCATTTTGGAAGACATAATTAAACTTGCAGGGAAAATAATGATGTGGGAAAATGAAATAAATAATGTGACCATTCAGCCATTATGAGGCGTAAGAAGCAAAGTGATGGTCAGTGAGAGTAAACAATGGCTTTACGTCGACTTTGTAAAGGAGATAAAGGTCAAGACCCATGTAATCTTCTTTATATTGATCGCAGGGAGAGTTCTGTCCTCAAACCAGCAGTGACACTGTGCAAAATGAAGAAAAAGTTTATCTAAAGACAAAAGAAGAAAAAGTTTATCTACAAAAAAGACAACAGGTGCATCACCTTAAGGCCCGAGCCTGCGGCAGGAAGTGAAAAGCTTGGAGGTCAGTGCTGATTGGTCACAAGACACTCAAGAACCCCCAGTGGTGTTTGATGTGAAACAGGGCACAGACATCCCAATTCAATGTCACTGTATAGAAAACAACAGTCAATAACATCAGTTCTACCAAACATCCAGTTAACACGGAACGTTCTCCAAAAGTTCTCTCAACATTATCAAAATTGTTCTTGCAGTAATGTTAGTGGAAAGTTTTTAATGTTATACATCACATTTAAAAAGTTACAGAATTAAAAGTTTGAATAACTTTTTACAAATGTTAACGCAATGTGTAAAATATAGACATTTTGATTGTTCCTACAGTGTTTAAAATAACATTTTTATCATTTTTGTTAATTATTGGAAACGTGAAGGAAATGTTCTTACAACCTAAAGTTGTAAGCTGGGGATCTCCTGAGTTCCATAAAAAAGAGAAGGTGGGCTTTCCTTTAAATTTAGTCTGTCAGAACTGTTGAGCTTTGATTCCAAATGTTTGTGAATGTGAACACAGAGAACAGAAGTGAATCCTGCAGCTCGCTTTTATAACAAGTCCTCCGAGTCAACGGCTTATGGGGATCTTAAGAGCCATATGCCATATTTCTGGGGTAATTTTGATTTAAGAGTGGGGATTATCTTCGGAATGGCTGACAAATAGGGAGAGAATCAAGGGGGGGTGTCACTCTCTCTCTCTCTCTCTCTGAATTTCACAGCTCAAACAGTAAGCTTACATTAAAATGATAATGATTCATTTCCCCTGAGTTCTCAGAGATACTCCCTCCAACCGAAGTCCTGAATCTTCCCCTCCATATCCTGCGAGTCATTTTCTCAGTGTGAAATGAGACACTGAGACGGAGGATTAGTGATGCTCTGTGGTGTATGTGTGTACCAGAACTGACCGCCGGCTATCATACCTGAATGTAATCAGAACAGAATACGTTACATGCTTTTTTGTATTCATCTGGATATAAGAATGCAGGAACATTTTTTAAAACTCTGATAGAGCTTTCAGAGAACATTAGCCATCGTTCTGAGAATGTTCCGTGTAGCTGGTTTAGATGTTAATGTAAATTCAGGCCTACCTGTAGATGTTCGTCTCAACGGCAGAATTACGATGACCCACGTCCTCCTCAGAAGTGCAGAGACTGCTGCTAGATTGAGACCTTCAACCTGTAAACATCCCACATGTGACTGTATGACATGACACAAGCATGGCATGACCCACAGAGATACACAGATCATTCACATTGAAGAAAATAAGTTCACCCTAACCCTAAACATTTAGCAAATGTTAAAACACACTGAATAATTCTCACTGTTTCTTGGTTTTTAGATGATTTTTTGTTTGTTTGCTTTTGCTGACATTCAAACCTGCAAATCCTGCAAAACTACCATTAGTTTTCCCATTTTGTTTCCTTATACATGATCTTCCGAGCACCAAGCAATGAAAAACTTCCTGGTTGCCTTCAATTACAATGAATACATTGACGGTGCTTATAAAATCCCTCGCTGTTTTTTATGTCAAGACACCCAGATTAGACAGAACATTTACTAACACTGTAACCATGTAAAGGCTTCTATTGGGTGCTCTGTTTAATCAATAGCATAACCCTTTAACAACAGCTGAACTCTGTTTCACATCTCACAGTCTGCGTGAGGAGAAAAGAAGAATCAGAAAAACGTTTTTTAGGAACAATAAATCCTCATTGTAATAATTTGTGTTTATATATAAACTAATTCAGGGCATGACATTATCATCCGTGACATTAGATCAATATTTATTTTACAGAAAACCTCATATCATATGCAGTGCTTTGGGAAGGCGTCATATTTTATGCACTGAAGGCAAAAACAAGCACACAACAATCTCGACACGAGGCCAGCTCTGGAGAATTCTGATGCTTTTCTCTACGTCTGTTTTATAGTAAACCCTCATTGCCACTGTTTACGAGACTATAATGTGCAGTGTGGGTTGGGGGGGTGTAGAACTGACTAAACAGAGAAAGTTATCTTTAAAAAGCCTTTGAGACGTTAGGAAATGTAGAATCTTTTACGAGCTGAATGTCTAATGCTCTTCACTGTTTGCCCTTGAGTATCTCTGTGTTTCATTTGTTCCTTTCAAGAGCTCATATTGGCAACTTAATTAGCCATTTAAAATGTGCTACTTGGATTTTCTAGTGCAGGCAGTTTGTAACCGTTAAAGGTGAAATGTGTAATTGTTTGATGTTAAGATACCGTCTCCTGTTCCAGTTTGGATGCAAAGAGAGAAATATATGTAAAGAGTAAAATCTGTAGCTTTGTTGATATCCTGTTGTGAATATTACTCCCATTGTTCAAATGGATTTTGGAAAGTCTGTGTAATTTTAAATATAATTAAATACAATGAATTACAAAAACAAATAAGTATCAAACTAAACTGTACTAACTAAACAAAGCACTTTAAATGTATGGTATGCTTTAAAATCAACATAAAATGACATTTGCGATCCATTTTACATCTGTAACAGAAGAATGAAACAAAACTTTACATGAAAAGCATGTAGGGTGGGGCCTGATTTATCTATCATGAATTTGATTAAATTATGACAAGCGGGTGTTTCATACCAGACCACACAGTTAAATGTGGATGACCACTTCCTTAAGGAATTACAGCCAACACCCATTGGTTGAAACCAGTTTGGTGATGTCAGCTGAAAAAGGAAAACATTTTAAGGGGACACGCAAGTCATTACATATTGATGAAAGATTATAAAACATTTCTGTTTCTTTTGAATGATGTGCATGAATTATACAAAACAACACGATTTTGTTTCACGTTAACCTGAAGCTCACTTGCGCAGAAAGACCTTCGTTTCTAAGCCCTTGAAGTGACCGTACACCATAAATGTCCAGACAATACTGTCACATCATTAGTACTCCACCTCTGATTCAAACACCCAAACACTCAAATTTAGCAAAATTTGCACCATAGGAGCAGCTTACCGGACCTTGTAGAACGAACATTTCCTCACCGTTGAGTTAGCGGTGCACAGGCCCTGAGGGAAGTAATGTTTTCTTTTGAAGTCTGCAAAGCCTTCATGTCCTAGATTTTCTTTTATTAAAAGCACAGGTTGTACAAAGCACTGCAAGGGGTTTCATTTAGAAGAGTAGCTGTGGCGTATGTCACTCACTTTTTTCCTCACGTTCAATTATTGCACAAGATGTCAAAGTGCGTTTGTTGTTCTCCATTTTGAATTGACAAGCATCTAGTTTTTGTTCCAGCAGCACAACCTGTTTACAACTCTACACCACTTTCTGATCAAGAAAATAGCTTCTTATCACGCAGAACATCTGCTGAGGCTAATTACAGATTGATTCTCACACAATGAGGGAACTTTGTTGGTGCAAATCTCGACTTTACTGTCCCTGAAGGAAGCAAGCCGACTTAAAAGTTTCCTGGAACAAAGACAGGTGGAAGCTCGGACCACCTCCGGAATAATAGTTAACACAGCGCCTGTCAAAGAGTCACGCTTGGTGAAAAAAGATAATTATAAATAAAATTGTTTGTGCAACCCCCAGTAAGCAACGTATAATCAAGTCAATGGAGTAAACAGAGCTAATAACATCCTGTAAGTCATAAACCGAGAACTGTTAAACAGTGTCAATACCTACTGTGAGGCATGGTGAGAGAAATTATAAAACCATGTGGCACTTTTCTGCCTAGCAGGAAACGCAAACATAATGAATGTAAATAAGACTGAACATATTCATTATCTGATTGAGGGGCAGATTTAAAGCAACAGAAGTTGTTGCTGTCTCACGCCCCACCGAAACCTGAGAGCCCTCAGAATTAACATCACTTTCCATTAGCAACAGTCCTGCTTGTGTTTGTGTCGGGTAAAATTATGCTTTTATATGTGTTGTGCAAATGACCTGTGCTTAAATATACACAGTGACAAACAGGGTACTGTGCTTTTCCATCATTTATAGAGCTCAGCGGTACAGATCACCAACCATTTTGGCATGTTGAAGGGCAAACAAATTCAACATCTCCTCATTTTGGTCTAACACTTTAAAATAAGGTTCCATTTGTTAACATAAATTTTCTACCTTTACATTTATGCATTTGGCAAACACTTGTCCAAAGCCATTCACAGTGCATTCATTCATTTTGTTTTTTCCAGTATGCATGTTCACTGGAAGTCGAACCCACAATCTTTTTACTTTACCAGCTGAGCTGCAGGAACGCCTTAGTTAACGTGAACATTAACAAAGCTCATACAGCATTTATTCACCGTAGTTAATTTTAACATTTACAAATACATTTTACATGAATAAACAATTAACAATTGTATTTTCGTTATTAAACATTGAATAAAGTATGAATAAATAAAAACGTAGTATATTGTTAATTGTTAGCTCATGTTAGTTAATGCATTAACCAGTGTCATCGAATGAAACCTTACATTTAATTGTACCTTTAAATATCTACACCTGCAACAGGCCAAGAAATTCCTTCATTCAAAATTAATAAAACAATGTTTTTTTAAGTGTTAAGTTGGTTCACTTATGATGTATTTCTGCTTCAGTGATATTGGTACATCCGTGAGCCATCCATAAGAATCCTGAGTGAACTTAACAGCCAAAACATTATTGTCTTATTGTCTGAGCTGTGCAGTTCTGTTACTGCAGACAAACTCCTGTCTGGAATAAGAAAGCAACTTTAGGTGTCAGTCTTTCTCTCAATGGCTCCTCGAGGCAGCTGCAGGTTTTAAAGTTGTATTAGCATCAGCTGTCTCTCTGATTGCCTCATAGGAGATCATAATAAAGATATGAGGCAGTTTATTACAGCTAGAAGGAAGTATTACATGTTTTGTTCAGAAATACAGCTGTATGACAGCAGTCATAATTCATGTTTTGTCTATTCCCATTCAGAATTGCATGGACAGTATACAGTACAGTATATTACTGTATAGTATAAATACAGGACAACAAATAATTCCACAATTCCTGAATGTGTTACAGTTTAAATATATAATTATTTTTCATTTGCATTTCACTATGACCTGCAATGAAAACTCTAATATGTAAATCTGACTGTTTTTGTCATGTTTTGTCAAATACAAATTGCTTGTCACTTCTTCACATCTTTTGTAATAATGCAAAAATGCAAATAATGTTCTAAATGCTTATAAATACTTTTTCTTTAAGCATAATAGAATTTTACTTTACATTTTTCTATTGATTTTGTGGTGAAAAATAGAATATGTTCTTGACAGGTTGCATGAAATTTACCTGAATATCTTGGGCTGTTTTTACCGTGCTTGGCTTCACACACATATACGCATTACGCCACAGATGTAGAGGGATTTGGAAGAGTCTAGGTCTGTATATAGAAACCCAGAAGGATCTCTGCATGCATCAGCTGACCAGGATACAAGACACACAGTCACTACAGAACAGTTGAAAAGTTCAGTCAGTCTGTAAAAGCGACCCAGGAGACAAGATCAGACCTCGGCAGAACACATCCCCGCCGGTGAACCGCAGAACCTGTGGGCATTAAGTCACAGCCGCCTGCTTGCACTGAAACAAGTAAAAGTTTCATGAACATGTTCATTCTACCATTTAGTACCGTGTGCTATTTTGGTCTATCAGGGAGAATTGTTTTGACTGATGTAATCTTAATTAAACACTTAACGTATGGCATAGATATTATTCATATATTCATTTTAGACATTATTGCATGTCATCCTGCATTAATTAGCAAGGCTCATTAGTGAGTCTTCATGAGATCAACGTCAGGTATCCTAACTATCGCACTTAAATCTCACCTATCTCAGCTGAAATACTATATGTGTTGCATATAGTACTTTGTGCTGCTTAATGTATACTGCATTGCAGTGTATATACATTGCATATAGTAATGCATACTGTCACATTTGCATACCGTCACTGTGTATCATGTCTTAAAGCAATACCTACAACAATTTCAACCAGAAATTTCAGCTTTTACATTCTGTGTAAAGAGAATTAAATGTTATTAAATGTTATTTAAGGATGGGGCAATGCTAATTATTAGATCCAAAAGCAAACCTGCAACTTAAAGTACGCCATAAATCAGAAGTTAATCAGGGGTCATTCACATACAATAGAAGTCTCAAAGGTACAGTAACAACCTTTTGCAGTTTAAAGTTACAGCCTTTTACAGTCTAAAGGTCAGAGTGAGTGTGATAAATGGTGATAAATATCAACAATATTTGTACATTTGAGGAGAATGTGAGTGGTGTCTGGCTGCGTGTACCGTCATAATGCTTAAGTGTTGCTGTGTGGTTGCTAAGGTAATTGGAGTGTCAGTAGTCCGGTGGTATGGGGTTGTTTTGGATGGTGGTACCTGGTTGGCCTGGCTCAACGTTCTGTGCAGACACACACACACACATCAGGGGTGAGATGATCAGGTGTCATCTCCGCTCACCCAAACTGCACTTTTGTTAATTACACTGAGTTAGTTACCGGTTACCCATCTCTCTCTCTCTCTCTCTCTCTCTCTCTCTCTCTCTCACACCCTTTAAATCATTCACCTGCTGAACAAGACCAGAGCAGAAGAGAGAAGAAATCATCACAGATTTAAGCCATTTCCTGCATTCATTCAGTACAGTACACACACACACACGCGCTTCATCTGTGAATGGAAATCAATCTCATGTTTCTAATGAAGAAAAATAAAAACTATGGCGTAGCTTTGTTCCTCTGGCCGTGATTCTGCTCCTGTGGTAATGATTATGAACATGATGGTAAGGCAATGAGTTTCAACTTTGGGGATTTTTTAAATGCAACCCAAAGCTGTTGCAGGTGCTAAACCCAAACTTAAAATAAAATAATCCAGATAAATTTAACACGGACTGTAAGAAGTTTCAAAATTTGTTTTGTTTAAATATTTTAGAAAACTTCATCATCATACCACTGCTGGCTAGTGACAAATTAAGTGTGACTTGAGAACATAACATATGTAACCATTATGTGTAAAGCTGCTTTGAAACAATGCAACAAAGCCCTATATAAATACATTTAATTTGAATAATGAATAATTCAATTTCAATAAAAAAATGTTAAGTACATTTGTACTATAATATAATGTAAATTAAGGTTGTTGCACAAAAATTATAGGCAAACCTTTTCAAAACCTTCATGAGGAGAGTTAGGAACGTGTTAAAAACTTCACCTTAGCAACTGCATAGCAACACTTTAGCAACCGCATAGCAACAACCCACAACATCCTAGCACTGTGGCAACGAGTTCTGTACAGAAAAGCACCACCATTTCCATGGAAAAAAATGACTATTTTATACTTTTAAATGACTATTTTAAGAGGCGTTTTGGGTATGCAAATGACCACCGTTATGACCGAATCTTCATGTTTCTTCATATGCGTCTGTTTAAATGTATCTCGAGTAATCACAGAGATATCAGTCCACACTCGAGCAGATCAACTTCCTGTAAATAAACCAACTCATCTGAATGCATCAGCGGTCGCCATCTCTGATATGAGGGTGGAACGCGCACTAGCTTATTTTGGCTCGATAGCTTATGTAAATACACTCAGGCAGTGAGACAGAAAGTGGTTCAGTAGCTGCAGGTTTTTTAGCTTCCTTTTATTGAGACGGGAACTCCACGGGGAGAAACAGGAAGGTGCGGGTGCTTCTGAAACTATGAGATTTTGAGGAGGTGTGCAGACACAGTTCATTAGCTGGCTACTTTCATCTCCCAACTAATTTTTCTGTCAAACCATCAGAGGAGATTAAGCGCCCGTGCCGATACGCGAGCACGGCGATACCATTTCATTTAACACGTCAGTGACTTTCAATTCAGAACAGCCCTGCTGAGGTGGGAAAAAGTTGTGGTGAAGCTGTTGAGTGATTGGGCCATTACAGTCCTTCAGTTTCTCATGGTACGTGTAACAAATGGAAGGAATATTGAGTGTGGTTTATATGGATGCATTCTTTACTTTAATAAATAGTGTTTATACAGACAGCATAAATCTACACTGCGTCTTACACTATTGACTTTGAATTCTCTGCTGGATCATCTGAATCAGGACACACTTTAGCCCAATCAGCCACTGCACACTACATAATTCATTTATCCACTGCGTGGCCAGTTTTTATATTTATTTCCTAAATGCAAAGGTAAGTGAATCTATCGTTTGTCTTGGTTTATTTGAGTCGGTGAGAGCAACTTACCTCCCAACTAAAAATCCTAGGTTGTCATAACACTTCCCTAATGTTTCCATTAAGTAACAGAAACATTATATGAAAGTTCTAGGAACGTTTAAAACATCCAGCTTTTTTTGCTGTTGTATTAACTTTACTGATTGTACTGATGGTACTGGTTATAAGAACGTTATTCAAACTTTTTTAATTCTGTAACATTTTTTAAAATGATCCACTAACAAAACACTAATAACTTTCTTATGTTAAGAATAACATTTTTGATATATGATATATAACATTCAAAGGTTCTACTAACATTACCGCAAGAACTTTTGATAACGTTTAACATTTTAACATTTAAATTAGTCAATGTTCTGAGAATGTTCCCCATGTTATGTGAGTAAAAGTTGTAAAGCTACAAACGTACTAACATGACTATAGTTATGTTGTTTTCAAAATAATAAAGACTTTCCAATAAGCTACTGAACAGTGGTGGTGCTGCGTACTAAAAAATGCCACATTGCATTACACACACAGGAGAACCGTAGCAATAATAACAGTGTTAAAATGTTTATTTGTAGCAAATCAGTTTGTTCAGACAGTTCATAAAAATCAAATTTCAAAAAATTATTCATTTCAGTCCTTGCACAGAAGCTGCTGTGGGGCATTTATGTTGTTTTATTTGTATGTTTTTGACTCGATTATATTTATAAAGAATTAAGAGTATAACTCTATAAAGAGTTTCCAGTTTTATTACTCATATTTAGTGTAAATTTAATGCTACTGCCTAAATATAGATCCCCATGGTTACTGTGCCAGATAAATACCGCTCTGATAAGCATCTCACTGTGATATATATATCTACATATATACATATGTATACACACACACACACATTCACACACACATATATGTGTATATATATTATATATATACACATATATGTATATAGCTTTTTCAAGTGATTAATCAATGTGTGGTAACCCATACTTGAAATATGACCTCTGCTTTTAACCCATACTGGTATGGAGTGAACACACACACACACACACACACACACACACACACACACACACACACACACACACACACACACACACACACACACACACACACACACACACACACACACACACGCTTTACTCAAGGGCACCTCAGTTGTTTTTCTGGCGGCATTAAGTATTGAACCTGCAACCTTTGGGTTTCAAGTCAGACTCTCTAACCATTAGGCCAAGACTGTCCCTGAAGGACGTTCTCTGAGCACCAAATCCAAACCACTAGACCACCATATATATACAAGCAACGTTTATGTACACCCCACCCAGTTTGGCTAATTTTTCAAAGCCTGACTGCTGCTGCTCCTGCTTGAACTATTTTAAATTATGAGCAGCTTGCAGCTTGAGAAGATCTTGAGAAGATACTCTTTTACAGTAGCTTCCCCAACACTGTCAAGCCAAACCCCCACAAAGCTCAATTCTGTAATAAGGCCACACATGAGAGGGTCTGCTCAGCTCGTGGGTGGAGAAAAAGCCTAATAAACGAGGAAGCACATTAGCGGAAAAGAGGGGAACACTCGGGTGGCATTGACGGCCTCATCATCTGTCAGCATTAGGCAGTATTAACTGACATCTCTCCAAGCAGGAAAACACTCAACTGGCAGCCCATCTCAGACAGCCATTGTAAAGAGCTGCAGCACACACTTGCTCTTCATACTGCAGCTTGCACACTGGACACTGACATCACGGCGGAAAGCAGAGCACACACAACAAGATTGAAGCCTGTCGGCCTGTGTGCATTTGGAGACTCGTCTTTAGTCATGTTTTGGTCGCTTCTCACTTTCTCACAAACATTAACAGATTATAGTTTTGTTTTGTTTTCTGTTGACAACAACAGATGAGCTTGCAAAATATGAACGAGGCATTGAAGAGCTCTTTGATTTTTCATTGCACCTCTCTGCATGCCTAAAGGCGAGCGCAGACTTTAAACGTGACCGTCATGTAACGGCGTCTGCATGCGAGTCGGCTGCGATCCCGGACGTTTCACGTAGCGCACGCCCACTTCAGCGGCCATCGCGCCGCTGTCGTTCTCTCGGGAGGTTTAAAGGGGCTCGAAGAGAGCAACTGGGGTGAAATGTTTGTAAAAACTGTGTTCACACTAATACTCACAGATTGTATTGCACCAATCTAATGATTTCATTAGCCAGACATGTAGGATGTCAGTGTGGGCTGTGCGGTTAAAGATCTGGGCCCCATTTACACAAAGTAGAACTTTTCATGTGTTTACAAATTGAGAAATTAGCATAAATCAGACAAAACAGTAACTTGCAGGACAATTATAATACGTTCATGTTTAGGATACGTTCTTTAGCCAATCAAACCAAATACAGAACTGACATTTCTTTGCAGATCACTTAATAGTATAATACAGTGTTGTTGTACATCCAAATAATTGTTTTCAGACAGCGTGAAATTCCTGATGGCCAGGTAGACACATACTATACAAATAAAATCAGTATTCATAAGCAGTCATACATTTTCATACGCTTTATTAACTATCTCTGAAAGTCCTTATAAGTCCCCAAGTGTTTCTGTAAAGTCTATCAGTGACAGAGGGTAATATTCGAATGTAAGAGGTGAAAATTAACTTTTATTAGATATTACAATATATTACAACACCTCTTCAAAGTCCTTTTCTTTCTATTAGAAATGACAAAATTACTCTCTCTGTCTGTCTGTCTGCCCCCCCCAATATTATATAATTTACTAACTGATGAATATATTCACAGAAAAGGATGGCTGGGGTATCTCCTTTTTAATTGCTCATGAACGGCCTATTTATAATCTACAGTTTCATGTTGAATGTTGTGTTAAAAGTTTGTATGGGGGTGTGCTCTTTTAAACGCAGCACTAAGCGGCCAATTAAAATCTTAGGTTATAATGAATGTTAAATTACTTTTGGATTTGCACCATGAGTTGATTACTCACTGTTTACTTATGCAGTGTTCAGTTCTTGGTTTCTGCAGCATTCTCATCAAGACCATTCAGAAATATTACATGTATTTACAAGAGCTGTAAGCGAAGGTCTACGCCCCCTCTTTCCAAAACCCCGCCCCCTCAAAGACATGCATGCACACTTAAAGACCCTTGTAATCGTATATGGGCTGCCCTGTGAATGCGCAAAATGACTGATAGGCAAAAACGGGCCTCAAAGCGCTCTGGTTGGCGAAACAAAAAACGGTTGTCACAGAGACAGGAGTGGTATTTCATAAAAACTTTTCTAGTGATATGTGTAAATCATGAAACAGGGACATAAAATACAACTTGCAGCAGCTTTATGAGAACTCTTCTGCAGTTTACCCTGTCTACAGTTGATTCTTCTGAATGATGAATCTGGTCTTGCCAGGCTGCTATGTGAGAACAATCTCACTCTTAAAATCTTAAAAAGACAAACTGATTATAATAAATGATAAAGAAATACTGCTCATATGACCACTGAGCCGAGATCAGCCCAGACAGCTTTCATTAAATTGACATTTCTTCTCTGCACAGCTGATTTCTGTGCAGTACTCTCAGTGTGAGACGGTTTTGTGACCTGGAATAACCAAAGTGCAAGACACAGATTATTGTTCCTCCAGTTTGTGTCCTTTTCTATGGAAAATCACTTGTACGGACCTGGCTGGCAACATCAGCCCCATATTTCTGTGTGCACAGCACGCCAGTCTCAGTGCAGGCTCCCAGGGCTCAACCGGTGCCTCTGGCTAACACAGGTCACACACTCATCGGCGCAAAGAGGATCACGACTTTTCAGCGAAGCAGAAATGTCTAGAAGAATCTGGGGACAACCATGTCACAGAACAGTAAGCATCAGTGCACCAAGTCAGTAAGAGAATACATTTTTATGATAAATGATGTATGATAAAACCTACAACACAATGATTTACCATTGTGGTGAGCTGCGGGTCCATTATTACTCAGTGTCAAGGTGACATTCATAGCGCAGAACAGCGGGTTGGTCATTAACATGCATAGCTTCATTGAGATGACTAATAGACAGAATGTATAGAACTACACAAACAAACCACAAACGCATGTATCCATGCAGGCTAATAATTACACTACATGGAAATGATAAATGATGATAAATTATTTATGCCAGCAATTTATAACCAAAGGTACATGTACCCCAGGGGGTACTTAAAGCTGCAATCTGTAAATTTACCCTCTCTACCGCCATCTCTGTTTGAAACGTAATATCGCAGGTACTTGTGGAGTTATTTTCTTAATGTGGATTATAAGTTTAAATTCTAAACAACCGCTGTAAGAACAAGCTACAAACGCTGCACCGTCTGCAGCACCCGGACTTGATATAGTAGCCTGATAGTCATAGTATTCTTTCTGTTTACTGGCGGACATTTCCCATGAAATCGGACCCAACAGCTCAAATTATAAATCATTATTATAAGCTTGTGAATTGGGGTCAGGTAAGGAGATCGTGTTGAACACTGATCTGTCTTGTACTTGCTCAGTAACTGATTTTTGTTCATTAATAACCCCTCCAAAAAAAAGAGTTACAAATTGCAGCAGTTTCAAGGCGAGGACCCTATAAGACATAAAATTTGTAAAAAAAAAAAATATGACTTGAAATTTTAGGGCTGTCAATCAACTAGAGTTATAAATCAATTGAAACTGACATCTGATGTTTTATCCAATCAAAGCACAGAAACCAAAACACATGAATACACTGACAAACATGCTACCAGTAAACTCCAGTATAATTAAATATAACATTCTTCGCCTGTTATTGTTACACATAATAAATTAAAAAATATATAGTTACTTGTCCTAAGATCTTCATGTCTTCAGGAGTACAGCGAGTGTTGTCAGTGACTGTTCAGAAGCTGGTGTATAAATCTGTATAAAATTATACAGATATTTTCAGGGCATTATTTGTTCGGTACAAAGTTCTTTCCTAATTTTCGCATTATAAAAATGATTTCTCTTTAATGGAATAATGTAGCACGTTTATTTATTCCGTGTGTTTATTTGTGTGTGGGGGGGATTTACCTAACCATGTATTGGACAAATTTGTACCAAAAAGTCAGCAAATCTAAGCAAAACTTCCTTTTGGGGACGTCCTCATTTTTAAGCTGTAAAAATGCAAAACATTTAAGGGTTAGAGTGTGGGTTATTGTGTTTACAACTCCTCTGTATAAAAACAATACAAGTCTATGGAAAGTCTTTAAATGTGTGTGTGTGTATGTGCTAACACAGTCACAACAAAAACAGCCATCAAATAATGTGATGACACATTATTGTTCACAAGATTTAGGACTCACACACTAAACATCACAACCACACACCAAATTTTACAGTCAAAATGTTACAATAACTATAAGTTCTCAGCAACGTAGAAAATTTGAGGCATAACCTCACCAAAGCTTCATGTCACACGACCCAATTTCTCTTTTGCCGTTCCTAGCTCCGTTAACAAACTTACCTTACACACAACTTAAAAAAACCTCTTTTAGTGATATTCTTGTGATATGTGAATGTATAATAAAGTGATAACTGATGACAGTACTTCTGTGTTGAAGTACCACCCCACACTGATCTAATGGGAAGCACTCAAGCAGACTACTGTTGCTATGGTTACCTCCTCCGACGATCACAACTTCTATCTGCGAGCATTTATTTGGCCCCAGGTGGAAATATACCTTCAGACTAACTTGTACGCTTCCGTGGTTACAGAAACGTTGATTGATAACACTCTTAAAACCTACCTCATATCCTATATCCTATATGTAGAATTAAAACCTTTCTGTGCTCTGTGTAGGGGAAATAAATTAAACACAAATTGCATCAAGGTGTGAATTAAAAGGGATCAAAAAACTGTATTTTACACCCCAGTGCTGTCATCATTTATGTGAAGTTCAGTTCCCCACACAGACAACAGAAAGCTGGTATAGTGTTCTCCTATATAGTGCTCATACAGTACCCAGCTAACAGTTTTAGGTTTTCCAATAATGTTTTTATTAAGTTACAAAAACATTAAATGTTATTTTGAATATTTTACAAATGTTCAAAACATCCAGGTTTTTAGATGATTTATTAACATTATTGCTTGGTTGTAAAGAACGTTATTCAAACTTTTTAAAATTCTGATATATATATACACAACGGATATATATATATATATATATATATATATATATATATATATATATAACATTAAAGTTATATTAACGTTATTGCAAGAATGCTTTTTGATAACCCTCAGAGGTGCCCCACTGTTTTTGATGCTCCCTTCATAGTTAACATCTAAGATCTGTCAACAACATTTAGGATGAAGCAACCTGGACATTTTTCTCAGCCCTGGTGGAATTCAGATGTGAATTCAGATCTAATTACAAGAGCTCTTTATCTTTTCTGTGGGTGAACTTTCTCTGAACCCTCCCGTTTCCACAGGTGAACCAACACTAACACACTGTGGGCCAGTTCTGATGTCAGTCCCGCTCAGATCAGTCCATCTCTGATTACTGCATTGTGAAAATTAAAAAAAATATATAAAGAATACCAATTAGTCTTTCTGACAAAAGGATTAATTATATTTGCTCAGTGTTAAGCAGAGATTAAAAATCTCCTCTTCAAGCTTTCTGACGTTCTCCTAACATTTTACAGTGAGTGATTGTTTGCAGTTTGCCTTCACGTTGTCTGTTTAACATTTGACAGTGAAGAGCAAAAAAATGCATGAAAAGGTATTTGAAACACACTTAAAGCTGCAATCTGTTTTGCCTCTTTGTCACCATCTCTGCTTGGAACATAAAATTTCAGGCTATTTTATGTACATGACTGTATGCTGTCAAACTAACATTTCCTGAGAAATCTGACCAGACAGCTCCATTTGCGATAACGTTGCGAAATGGTAAGGAAACGTTTTTGAACACTAATTTTTTTATGTATTTGCTCAATACCTGATTTTTTTATATTACTTTTGACCAAAAAAGTTACGAATTGCAGTTTTCATGTACAACAAACTGCAGTACTATGTCTGGCCAACTTCACTAGAATTTCACAGTCTGTTATTTCAAACACTGAAACACTGAAATATTCGGAAACCAGACAAACGTATAACTTCATGGTAAACAAGCTATAGTACTCCGGTAACTTGCTCTCTGTCAACGGAGATGTCCTAGAATACTAAGGCTAGCTCGCTCTCAAGGCCCTGGAGACCGTCCTGTCATCCTTCAGTGTTAGCAGGCAAATCGGGCACATCAGAGCACGGCGGAGCATGCAAACATGGGCTGGCGTGCCCAGAATCTTGAGAGAGTCCTTCTGCAGAGTAGACAGTAGAAGCGCTGCAGTACTCTAGCTGTCCAAACGTACAAGCATGCAGGAGAGGTGGACAGCTCGACAAGTTCTCCAAAACATCTCTGAGAGGGATGTAACTCATTGTCTAGTTTCTTTTAAAACACTTCAGTCCATCAAAGACATAAATGTCAGACTGAGGCACTTCAGATCTGATAGTTTGCAAAGAGAAACTTCATACCTTAAATTTTATTTGCTATTTAAAGATTCTGCACTTTTAGGGTCATAAGACATAGTGCACCTGTGCTGATCAATACTAAAAGCTACAAAGAACTCGGGTTCCCGCGCAGCCCCTTTATCTTTTGCTTACGAAGCTCAATTTGAATTGTATAATTTAATGATGGTTTAAAATGGCCAGAGCGGTCAAGGGATTTTAAGACTGTACTGTATGTGGGCTGTGCAAAGACAGTATAGGACTTTGGACAACAATACTGTTGTTTATTAAACTTTCTGTGCCAAATAAAATGGAAATACTACATAGCATGTTTCTTGTGCTCTTAAATGACTGTATAATAAAAATAATTTATATTTATTTTTTGATTTCATTGAGAAATGACTTCATTGGACTTCAGCACATGTAAAGAAAAGTATGGAAAGTAACCTGCAACTTTATGTTTCAAACAGAGATGGCGGTAGACATACCGTAACTTTCAGAACTCAAAACAATTTCCAGTCCAAAAAGACTGGAACTAAAACTAAAACTAAAACTTTACTAAAACTAACCTACATAATATCCTGACTTTAGAAATGTGAATACATTAACACTGAACACTGCATTTACACATTCATTACAGCTGTTTATTGTTTGAAAACTTGTCCTGCCCAGTCAAAGAGTGACAAAGGCTTAGAGGAGAGAAATGGAGCAACACAAACTATACTGGATGAGACAAACAAATCCGTATTTCATGTAAGTGCAGGAACCCTTTAAAAAGGCTTTCAAAGGCGGGGTAGGCAATGCTTGGTAAGGCTCTCCATATCCTGATAGCAGTCACTAGATACAGTGGTCTGAATATATATTTATATAATCTTCTTTGGAAGGTGGAGGACCATAAAATGTTCATCCAATCATTGCATTTGGTCCGAATGCAGAAACTGCATACATTCTTAGGGTCAGAGAAGAGGCCGGAAAACAGTCATGAAGTAAATTATGACTGTTTTGTGTGAAAAAAACTTGCTTCAGAAAAAAATCAAATGCTAACAGTATGATATGACCCCATTAAAACTAGCAGCTGTTCGTGGATCAGTGTGGCAGTATGTGTGGGTAAATCTAAGTTGTAGAATGTGGCCAGATAAAAGACAAACAGCTACATATTGATAACCTGAGTCATTAGACTCTGGTAGGTTTCCAGGCTCATCTAAGAAGTCTGCATCAAGATCATCTGTCTGCCTTTTCTCTCATTTCAGTCTTGCCAATATTCTGTAACAGTGGAGCCAAGAAGATGGAGGAGAACAGATGAGCGTTTATCAATACCTTTGACTGGGTAACACCCCAGACAGCAGACCTCAGCAGACTCATACAGTTCATATAAAGCTATGATGAAACTCCAGTGTGTGGAGTCCAAACCTCTTCACTGTATCACTGAACTAAAAATAAACTCAAGTACATGCAACAGAACGTCAATGTTTCCTAAAGTCATCTACTGGTAAATCATATATTTTCATTTATGAAGACATTTACATATGTGGGATGGGGATAATTGTAAATGTAAACTGTATGTAATATAATGATGCGTCACATAGTATAATAACTAGGTGTTCCTGTTGGTAGAGCATTCCCAGGGGACACACGTACTAATAATAATGTACAGCTTGAATGAACTGGAAGTTGCTTTGGATAAAAGCATCTGCCAATTGCATAAATATAAATAAAAGTTATTATTTATAAGAAAAGCTGGTTTTTAGAACTTGGAAAAGCTCAGACTTTATCCACAGAGCTGTTGTTTTTTGTTTTTGTAACTGATTACTAAAAATTAAACATGAATCGTGAACACACCTTAATAATTCATACTGGGGACAGAGATGTGACTGAATATTTAGTAACTTTGTCACTTTTGTTGCTGTCGTTTGGCAAAAAGACTATAAAACACACCTTGCACATCTAGCCAGTTTTTAACACGTTTAATGAGCTGTGACACTTTTATATGAATACACAAATAACATGGATCACTTTAAAAACGAGAAACTCTCACCTAAAATGTGTACAACAACTCATTTTCCACAGTTAATCCATTCATTTCATTCCTTCTATCAGAACGTTCTTCCTGAGCTCACAGGAACACATTCGAACCCCTTCACATGAGGTGAAGGTTGAGCGACAAAAATAAAAACACATTCCTGTAATTGCCAACATTTCGCACAGTAATTTACTCACAAGAGACAATAATCATTATGTTTTCTGAAAGCTCTAATAACGGACTTGTGATTGGTCTGTGATTGATCGTTTGGGAAAACAAAATGGCCCTTGGGGGTCCATCATAGTGCTTGGAAAAACTGAACAGTTCTCATTATACCTCATTCTGTATTTCATTTCATTTTGTCATAGAATAAACTGAGAAGCTAAACGTTAATTACTCCTTTATTTTGATCAGCTACAGTACTTAAACTACTGAGTGTGAATACTGAGTACACTCTTTAAATAAAGCTCACAAAAGGTTTTGTTGGGCTTCTTTGTTCGTTCCATAAAGAACCTTTAACATCCACAGAAACTTCGCAAAGTAAAGGTTGGTCAAAGGTTCTATAGACTATTAAGAGGTAAGAAAGGAGGTTCTTTGGGGAACCAAAAATAGTTCTTCTATGTCATCGCTGCAAAGCCCCTTTTAACGCAGTTATTTTTTTTAAAAGCATACATTAAGAGTAACAAGGTCAACCTGTGTGATACAGATCCCATTTACTTAAACAGCTGATCAACACAATTGAGATCTACAGGCTGCCAGCTAGTGCGCCTGTGTGTGTGTGTGTGTGTGTGTGTGTGTGTAGAGTCACAGAGGAAAGTTTAGTTTATATAAAGCACTGTGGGTGGTAATAAATCAACATGTGAGACAAGCTGTCTCTCACTATCTTCTTTAAAAAAGAGAAGAGTCGACCCGGGACTTGATAGATGAAAGGTTTTTCAGACAAGCATCAGAACTCACAGCAGTCACAGTAGGGAAACATCACAGAGTTGCATGTCTGCTCGCTCCTGACTGACATAATCCATATAAAACGCTTCCTAACCACTGAAAAAAAACAGTCATCTTATTGACCGGCTTTTGTTAAAGATTGTGGGCGTACTTTCTTAACTGTCACATAAAACAATAGTCACACAAAGGCAAACATTGTCCACTTCTTTACAATCAGAACGAAGGACAATGATGGACGTTGATGAGACGCTAAGAGGGCGTTCTGAGGTAGAAATGCTGTGTGAGGTCTTGTACATGAGCTACAGAATAATCCAACTCTGTCCGAGAAAATGGCCGGATAAGAAGGTCACGTCAAAATAAGATTAAGACCTTTTTTGCTCAACCCTCCAAAGCAACAGCGGCTGAACGGTTTGCGTCAGATGATGGCTGAGATCTTAAACAGAGCAGTTTATTTTATAGATATTAGTATTTATATTATATATATATATAATAGATATTTTATATAGATATATATATATATATATATATATATATATATATATATATATATATATATATATATATATATATATATATATATATATATATATATGGAATTTATGGTACTTCATGTACAAATGTGTATTGTGTGTCTTGAAACATGTCAGGTACATATTTGGGTCAGATTTTACCCCAGAATCAAAGAGAATAAAAAAGGAATATTTTGTTTACAGAAAATGAAGGCTATTAAAGGATCATGAAGAATATTTAAGTTATGACTATTTAAGTGAAAAACCTGAAAAACCTAAAATATAACCTGGAAATGTTTTCCCGAGTTGTCATAGACAATCACAATCACAAAGATGTTTAGAAAACAGACTCTACTAAACTTTCTGCCAACTTTTTAAACTGGAGTATCACAATCTATTAAAAGTAAACAGCCATGTGTTTTTCTGACAGTCACATGCAAGATAGAGGTTTATTTTTCTGGGAAATGTAAGAATCCCAGCTTTGGATCAATCACACTACATGGCAGAGGGATCTGTTTAGGCCACAATGCAATCAGGGTACAAAGATAAACTGCCTTGCTGCTCCAGTTCATCTCCTGCCTCTCTCCCTCATACAGAGCAAAAGAGATGTTGGTCAGACAGGCAACATTCTATTGTATGTCCAGCCAAACAAAACAGGCTATATTAAAATCCTTCAAGTGAATCTCCTTCTAAGCAGGGTTCAACCTCAAACTACCTTCCCTCTAATTCCCACAAGCTGCTTTGCTTCACCAGCTTACTGACGATAAGAGAGGAGAGTCCAAGAAAACAGATCAAATATTCCAGCATTGATTTTTGAGGTCAGAGGCGCTTGGCTTTTACTGCACGGATGTGTTATCATTAAAAACAGGCTAGTGTTGTCCTTTCACACTCTTTTTTTAAATCTTTTTGAAACCTTTTGATAATCTAGTTTAAAAGGCATGTGCCGAGAAAGATATCATCTGTCTGTGGTTCCCAAATAAGAGGTTTTGCAAACAACATTAAGTCTTCAATATGGGAAAGTTGCACAAAGCTTGCCTGTTGTAAAAGGTCAAAATATATTCTTTTAAAAGCAACATAACTGGCCTTGACACACAGCCATGAGCGTCTACGGGTGTCTTCTCTGTGACATCATTTCCTGTTTCATGGTGTTCTTGTCACACAAGCACCCAATAGCTTCCTGTGCGACTACCACAGCTTCATTCACTGCTTTAATTAAAGAATAATAAAAGTATATCAAATTATCTTCAGTTTTAGTTATGACTATTCAAAACACCTAATTTAACAACATGTTCATCACAGAAGGGATGTATTAAGGTCATTCAATTAAATTTTGAATGTATTGTAACTTATTAGATTCACCTTGAGTTCTGTGTTAATATTAAACAGTCAGACATTAATGACCCCATATTGATTCTCTTGAGAATACATTCATCCTACACACGACATATCAGTACTGAAGACGGTAAGAGAACAGAGTTTATAAATGGCACAAGACATAAAACTACACAAAATAACAAAGATCCGTCCAGCATTTTCATTATTACTGTTTTTCAGTTCTCTCAGTGAATCGCATTTGCATTCCTACAAAAAGGAAAACAGCACTCTCTTTCACGACAAACACTGTCACAGCAGGCACGGATGTCCCAGCGGAGCGTTAGATGATGGGTTTAGGACCTGCTCTCTCTTCCAGGGCTACATCACAACGCTTCTCCTGTGTAAATCAGAAGAGAACAACACACTGACATTCATGGCTCGTCTGGTCCCACTGGGAGAAAACATGCATGCTGGAGAAAAATGAATGTTTACCCTTCTGTTCTGGCTCTCAGCTGTAAGAAGTGGGCAGGTTTAGTATTTACACTGTCAGCATAAAAACCAGCATCATCTTTTTCCGGCCCTCCCATCAAAACAGCCTAAAGTGATATTTTGAACAAGTTAATTAGAGACTACCTCTTGACCGACACACTAACTGGCTCTTCAAATGCAATGTTAAAGTGCTACAAATGCAATGTTAAAGAACAAAAAGTACAATTTCAATTAAAGCCCAGGGGCTTATCTGAATTGTGTGACTGATGCGGCCCCGTGACACGTCAATGTGGCGTAGCGTGTGCTATCAAACATGACATTTAAAATGCAGGTGGCAGCTTCACCCGGAGGTCAGATGGTGGGCGCGTGCCGCGTGATATCTGTCTGTGTAATGTGACTGGACAGGAGGAGTGAGACACTCCTGTCTTCTGTGACACAATGAGCTGATCATGCATTAACACATACCAGCCGGAAGGCAGGTAACTGAGAGTGGGTTGAAAAGAAAAGTCAAAGTTAACGAATCAGTCCTGACATCTTCAACATGTTTATGATGAGTCTCTAAACTCAGGAGGGAAAGTGGATTTATTCCAAAACCTAGTGTGCTGTCTCGCTGTCTACCTTCTACACAGACTGCTGCCTTCCAAGGGAACATCCTAACCAAAATGGAACCTCAAAAGCAACATGTTTAAAACACTTCATGGGCAGTAACGCAAGATCTGTGAATTTTGTTGACCACTAAGACTAACTGTTGAATAGTTTAAACATTTAGAAAAACCAGGTCATATTTACACAGGCTGTATTATTTTAATAAGTTACCATTTATTTAAAATATGTTGGGAATCGGAAAAAAACATTATTTTTCAGAGTGTTCCTGTAGCTCAACTGGTGGAGCATTGTGTTAGCAGCACAAACCTTGTGGGTTTGATTCCTAGCAAACACTTGTAATGATCAAATGTATAACTTGAATGCACTGTATGCGACTCTGGATAAAAGCATCTGCCAAATGCATGAATGTTCATGTAAATGGCTTTATAAAATGGGTTAAATAAGGTCAGCAAACTGTTCTAAAAGTCTCTCATGCACATCAAAGCTCTATCAAAACGAATGACTTGCAACTCTAATAAGCACAGAATATTAGATTGAACTTTTTTATACCCAGAATTGTTGCAATGCATTGTGGGATGGCCACAAATAATAAATATGATGCTGCCTTCGATTTTGTCTAAAATACAGTACCTTATAAGGCAGCATCATTTTGTATGGAACTGCGCTCACGTTGCCTATAAACGCTGCCGTGGTAGGCAGCTCACCCAGGTTTGGAACAGAGCTTTTGGATTACTACATTTTGAGGCTACTGTGGTTATTCCAGTGTTGTGTGAAGGGTGATTATTACCACGTCGTGAAACGTGTCATTTTACCTTGTATATGCCAGAGTTAACTTAAGCTCCACAGCCAGCATTTAAGCGTGATATGTTGAGTCCCGCTGCTCAGAGAGGGAGGCACGACACGAAACCTTCAGGCAAATTACCTGGACGAGACAAAAAAAGACTCTGAGACTTCAAAAACAGCAGAAACTAAGAACAAACTATATTTAAATTTCTTTACAATCCCCAGTTTGATATGTAAAGTGGATGGACAGTCTGAAATCAACAGAAACAGAAAACGTCAAACTATTTTAACAACTATGGTTTTGAGCCATTAGTGGACAACCTTTACAGTCTAGCTAGCAAAGGCATTTCAAAACTGTATCTGAGAGGAAAGGCGGTTATTTCTGGGCCTAAAAATAGACGAGCAGCTTCGGACAAGACAGCTGAATGTGGACATCATGAGACAGTTGAGATAACGGTGTGTATTTAACAAAACACACGATATGCTTTAGCTACATCGAACACAAAAACATTCCAGGCAATTCTTATTTGAAGTGTGCTAAGTGTGAAAATGGGTAGAGAAACCAGCAATTGGTCCTGATCTCATATACACGGGTAACTGTGAGGCTAACAGCTCCTTTATTCCTTTTACAATGATAAATCTTAACACCAGCCGCATAGTACACCAGGCAATGACAATTTAGACACTTTGACTTGAAATCATATTTGAAAAACAACTTTAGCGCATAATAGCTTTTCAGTATAAGAGAGGTGAGGTCAAATCAAACTGAGCTGTCAGTCATTTTATAGTTCTCTACAGGGGTCTGTTTCCTGCTCTTTTAATCCTCTTTCTTCCCAGGCAAACGAATTCGGTCTAATCATCAAGTAATTATCGATAAAGCAACCATGAGGAGAAGAGAAGAGACTGGCTGCTTCCAACACACAAAATAAAGTGCCAACTATTCTCCTTAATACGTGGCTATTCTAAAGTTTCCTGTCAGTTCCTAGTTACTGGCTAACTTTCCCTCATACACATCCTCTACAAAAGCCCTGGAGAGATTCTTTACTTTCCGTTTGAGATTTCACCAGGAAAAGGTCAAATCTTCACAAAGTCCTCTGCACTCAGCAGTACTGCAGCTGAAAATTCACACAAGAGGAAGAAAAAGCAGAACATTTCATTTTTCCATTTGTCACTGATGACAGAAACACCTGGAGAAAGAGAGTGACTGTGTCTTTTTAATGGCCAGAATATTAATGGACTAATGCAAGGTGGGGCAGATTTCACGCCAAACGTACTCCAGCAAATCCTGCAGACTAAAATCTTCATATTAGTGCCTCGCAGGATCTTTAGCTGGATAACCCAGCTAACAGTTTTAGGTTGTAAGAATGTTTCTGTAACGTTTCCATTCAGTAACGCAAATGTTATAAATGTCATTTTGAAAGTTCTAGGAACGTTCAAAACTTAAGGTTTTTTACATGTTGTATTAACATTATCGTTTGGTTATATGAAAGTTATTCTATGTAATATTACACTGTCACTTTTTTAAAATGTTCTACTAACTACATAAGAATAATGGTTTTGATTTATAGGTTATATATGGTATAATGTACAAACACATTTTACTAAAGTAACTGAAAGATCATTTTTTTGGTAACATTGAGAGAACTTTTACAGAACTTTAGCCAACATTCTGAGAACGTTCCCTGTCAGCTGGGAAATGCAAAGAGAGTTGATATTGCAGGTTCATGTTCGGTGATATGAAACCTAACACAAGCAAACATTTTTCCTGTATTTTAATAAAATATCTGCATGTCTTCGTACTTCCTGCGGTTAAAGTCTGGAATCATGCTATTACTGTAAGTGCGATTACACGACTCGCTGTCCTCAACAGGAAAGACTGTTGCCCTGTTCTGAAAGGTCAACTTTATCAAGCCTTCCATCACCGCATGAAATCATTCAAGCCCAGAAAGAAGAAATTAACAAGCGCATATTATTATCCTCATAAACTTAACAGCATAAAACTATACACCGTGGAACCATATAGTATGAAGCTATACAATCAACCAAATAATGTCCTCTTAAAGGTGCAGAAAACAATTTCTGAGAAACACTGTTTGAGTGTCGATATCAACAAATACACTCCTCCCTTCGTGGCTCTGCCCTCAAAATAACAAACATGCTATGCAACAAAGTAAGCTATGTTTTGTTAGTAATTTAGCTGTAAAATATACAGCTTAAATGTAGATAAACTAATATTGTGAGCAGCCTGTAGCTCGACAGACAAGAGTTTCAAAGCAGCTTCCCCAACATGTACTGCCCTGAACACAATCACACAAGTTATACTTATATACACTATATCAGACATGAAATAAGACCTGAAAACAGAAATAAATAAAGGCCTACAACAAACCATGATGTAATTTCTTCATTCCATCTATAACAGGAGCTCAGTGTTCAATGTGTGTCAGATCATACAGTGACTGTACAGAACTTTTGTCCTCTGTCTGGTCCTCCATATGACAGAATTATAGCAGGAACATCTGCAGATAAAAAGCCATACTGTTAGCCTCCACAGTGAGAGGAAGGCCAAGTGCAATTCATTGTACTTTCAAGTTTTAGTGATGTCATTTAATTAAGTAATTTGTCAATATAGTCAGTGAGCCATTTCCCTGATGTTTGCAAACATGAGCAATTTATCCCAGTAATAAGACTGAGACAGTTCATAATAGGGCATAAACGCCAGCTGTCCTGTGCGATATCTTCTGAGACTTCAAACCCTTATGGCACAGATTAATTGCTGTTACAAGATCCAGACTTATTAAGCACTTGGCTATTTGTCACCTGCATACATTTTTATCCCTGGCAAGATTACATAAACAGAATTTCTTCTTATTCCCGACTTCTCTGTTTATACACCTCCCATTAATTCTACAGCTACAACCAACAAACAGTTTTAAAATTTCAAGTTGCAACCCTTAACTTTCTGGGGATAAAAATGAACTAAAATCAGTTACTAAGCAAGTACTTGGACCCTATCTTTGTCCCTGTAGTTCAGTTTGTAGAGCATCGCGTTAGCAGCACAAAGGTTGTGGGTTTGATTCCCAGAGAACAGTGGTGACAAAATGTATGTAATGTAACTTGAATGACCTGTAAGCTGCTTAGCATAAAAGGATCTGCCAAATGCGTAAATGTGATTTAAACCTGTAAATGTGTGTAAACCTCGATTCCCAGCATTAGGTATATAATAATGATTTATAATATGAGCTGTCTGGTCCAATTTCCTTGAAAATGTCAGTTTGACAGGGATGACATGCCTTATGAAACTTATGTAAAGTAACCTTCATTTTCATGTTTCAACAGAGATGGTGGTAGAGAGACGAAAGTTACAGATAGCGGCTTTAATAAACATTTCAAGTGATCACATTTTTAAAAATTCCGCTTATAATTTTGCTTTCATGTATACTGTATTATGTATATATATTAAATATATATAAATTTAAACACATTATATATATATTTCTCGTAAATATTATTCATTTAACATCAGATCATCTTTTTACATGTTCTTCACACTGAATCTATGCTAGCAGATACATCAACAGATTGTACTTGCGCTGTAACATGTTGCAACACAGATGAGTTACTTTCAGAAACAAAACACTCAGCCGAGAAGAGGCAGCGCACATCTTCTGCCACTGGCTCACGGCGCGCTATAATAACGTCTGCTGACTGCTTGAATTGTTTTCTATTACAAACACTGCAAACAAAGAAGGATCAGGGGTAATTACATCTCAGGGGGAAATACATCAATGTCACGTTACTCAGCACTTCTATCCTGATGTGAAAGTTCACAACAACTTCTCACCTTACACGTAAAACACATCATGAGAACAGCTGCCTGCTAAACATTTTAGCAGACACTATATGAGAGAAAACCTTTGGATAAAGACCCAAGAATGGAAATTCTCCCTTAAAACTTTTTTCTTATGTAGTGCATAAACTTTTTGATGAATATCCCCTGAGTTTATATTTGCCATGTCTGCAATCAAATCAATATTGTTGAAGATTTCAATATGAACTTAAACTTTACTCATCAAATTTACCCAAATCCAGATTATTTTACCCACAATGTAATTTCACAGATCTGTACTCTTTAATTTATTTGAACAATTGTCTCATTTGTTTCTATTTTTATTTCTTCTAAGCAATTTTAGGAGAGACACTTAAAGAAAACACAACAGAGATCTCCATCAAAAACTCCAGAGCTTTGAAAGGGCAAAATCTGAGAAATAAAATTTTCCTCTGGGTCTTGGTTTACATATTTGTCTATTATTTTCTACATATAATGAAACTGAACGGGAGCGGAAAATGACAAAAATAAATATCATAAGTGCTTTCCACATGACTCGAGCACCATATATCATGTACTCTTAAAAGAATGAAAAACGATCTTATAACTTAAAATGAGTAACTTAAAACGATAAAACACAATCGTTTCATTCTTATAACTTAAAATGAGTAACTTAAAACGATAAAACACAATCGTTTTGGAGCTTTGAAGCATGAAAATCCAGTGTTAGAATAGCTCACTGAATTTTCATTTTAAGGTAAACTTAACTAGAACTGGAACTCTGAGTCATCCCTGAAGTTCTCAACAAGTCTTATTTTCTCCTTTCTCAATTATTAGGTGTAATTATGTCCATAAATGAAAGAGAAATGAGTTGAAGGTCAGCTGAAGGTGAATTACATGCTATTCTGGGCTGGTTCTGAGTCCATACCGAGCCGAATCAGCCTCTAATGATGTCTGTGATTGTAATTGCTTCAGAACAGATGAGACGGACGTTACTCGCCACTCGTGTTAAGAGCTTTACCTCCTGTACATCAACTACTGATGACAACTAGAGATGTCAGATCTGAATGAAGTCAGAACCGTCATCATAAGAGGTCATGTGTCGTAAACTTTAACTTTAAGCCACAAGGAACATTCATTACGATTTTACCACAGGTTACAACTGCAGCTTTTATGAAATCAAGGACAACAGAAATGTAATAAATGACACAAATGTTCAGTTAATATTGTTGAATATTAATATGTATAGTCAGAATAAACAATTCCACTTCCACTGGACTGTTGAATGTAACATTACATTAAATTAGTTTAAATATATATATATATATGTAGATACAGGTGTGTATTTACCTGCATTTCAAATGGGCTTTAAAGGTGGCTCATCTAATCAGAGTCTGTTCTCAATACCAGCACACTTGGGTCGCCTCTCATTCAATCAGAGTCGAGGAACCATGGAAAAATATAAGGTCATAGGACCTCAGTGTACTGGTTATGCTTCAACATGCACTGTTCTAGTATATATACATATATAGGACAAATTTAGAAAGACCATTAAACGCTCATCTGTAACTCATCATATGTTATGTCAGGTGCACTGATAAACATACTTTTAGAGTTATTATCCACACAATTGGTGTAGAGATCTAGTATCTAGTATCTAGTATCTAGTATCTAGAGCTAGTATCAGGGAAAGAATAGCTCAAAAACTAAGAATTTAAAAAAGGTTTATTTTCCACTGGGGGACATTGATTATCTTTCTCTCTGAATGAGGAACAACAGCAGACGCGTTCTGGGTAACCATCATCAGTAAACTATCAGTAAATTATTCTCATTTTCTGCTACATTTGTGTAAGCCTCAGTTAATCATCTGAGTCGACCACACCAAGTGTCATTTTCATCTTTAGTGTTGATTAATTGTGTACAGTACACTACATACACAAATAACCCAGCTAACAGGAAACATTCTCAGAACGTTGGCTAATGTTCTCTCAAAGTTATCAAAAATGTTCCTGCAGTATCATTAGTAATCCTTAGGAAAATGTTCTTACAAACCTAAAATTGGTTTTTCTAAAAAAAAATTATTAGACAACATATACAACATTACAAATCCTGTGTTTTTAAATATTCCATGTAGCCTCTCTATATGATGTCATTGAAAAATTACACACACAAAAATTTTGGTTACACAATCTACACTAAATCTAGTAGGACTAATGGGGTCAAAGGTGACAATAAGTGACAAAGGGCCCACAAATCCAGGAGCCCCAAAAAAAACTTTTAGCCAACTTCCTGTTCTAAAATGTTTAGATCCATTCCATATTCTTCTAAAAATAATCTCCAGATAAGGAAGAAACAGTTGGGGAAAGTAATGGGAACAACATAAGTTGGTAAATTTGCCTCTGAAGTCTCGTCTGGCCGGAGGGAATAAAGCTTTCATCAGGCTTGTGTTAATGCAAGCTAAAGAACACAAGAACAAGTGCGGAAAAACAGCAGCTTTTTTAAAAGGCATTCTCAAAGGTCAAAAAACTTCTTTCAGAGCCAGTTCAGTTCTTCCTCACTTTTAATATCTTTCTTTGAGAGTCTCGCGGGGCGACGCATTGTTTCCCAATCTTGGAGTTTATTCAAAATGTGTGGTTTGTCAACCTACCGAGAATTCAGAGATGGCCTGAATTTAGCAGAAGGCATCTGTCTGCACAGACGGATAGATTCATCTATACAAGAATGGAATCTCTGGAGAGCTGACCCTGGGAAACTCCATTTGATGTTTCCGATACACTTGTAAAGGGTGTCTGGGGAAAGACCAAACTGGGCCCAAATACAAAGCATTAACTGGGACGAACCGAGTGGGCGAGAAATAAGGCCATTAGAAAATAATAAGGCAGCTGTGACCAGTGAAACCACAAATTAAATTCAGTAAATTTTGCTCTCCAACTAAAAGTGTACAGACAACCGTACGATGGGTTTTGTTTGGAAGGAAAGCACATAACAGGGTCAGGCACATTTACTGAAGTGTAACAAACAACAAAAATCAAGGCATAAATTATATTTCTTTCAAGCTCTCATCTGTGTCATCCTTCAGAAACGCTGCCTTCTGAAACTGCTTGAGCACTATCACTGATCTCATGCAACAACATTGATTAGTTCTGAACAAACGGTGCGCTCACAAAAACAAATTGTTTTGTCACAATTTTCAAAGCCTCTCTTGCATTTTTTTACATTTTCAATGTCAACAATAGCAATACATCACTATATGCCAGAAAATGACAAAATAAACAGTTTTGCAATCAGTTCTCATCTACCGCTCAGACTCTGGCAGGTGATTTTCATCAGACGTTTGAGGAGCCTCGCTGGTCTGGATGGTGTTTGAAGATCTTACAGCTACTGCCCTGATGCTAATGGACCAATGATCGTGGTTTTCAAGGATCTTCTGTTCCCATGAGGGCTGTATTCTCACCAACCCCACAATCATCTGCCAGCTTGTGCTGCGCTTTTACTGCTTTATGGATCCGTGCAATACTAAAACAACCTTGTTTTCTATGTAGGCGTGACCTCTGATCTCAGATCTGTAGATTTGTCATTAGATAACATGACCCCTGTTTCACAGAATGGCATTAGGCTGCAATAAAACAGAAGTAAAGCACATACGAAGTCGTGCATGCAAGGAATGTGTTGTATATGTATCTGACTGTATATCTAACTGTATATTAGTGTTTTTCAGTGTGGAGAGCAGAAAACAAACATCTTGCTTTGTTTAATATTTTCCAATGTTCATATCTGTATGTAGTATCTGTATCTATATATGTAGAATCCATGATGTTTGATTTTCTCACAAATTAGAAAGTTGAGTTCTGACTAATGAAAATGTAACATCTTTATAGACAGTTAAATTGTAATAATAAATCTATTTCCACTCATTACTGCATCTGGGGCAAATGTAGGACTTAAACAGTCACTCGCAAATGTAGGACTGTTATCATTTCCATAGTAATAATCATCAATGGGCAAAAGCAGTGCTTCATATTATCGATGTTGCATGCTTATATTCTTCAAAGCGAGTGACTTTAAACTAATACGTCACAGGTCAGTTCTGACTGTTTCACGGTAAAAACGCTAGAAACATTATTTTAAAAGTTCTAGAAATGTTCAAAATGTCAAGTTTTTAGGCATTGTATTAATATTATTGTTTGGTTATAAAAATGCTATTCAACTTTTTATTTGTTAACATTTTTAAAACGTTCCACTAACAACTTAAGAATAATCGTTTCATTTCGTTATGTGATATATAACATTAAAAAATGTTTCACTAATGTTACTGCAAAAACATTTGCTAACAAAAAGAACATTTCTAGAACATTAGCCAATATTTCCCAAATTTAGGTGAAGACTGTTCTTTGGCCTAAGGAAACATCTATACATTACAAAAGCTTTTTCATGAGAGAAAAAGAGAGTCATTCTCTAAGAGATACAACAGGAAAGAGTCGCGTCTGTCTTGCTTTAATAACGAAGCGTTTCTGCATGCAGGTCTTTCCGTCATATTACCCACAATCATGAATTTTTATTGGCTGCAGGGTCTCTTTCCGCCTGCCCTATTCTCTGCACATTCCGTTCGCACAAGCCGGCCGCATTCACAATGAAGCGCTCAAAAGTGTTACAATTCCCTCATCCTTCACATCTGTGTATAACAAGCTCAGTGCCGCTCAGAGAGAGAGTCCTTATCCTATTTACATATCTGCTAAATATTGTGTCCAGAATGCGTCTTTTGCATATTTTTCACAGCTCTCTACTGAGAGCGCCACAAAAACAGGGAGGTGCTCCTGATGAAGATGGATTGTAGTGCTGCTCACAGAATTATCTTCTTCTGAACGCTCTGCATAATAACTCAGAGAAACGTTCTCTGGTTTTTCTGCACACGCTTCTGTGGACTACCAAACACTTCCACAATAAAACCCACTAAACCTGGTGAAATAAAAGAGAAACAAACACAAATGCAAACAACTAAACTATTACTGTTGAAGTACTGCATATTGCTGTTTAACCCGTGATGGTTAAAATACACAAACTATGTTACTCAAGCCCAAGAAGAGATACGTATAATAATACAAAGAGTAACAATACAATCGTACTCTTTTAAATGCATTTTGCATGCAAGTACTTAAACATTTATCACCAATTTTGCATAATTCATTTGCTTGGTTTTTGTGAAGTAAAAGACTCCGCAAAAAGGCAAATCGCAAACAAATCACGACGTCACGATGCGTCGTCACTCAATATTAAAAAACTTCTGTGTTTGTTTTAATATTACTGTATTATTCTACATTCTCATGCTCTGATGCTCATTATTCACTTATAAGGTAGCAGACTGTAAAAATGAACACTTCTGGGGGAAAAGGAAACGGTTGTTTATTTGGCAAACATTGCAAGGTTCACGTCATGCTTTAATAAAGAGATTTAGTAGCCTAAATGTCAAGGGTCATGCTTTTAAGTTTGCATATAACCAAAGCACGTCTGCTTTGTTTTTAAAAGTTACATTGGTTAATAAACACATTGAAATAACCCTAAATAGCACAATACAAAACCAGAATATCTGAAGAATTTGCTGTCTGGCAAACACTGTAAAAATGTTGTTTATGATGTTATTGAAAACTCATGCGTCTCTTTTGTCTAAGAACTTAATATTCTGAACAAAAAAAAAAAGATAATCATATTAAACATAAGATTTTGTTTTGTGCAGATCAAAGAGTGACTTCACATATTACATTTAGCCATTTAAATTCCTTAAATGTCATTTTTAATCCATAAACAATGATTTGGTCGCATGTTTGTATTGTGATAACTGACCAGCATTAAATCTTTCTCTCCCTGTAGTCAAAAAGAGAAAAATCGCATTACTCTAAGGGCAGTTTGTCTTGGAAGCTCATACTGAATAAATAACGTCTATCTGAATACTGACCAGGGAGAATGTCTTGAAAACATATTAAACATCTGCAATTACAAATAACAGATGGTTCAATCCAAAGATGTTTTGTTCAAAAAACTCCATGATCATAAAAAAAGAGAAATAATGTACATTTATACAGGGTACTTAAATAAAATATGTTGATGTGCAATCTTGCAGCTTGTCATTATTAGATGTTTCATCCAGTAAGATGCTGGAATTCTTGCGTGCATGGGATCCATTATGTGCTGAATCTTGCATGCTGAATACATGCAACATTTAAATCACGGCCGTTCATATTTTTAACTTTTACTCTTAAAACCGCTGCAAGCAAAAAAATCATGAATAAGACATTGTGGGACATGAAGAGAAACTCTGGCCTTGATTAAAGTACACATAACATAGACCTGTTTAATCGTGTACATTGCTTGCCCAACAACATGAATGTTTTAGTGTATTAAACATGACCTGGACATGTTTTCAAGATTTATTTTATGTATAATGATACATGGCAAATAGGCAGCATCAATAAAACAGTTGTATTTAGGTGTGACCTCTGTGAGGGGAGAACGCAGTGGCCAGGTGGCAGGTAGGTGGTCGGGCGCCCATGTTGGGCCGGACATTTCTAATGTTGGGAGCAAAGAGTTTAATTGCATTGTTGAGTATCACAGGAATACACTTGAGGAAAGAACTAACCCAATTTTTGCTCTGTGCCAAGCACACGTGTAATTAAATTACAAAATGTCATGCAATGTCTTTATTCATTGTGTGAAATAGCTGTTTTCTCTCGCAACAGCACCTCCTATCAAAATCACAATCACAAGAATAGTTCACCCAAAAATAAAAATACTGTCATTTACTCATCCTCAGATCATATATAAACAAGCTGTTTTCTTCCTTCTGTGCAACAAAAACAATTAGATCTTCTGAAGATTGGCAGTTCATAGTTTACCTGGCCTGATCTCACAGGAATTCGTAAGTATTTTACGAGGTGGCTAATTCATATTTATATTCATGCATTTGACAGACACTTCCATCCAAAGCAACTTACAGTGCATTCAAGCTATACATTTGATCAGTATGTGTGCTCCGTGGGGATCAAACCCACAACTTCTGAGCTGCTAACACAATGCTCTAGCACATAAGCTACAGGAACACCTTGAATGTATGAATTTGTTTGAGTTGAATTGTGCAAAAACGCACTATTTGTAAAATAAAAAAAACGATTAATCAAGCCCAACCCCTAAACCTATCCTTACTGGCACGAAAGCAGATCATATTAAACCCGATCGAATGAAGCCATATGAAATAACCACCTCGTAAAATAGTTTTGAGATTGTGTTCCTTTACTCCACTGTAAACACCCAAAAAATATTATAAAAGTCCAGTGTGGCCTCAGAAAATGTGAAATATTGTGCACAAGCATATTTATGTGGCTTTAAAAACAGCACACAATACATAAGTAATCACAAAATTTATCATCTAAAAATCTGAACTTCCAGTCATTTCTGTGAGAGTGAATAACAAGAAAAGCTGGTGCATGTAAGATTTTCATCTCTCAGTAAAAGCAGAATGGATCAGCCTCTGACTGTGTGTATCATTCTACTACTGTATATTCAGGGGCCTTCCCAAGGGCCACCCGAGACAGAAGCCAGTTTGTCATCTGGTGTCCTTGTCCTAGTTTAGAAACCACCCTGCCTCTGCCCACTGCCTCTAAGGAGCGAATCAGAACACTGCTCCTCTCACCAAGGGTAAAAAGTCGATGATGACCTGGAAGTGAGCAGCGCTCGCTGTGGACCATGTTCCCATTTTCACCCTGACACGTTGGCAAACACACATTATCGCCTCACTAACGCCTGCTGAGCACAAGCCCCACCACTGCAGTGCACTCTGAAACATTTAACATTTGTCCTATGAGTTAGAAGTGCAATTGTGGCCTAAACTAGAGTAGGAAACGTTCATGCTTTCCCAGAGGGAAAAGCATGGAGTATAAACTAACTTTCAGATGTTTCTATCCAAATGAGATGCCAGCTGACATACATACGAGTATTAAACTATAAAATGTGGACAGTGGTACTCAGATAAATTGGTCTTGGAAGAATCTGATGAGAAATGCATGTTCACATTAAAATCTCTGACTTTTGGTTACAGAATCTGGTATCTTGGTAAGTCTAAACAAAACTTGTGCCTTTGTTTAGATCTTTTCTAAAACTCTACCAGAGGTTACATCTTTGTCTGAGGAGAAACTGAGAAACAGTTTACATTTGCTATCCACTTTCATTGCTCTCCAGAAGACACAAAAGACAGATTTTTCCTATCTATGGAATGAGAATGAAATCTTTGCAGACTTTGGGCCCTTTGTTCAATTGAGCACATCTTGAGACATTATTGAGACTTCCTGAGAATCTCTGGAAGAGTCATATTACAGATACACAGTCACAGATTATTAAGGTCTTTTTAATCAAGAGAACAACATGAGCAGTGAGAGACAAAAAAATCAACATGAAACCACAGTGTTCTTTTCTAATACAATTTTATCATGAATGATTCATTAGTGCACATTTGTTATTCAAAAAAAGGTTTGTCTTATTAATTTTTCATCAAGATGTAATATCTAATTCAGTCTCAGAAATGACTTTCCTTCTCAGCTGACATCATCAGGTCCTAATATCTTTCACACCCCTCCTCTCTGACCACCATGATCCAGTCACCTCCCAACAGACAAACTCAAGCCCTGTGTGACATCTTAAATTCACCCTGAATATCCTGTTTCACATCCTGTAATCACATTACAGAAATAAAATGGGTTGTAAACAGTTTGAGGGCAAAAAAGGCAAACGTCTCCTTGTGCTCTCTCTTTAATCTCATTTCTGTGTGTAGGAGACACAACAGAGATATTAAAGAGATCTCATTTGTGATTATTCTTTCCTGTGGGTTTATTGCACAACTGTTTTGTAAGCGAGACAGGAAATGTCATTACAGGTTATCATTTAACACGGGAAAATCCTTTAATGTATTCAAAGCTAAATTGCATCTTGCATCGTGTTATTTACCTTCATTACATGGTTTATATTAAAAGGATTATTTTGTGGCTCACAAGGCAGAATTAGATAATCGGTTTAAGCTTGCTCTATTGGGTCACATCCTTTCCAGTTTAATCAGGTAGACGGAGGCCATCCTGAATGAAGAAAACGCTCACCATGAGGTTGCCTAGTACAGTACTGCTACAAATCAATTGCTCTAATTGGCAGTCAGATTTTTCCCACAATGCACCTGCATGGCAGTAGAAAGACAGTCTTACTTATGCTGTTCTGCAGCTAATTAGCAGTGATAAATAACGCTTAATCAAAACCTAATAAAGAAAAACTCTGAGTGAGCCATCATCTGTGGTTTTGTTAAGCAGATTTTGCCTCTGGCTGAATTTCTGCAAGGTCACTGTGTGTAGCTGGAGGTTGTTCATGTTTTATTTGGTTGCCAGGGTGTTGCCAAGGTGGTTTCTTGCTTATGAGAGTCCACCCTTTGCCCCTAGATGTTTAATGGTCCAATCTCCTCAAACAGCAGATTGAGTTGAAATACCATACAGTGTGGGCTGAGTTACACACCAGAAGAGAACTAGGGAACCAAAACTAGGGTTAAGGGTTCAAATCAATAACCAACCGAATAAGCCCCAGTAAACAAGAACAAAGTTCATGTCAATGATGTGAACTGGAAGTGAAGTAGGAATCTGAGAATGGGAGAAACTGTGTGTGTGTTTGTGTGAGTAATAGAAACACCCCTTCACCTCTACAGCAGTAACGCTCTCTTATCAGCAGTGTTGTGGAGGAGAAATGCGGATTTCATTATTTGTAGCAGTTAATGTTGGGTTCTGGTTGTTGACAGGGACAGCTGGCTGAGAGGAGATATTCGCCCAATGTCAACCCCATTAATATCACTTATTCAAGCGCACGTAGAGGGAAAGAGGCGAGGAGTGGCAGAACAGTGATGGAGGAGGAGAGGAGGGGAGCAAAAGAGAACTCTGCCCACCTTGAAGCCTTGACTGATGCTTTATTCTTCAGACGGACGGAGAGAATGCCTCTGAGAGCTAACAGCACCGCCAGCATGTGACATTGAGATTTGACAGCATTTCCTGTTTCCTGAGAAAAGACAGACAGGAACAAAGAACTGCAGGCCACACACACACACACACACATCCAGCACAGCATTACGTTTCAGGTTCAAAACTCTGATTCCTCTTAATGAATTAACAGTTCCTTAATGATTCTAATACTTATTCGTTTAGTACTTTTGAGGAAGAAATGTTGCTAGCTGTTGTTAGGTTTATTACAAATAAATCACAGCCATCAACCAATCAGCATTAAGCATCAGAACTACATGGATACTCATTGTAGCTCATTGCGCATTAAGCATGTGAACAGCTACAGAGTTTGATTTTAAAAATGTATCAGTCATTTTGTAATGAGCATGAGCTCACCACTAAATAACTAATGCACATTTACATTTAACATTTACATTTATTCATTTGGCAGACACTTTTCAAAGCGACTTCCAAAGATAGAACCTAAGAACCAACAAGCCTAATCTACAAAGCCACATTTACAAGTGGGAATTGTTCTGATGCTAGAGCTAACTAATATTGTGGCTAACTAATATTAACAAATGGAAACTTCTTGTAAAGTATTACCATAAATTTTGATTTAGGTAAAGTCACAAATTAAATCTACATACAGAAAATCTTTGTTCCCAACCCCTGTCTGTCACATCAGATGCCCTGACACAAACGCATACAAATCAATTGTGTTAAATGCCAAAATCAGCCCAGCTGACTCATTTACCCCAAGAGGTTTACAGAGGCAAAAGAGCTGGAGAGGAGAAAGGAAGGAGGATTGTGTCGTCACAGTCAACAGTGACAACGTAATCACGTCAACAAGTCATGTAGCTCACTGAGTGAGTGCTGGATGAGTGGTGACCCCTCACACCACGACACCCAGGAGAAAACCGATACTGTCAGCTGGCCAGCCTCTCTTCATCCTCTCCCCCACTTTCATTCTCATCTTTCTCTCTCACACACACACAGCCGGATACATCGTTCGATTACCTGTTCCTCAGAGCTGATGATATCCTGCCCAGATTCACTTAAACTCTCGTCTCTTATCTTACTCTCAAACAGCAAACAGTTTTCAAAAGTGAAATCAGAAAGGGATCCTTAATTTCCAGTAAGGTGGGAAAGCTCTTCTTACCTGCTGAAAAACAGCATGGATTTCTGCCGAAACACAAAATGAGACAATTTTGCAGAAATTGAAAATCCTTTTAAGAACTTTGAGATTGTCCTCTTTGTAGCTCGACAGGAAAAATTGCTACACTTTTACTGTACAGAAAAGAAACTTCTGTGTTCCACAGATAACAGAAAATAACATGATTTTAAACATAATAAGGTCAGTAAAGGATGACAGAATTTGTTTTTCGTTTTTGAATGAACACAATACCTATTAGTGACTAAATTGTTTTCATTGTGCCCCCGCACACCTTCCTGTGGATTTTACATTATTACCGTAATGCTTTTGACTCTGGAAATCCTTCTGAAATCACTGCAGCCCGGAAACAAACCTCATTCTAGACCCACAGTTTCTTCTGCAAGACCTCAAAGTGGATGTGCAACCATTTTTAACATGATGTAAGTCATACAGTAGGCTAACCGTTGCAGCTAAAACGGTTGCGTTAAAAAACTTCCTGTGCGCTTACACACAGTCTTGTTTAAAGTGTTTCACATGGACCTACAGGGCACCCAGCTAAAAAATTCAGATTGTAAGAACGTTTCCCCAACGTTCTCAGAGTTCTATGAACATTCAAAATGTCCAGTTTTTAGACATTGTATTAACGTTTTTGTTTGATAAGAATTTTATTCACAACTTTTTAAATTCTGTAATGCATTTAGCCCACTAACAACTTAAGAATAATGTTTTTGATCTATGATATATAACATTAAAACGTTCAAGTAACATTAGTGCAAGAACGTTTTGATAACTCTAAGAGAACGTTTAGAGAACACCGTGATCGTTATGTGCACAGAATGTAGCTAACGGCATTTGAAATATTCAAGGCACTGCAGGCTATTGTAAGGAGTGATGTATCAGTGAGATGGTGAGGCTCAAGGTCGCTGAGGAACGGCGTCCCACAGAGGCGCTGCACTGAATTATGGGTAATATGTTTAGTGACAAGAGGAATTATGTGATAAGACTACAGGTCACAAAAATGCATGCTGCCTTCCGTGTCTTGTTAGGAGAAAATGTAAACTAGTGCCAAAACTGTTTAGCATACGTTGCTTTCATTTTTAATATGGTGCAGATGATATTTTGAGAGAGCTGTAAAAACAGCAGTACTGTGAACAGCCTCACACACACACACAACATATCAATACCATACCATACATATTTGGTTATGAGTAAGTTTTCAGAGGTGACATTTACTATCATATTTCTGAAGCATGGCAATTAATGTAGCTAGCCAGATATTTCCCACCCACCCCCATCCAATTAAAATGAGGAAGCTATTGTTCAGTACTCCAGAAATCAATACCGCCCTCTGCTTTGATCCTGCAATCTTTTCTCATTTTTAGAGCATATCAATTACATTTTAATTGTTTCTTCCCTTTTCCGTTACCTATAATAGAAATATTCCCACAGGACACACACATGCAGCAGTTTAAAATGAAAGTCTTCATGTTCGAGACAAAAATGCATTAGATCATTAGAGGAGGTTCGTATGACAATAACTCTGTAATCAGATTTGTCTGATCTGTAGTCAGAGCTGAAGTGAACCCTCTGACTGATATAATGAAAACTCCAAAAAAGAAAACCGATTCTGGAACTAGACAGGTGATAAGAAATAACAACTATTATATGTGTTATTATTCGACATAAATTCAACCTAGCATGAAGAACAGATGATTATACCCAGTAAACAGAGAACATTCTCAGAACGTTGGCTAATTTTCTCTAAAAGTTCTCTCAAAGCTATTTAAAAAGACATTCAAAAAGCCGTTCTTGAAATTACATTAGTACAATGTTTTTTAACCCTACATATATTCTTAAGTAGTGCTTTGAAAACATTACATAATTTGTTATGCAATAATGTTTTATGATTCGTTCTTATAACATCTAAAAATCTGACATTTTAAATGTTCATAGATCTTTAAAAATAAAATGTTAAACGTTTTTATTACTTAATGAAAACATTAGGTAAACATTCTTACAACCAGAAATTGTTAACAGGGTAGCTGGTTGGTTATCCACACCAAACATCTGTACAAAGCGTCACCAATAGCAAATCTTAAAACATCTACATGTTTGTAATTTTCTAGAGCCTAAAGGAAGTTCTAACATTTACAGGATCCTACAAATGTTACGCTTATTTTTCATGTGGCTATCAAGGTTAAAAAGCATCTTTTTTATTAATTTACACGTTCTGGGTGCAACAGCTGTTAACGCAGGTCCTTGAAGTGACTATAAATTAAGGTATTTTTTCCTTGTTTTTGAAGCTCGGCCTGTCCAAATTACAATTAGCATGAGAAGCAGGAATTTTGACTTCACTGACTGATGTAAGAAAGACAGACTGGCTTTTGTTACTGTGGAAATATTCATATTTTCATTGGCCTCATTTATTATGCCCAGTGGGTAAAGGCTGAGAAATGACTTAGCTTTAGATGGTAATAAAGTGAATGAAATTAAAAAGTTGTTCTCACAGCAACAGCTCATATTTAATATTTTCATTTTCATATGCAATTACAGCAAGAAAATGTTACGTCGTCCTTTCTCAATACTTTTTTAATTATTTAAAAATCTGTAAAATGTCTTATTGTATTTACATCTCATGCTTTGCCCGTGGGCTTTCCTGCACTCCAGCAGAAACACGCGATCTAAGGTTCATATGGTTCATAAGGTTCAAAATTCATCCGAAGGCACATTATGTCCGTTAATAATTGTTCCCAATGGATTGCGCACTGAAAACAGATTAAATAAAGATTAGCTAATTCGAAGACATGATTAGGACAAAATAATACAATTCACGCTGTAGGGAGTCACCACAGATATGCACTGGCCTTCCTCAGAATTGTCACAATATGCTCACAAGACTGTTTCGTTGCAGCCTAGCTTGTTTATCCACATTACAGGCCGTATTTGTGAGGTGAGATTAATGCTTAATAACCATTGTGACTTTATGGTGCGTAAAACACACATTTTGATATACACGCAGAGAGACGATTCCAGAATTAGAGCGTGAAGCAGCTGAACGAGAAAACTGGAGCCCTGTCAAAATAAATGAGACGCATTCTCAGAGCTCAGAGCTGGGAGACATCTCCCAGTTCTCAAGACCTTTAACTGCACCTTTCCATCAAAGCCGACAGAGCTGATTCCGTCTAGCAGATGCACTTTTTACACATCACATTTCTCAAGTTCTGTCACTTGTTTCCTCTGATTAGACCACTGGGGAGACACTGTATGAATGTATATAAAGGGCTCATCCATCAAACAGGATGTGACATCACATTCTACTCGTACACTGTAATAAATGACATCAGCTTACAGCACAATAGTAGTTAGGAACAGGAAAAGGATATCCAGGGATTGGATGATGTTTTGAAAAGTACTGTGGCATCACAGAAATATATTTATTTAGCACGGCTCGAACATCAGTTGTCAGACATGGAGTTTAGTCAGTCAGTACACCAAAATATTTGACTGAACTAACACACACATGTTCAGTAGTGTGACTGGTCCATAGGCAGAAGGTAATTATATTGTTTCTTCATGTGATATTGCTTTAGTTTGGATATGTTTTCCAATTGCCTGTGGTACGTTTGACATGAAACATATTCTGCCAATGAAAGCGACAACTCCAAACATGAAACATAATCATAATGGTGTTGTAGGTATTATAAAATTTGTCACTACAGATGCAAAATAGCTGTTAATGTATGAGTATCTTAGAAAGTTCCCTGCAGAGGCAGCCATTACCAGCTGTGCACTACTGAGAACCGACTCCAGTTATGGCATTTTAATGCTTTAATGCACTGCTTTGAATTTGTCCAGCCATGCATAGCAAATAAGCAGCAAAACACAATTACCTCCAAGTTTCGGATCCCACTCTCTCAGCTTAGCTCATCCGCATACATCTGATTGTATTACTCAAAGGTCAAGCAGTGTCGGTGTTAAAAAAAATATAAAACATTCTGCACTTTTGTAATATTCAATAGTTTTTCTATTAACTCCATGACCGGAGGACAGGGAAGGCAAAAATACAATCCAATGTCACCCTTTTTTCTGATTTACTATTCTAAATTTCCTTTGAATATTTAACACATTCAGTCACTGTAGACCTAATCACCATCTGGCCCCTGGGATCCCAAACCTCTGGACATGAACTGACAGCACATCATGCACACATTAAGCATGTGTTGTTCTGAAATGTCTCAGGAGATGATGAGGAACGACATGCCCTGATGTTGATGCATTTTCAAACAGGTTTACAGTGGGTGTTGCTAGTTAGCATTGTCCACTCAGACCGGCGGAAGATGACCTAGCTATAAGATCCGAGCGCAACAAAGTTTTCTACTGCAATTCAAAAACTGCTGCATGTTTTGATGAAAAAATGTGCAAGCCACATATAAATCGTAAATGTTTTTTTAGACAGACAGACAAATAAATATAGGCAGACAGACAGACATGTTCTCATCGGGTGACTAAAACATACACAATTTTTCTGTTAAAAGAGTTTCACTTATCTCTGAGCATTACTATGGAGAGCATCCAGTTCTTCTGATGCAGTTCTTCTCCCTTCTTAAGTTCCAGTGTTTAGATCTTGTTCTGTAGCAAATAAATAAAACAGCAAACCAGTAAAACATAAGCACACAGGCCAAGCTTTTACTGAATGAATTAGAAAAGCTTCACACTGCTTTACACTGTCCTACTTATGTCCTACTAAGTTTGAGTTCTGCAGATGCACAAATGCATTAGTTTAATGTGTGCTGTTTTGCAGAATTGTGCCTAACCAACAGAACAGTCACAGCATGAGAAAACCATCATGCTGTGCTACGTGCTTTTTGGGTAAATAAAATAACGACATTTTTCCAAAAAGTCCCCCAGTTACTATAAAGACGCTTTTTACTGAATGTATTATAAATATCCAATTAATATAATCTATTAAAATGTTTCCTGAAAACTAAACCTCCCAGAACTGCCGCTCTGATAGCAGTTATTGTTGAACTGTTTCTTTGATTTATAACTACATTTTGTTTGCTTTTGTTAATAAAGGAAATGTGTATGTAAAACTCATATACTTTGTGTTGATTTGCCTGTTGGAGAAATGTGTATGTGTGTACTGGTATTCCTTACATTATGAGTACCAATTGTTCAGTAATACCAGTATATTTTGGTCTTGTGGGGACATTTTTAGGTCCCCATAAGGAACCAAGCTTATAATTCATCCTGAATGATCTTTTCTGAAAATCTAAAATTTAGTTTTCTGTGAGGGTTAGGTTTAGGGCTAGGGTTAGTGTAGGGGGAGAGAATACACAGTTTGTACAGTATAAAAAACATTACGTCTATGGAGTGTCCCCATAAAACATGAAAACCCAACAGGGCTGCTCTGGACGGGATGCTCTTCTGAGGGTAAATGTCACGTGGGATGTTGCTCAGACACATTACAGTGCAGCTATAGAAATCATTTTATTCAAAGGTTTTATCAAAAACTGAACATAGGCCGGGCATCTTTGATGAATTACTGGAGATTCGCTCTGCCAGCGCGATGTTATGCTTCTTAAATTTGTTGATCTTACATTCGCCAAACCATTAACACTTTTCAACAGAAAAAACACAGCTGTATACAGCACTTACAGTAAGCCTACAATAAGTCTAATGTATGTACTTCAACTTACCTCAGAATCTATGCATGTCCTGCAGCATTTGTTTCAATCTAACAGCTGGAGATGAATCGTGGACAGAGACAATAACAAACATCTAAACTTAACCACTAACCCATTCTCAAGACTTTACTACATGAAGATTCAGCCTAGGATGTGGTTCACATGCCTGTTTTTATGACGTTCTTCTCTGCCTTTGTGTGCAGACACCCACAGTCTAATTTCTGTCTCAGTTGACCTTCTTTATTTGACTTGCTGTCGTCCTCCTAAATAATTAATATTCGCTTGAACAAACTGTCACATCACTTTTACATCATAACCAATCTGAACTGCAAGAGAACAGAAAGTCTTCTGGTGCTGGACCAGGTTATAATCAGGGTTGCTTGTTACTTTGTCCAACACATAATGTTCATTATATGCATTTACATTAACAATCTCCAAAGCCACGCCAGCTCCAATACATGAACACATACATAGTTTGACAAGCAAGCAGGACATCCTATTATTGCATTTGGACCGAATGCAATAATTGGATGAACAATTTATGGTCCTGCACCTTCCAAAGAAGGTATATATTAATACATGTTTGGTCTAAATATATATTTACAAATATATTTAGACCACTTTACTTTGTGACTTCCATCAGGATGTGAAGAGACTTTAACCAGCATAACAATAAATGTTTTTTAGGACAAAAATTGCCTATCCTGCCTTTAATGGTTGGCTTACTGAATTGACCATTCAGGTCAGCATTCAGGACTAGAACTGTTCATTTTATAATACTAAATTTATAACCGTAAAACCGAAATCACAATTTAATATCATTCTTACATAATGAACATCTTAGTGTTTAAAAATTATAGACACAATTTCCACTGGGTAATGTGATATTCAGTGTGTTAACAAATGTCCTCCGTTTTTATTTTCCCAAACAACAGGCCAAGCTTACGCTAAATTCCCTTGATCACACGCTCAATCCCTCGAAGTTCAAAATGGAGCATCGAGGTTGTTTTCTACTTAATTTGTGATAAAAACCTGTAACACAGCAAGATAACAGTCAAACCTGAGCATTAATGCATTAGCATAGTGCCGCACCACCTGAGTCTGTCCAATCAGATTTAAATTCACACATCACATCAGCCAATGATTGAGCTGTAGGTCTGCGAGAGGAGGCAGAGTGGGCGGAGCCGAACAGAACCCGCTCCTCTGACAGCGTGCTCATTTCAGAGAACATCTCATTTAAAATTTGTCAGCTTGTCATCTGTGGCAGAATGAGAGAGATAAAGGAGACAAGAATGGTACCTGCTGGGGCCCAGATTAAAAGCATGACAGATAACTGTGTGTGCTTGAACAGAGCTTTCACTGAGAAATACGACTTCACCAGGTCAGTGCGTGTACAGTGGCAATCTCTCCAACAAGAGCAGTGCACCTCTGTGCCGATGAATTATTGAACAAGTTACCTCCCTGAATGGGCCGCAGTCCAGTCACCACCTGCCTGCAACAGTAATTTGGGGGGGAATTTGGTTGGTCGCCAGTGGCTCGCGTTACAAACTGCTGGTGTCTAACCTGTGGAGATTTTCAAGGGGTGCAGACATGCGAGAAAGGTGAGACACTCGCAGGTGTGTTCCTGCTGATTATTTCACAGTATAAAGCCATTTTGTTTATGAAAAATAAGCAATTCTGGTAAAATAGCTTCAAAAAAGGGCATCTTGCTGTTACATTATACTCTCACACTGTTGTATTTTGACTACACAGCAAAAGGTCTGGTCCACATTTATAGTCTACATATTTTGGCCAAGAAACTAGGTAGACTAAAAAGTCCTCTACTGACTCTCCTCTGCTTGACATTTACATAAACTTATATCTCATTTAAAAAACCTCTTCAAATGCCTTTGAAGACATTTACAATTGAGCAGTACTGTAAAAATTCTACTTTATTTGTGAGGAAACTCACTAACACAGCAAGATAACAGACAAAGTAAAGACTCTAAAGGACTTTAAACAGAAACTCTTTCCTCAGTTGCATATTGCAAGTGATAAGTGATCCAAAAGGAAGCATTTTGCATCCCTGAATTTTAATCCCAAGGTCACACCAAAGCAGAGTGTGTGTGAGCGCCAGAGAAGCGAATGTTCCCAAAGACGAGCCATTTCTCATTTCCTGTTCAAAGCGTCTATAAAAGACCCTTGCACACTCAAGTGGAGGCCCCAGCCTTTTAGTTTAGCACCTCGGTTACACAGTATGACAGAATAACACTTTCTTCTGCTGAAGACGCTCTTCAAGTGCACTTGTGGAAGAAAGAGGAGAAACAGAGACGTATGTGTGTCTCATGTCAAAACAATTCTTGAGGACGTCAGATGTGATGAGACTCACAGAAGCTGTTTGTGTTTGTTGGGAGGTTGAATGTACTGTTCAGCATCTGCCTCAGAAACAGAAAAAATGAGAAATGACATCAGACAACATTATATTTCCACATTTTACGTCATGCGCATTGTATTCCCAACTGACAAGCTGTATGTATTTTGCAATTCGAAATACAGTACGCGACATCCATGATCGTTTTAATTGTTGATTAGTGCACGTTTGCTTTGTGTTAACTGTAATCAACTGTACAGATAGAAGCTGTAAACAAAATATATTATTAAAAAGACGCAATCTGTCCATGTTCATGGCATCTCATTCATTCATCTCCTGTCCTCCAGGCGACAGAAACATTGAGTTTGATTGGACATATAGCAGATTTGTTTTCCTTCCTTTTAAAATCTGATACGCCTGTTTACTTTGTTATCATAACTGTGAGCAATTATATGGATAGTTGCATTTCATTACATGCACATACCGTTGTTTTATCCTCATTTGAAACCACTGATCTACGACACCATAAATTTATATGTGCTGTTTATATTTGAAGGTCATACGTGGTGGCTGATCAAGTTTCTTGACATCCATTCAGTGCGAAACTCATAACTTTTAATGAATTTAATATTTTGCTTCCCAATGAGAGTCACACCTTTTGCGGCGCTCAGCAGAAGGCGATCCATCATTTTTAACACTGCTAAAAACAAACCACACAATTAGCTGTGTAAAACCATCAGCCATGTTCAACAGATGCGGTCGCAACACGTTCTTTATTCTGTAGGGCAAAACTTCCTGTTTTTATCTTAGCAGCGGTTTAAGTGTTGTATTAACACCTAACGCCTCCATGTAAATAATTACCCACAATCCCCTACACCATTCTGAAGTGTTGTGTACTTCGCTCCTGCGAAACGTAAGCGCTCCTCATCAGTCGACTGGGAGATAATCAATTAGAATCTCCAGAGGAAGGACTAAAATTATCTGCCACCTTTGCCTCTTCGAGACAGGCGCACGAGAGGGGGCTAAATGAAAAGAAAGGAGGAAATAAAGAATGAAGAAGCTATTTTATAATCACTCCGAGCTGGTCAAATCAAAAGCCTTGAGGTTGCAGCTATTGAAGATGATTGTGAAGTCATTAATAAAATCTGTGTAATTGATGAATCACACTCATGACCCGTGGAGCTCATCTCCAGATGTGGGCAGCAGCTCTAGAATAGATAACTGCTCTATTTTGTCATTTTTCTCTTGCTGTCTACATAGGCATCAACCTTCTAAGGCAGCCTTGAAAGACTTCTTTATTTTAATGCTCTGTATAGGCTGCATTTTTTTCATTTTAAATTGGCATTAGTGTGCCAAGCTAACAATGCACTACTCTAACAAGCAAAAAACATTATTTACAAATTACATAGCATACTATTATATTGCACACAAATATTGGGCAGTATATGAAACACAAATATAAAAAATATCAAATATATAAATATAAAATATAATGCCCTAACATGCCATTATTAGGGTTTAGTTGAGGCACACGCCTCCCAAAACTAACATTTTAGCATCACAGGTAAGAAAAGAGATGTTCAGACAGCAAACATTAAAATGTAGCGGGTGCAATGATTTTGAGTTCATTCATGCATGTGAATGTAAGCATCACCTGAAGGAGTCAGTAAAGAGGTGATGACCAAATAAATCATTGTGGTATTGTAGAATCATCTCACGGCGTCTTACAAGCTCCAGTCAGTGTATTTCTGTAATGGTGTTCCTGGTTGTTCTGACCATGTGGAGCAACGCAGTGCATGCTGATGAGTTTCACATCTCCTTTAAACTCTGATCTCTGAGAACAAAGACGCCACAGTTACCAAGACAAGGAGGCTTTGAAATGTACCGACATGATGCACACACACACACATTACTGCTCGGGAACATTTGTTAGTGCTTATATAACATTTGCTTCTCAACCAAATAAAATTAGCTGACAGAGGTTAAAGTAATGAGTATTATCTCAAAATAAAGCAAACATACCTTATTAGGCCAGCTGAAGATCGGTTTTGTTGAACTTTCTGAAAAGCAGTGATCAGTGATGAGGAGGAGGCTGCAGATGGCAGCTGTTTACCCTGTTCAAAATCTAACAGAGTAAAATGTCTGTCTGTGCATTTAACTGTTTTCATATAACACAATGAAGTAACATGAACAAAGAGTGAACATTTGTATTTGGTATTAACTTGTGTAAATGAAGGTAATAAATGTTGTAAAAATATATTATTCATGACCTGTTCGCGTTCAGTAATACGTTAACTTACTGTTAACAAATGGAACGTTATTGTAAAGTGTTAACCAGATTCTTCTGGGAATAAGATTAACAAATTACTCTGAATTAAAAAAAAAGATTAAAAAAAAAGATCCATAGATTCAGAATGTAAACTTCCACAGTTTCAGCAGGAATATTTACAATGACACAAGACATCTCGCAGCAGAGTCTAGCTTTAACAGCTACGGCCGATAAATCCTCATACTCACCTCCAGTAGATTTACACACACATGATGACACTCTTTTAAAAATACTGCTGCTTCATAAACACACAACAGGTATTTATGAGCGCTGATCTCTACATTACGTCACCTTATGCCAAATCCCACAGTGGCTCAGTGCTTGTTAAACTGTGCTCCAAAACAATTAAACACACGTGTTCTGTATCGTACAGACTTAGCTGAACTTGCTCGACTTACAGAGCCAGCCCCTCGGGTCACAAGAAACAGGAAGTTCTCCTGCTGCTCACTGATTAATGAGGATATCAGCAGAGGTCACGCAAAGCATGCGGCAGAATAATTGGTACAATCAAGACGAGGTCTTGCTTACCTGCAACCAGCAGCTGAAGGATTTTTGCATAATGTCACTGTGAATTAATTACTCATGAGGATACAGGCATTCCATGTTAAAGGCAGGGTAGGCGATCTTTTCCAGAAACATTTTCTGTTATGCGGGTTGAAAGTCTCTTCACAACCTGATAGCAAACACTATGTGGTCTATATAGATATGACCTGCCTCTGTGAGTCTGTCTATCCAGAGCTTCTCACCTTCCTCAACCACTCAATGTGTGTTAGCATTAAGACCATCTATGCCAGTGTACTCTAAGCGTTGACAAAATTCACTTTCAGCACTTATTTGCCTTTTTTACACTCTGTCTCTTTCAAACCAAAAATACTGATGATTTGACATATTTTGCTCCAGTTACACTCTCTCTTGAATCAGCATATCCTCCAATACAACCTGAAAAAAGCAAGAAGATTGTCTGAAAGCTATTTAAATAAACAGTTCTCCCAAAAATGAAAACTGCACCATTATTTATTCCGTTCTAAACTTGGAAGTTATTATTTGCTGAATATGCTGAAACACAATATATGCTAAAAGTTTTAAGGATCTTCCCAAATATCACACAAGAAGCAGTACATATATGAGTGCAGGGACTATGTCTGTCAAGTTGCCAAAACAACATATTTGTGTGTGTGTGTGCGTTTGTGTGTGTATGTATGTACACACACAGACACACACACATTTACACACACACACACACACACACACACACATATATATATACATATAAAGGCTGCAATACAGACTGAATGCTGTTAAGCAGAGTCTGCTTTTCTTTTGGTGATTGCCTTGAAACCATCAGCTTGAAATCTGTTCTCCTGTAGAAGAACACGCCTCTCCCCACGTTTTATATGAGCAGAAATGTGAAAATGACAACAACACACAATGTTAGGTGTCTGAAGTGCTCAGTAGAAGTTCAGGATTATATCGGCTAACATGATTACGAGCTACAAGGTCCTGCATCTCATTTTCTCGCATGCAGCTCTGGAGATGCTCTCAGCTCTGAATTACACTTCTGAGTGTTTTCATGTCTCTCGTGAAAAGTGATGCACTCTTCAGCTCGCCGTTATCATATTTAAGCTCTGAAGTGATTCTTGGGATATAAAAGCTGGGTAATTATAGCGACTGGCGGAGTGGTGACTGCTTTCTCATTTACACTGAATATTGACTGTGATATTATACAACACTTCAGAACAACTTACAGGAGTAACAGACAGACGTAATTTGTACACAATAAAAACCCTGTACCCTAAAAAAAACGAAAACTAGCTGCCACTACCTGCCAATGATCAGTCATTCATACAAAACTGCACATTTTAGTATGGAAACGTATGGCTAGCTTTGTATTACGAAATATTAAATGTATATTGATATTAATATGTAACATTTCATTTTCAAGTAATAAAACCACTGCCAAATCATCAAAGGTGATCAACACCTCTGCTGTGCTACTGACATAGTGAATAAATATTTGTAAAAATATGAAGATTACATCATGCGGTGCTTGGTCGCTACTGAGATCAGTGCTAAACATTGTCATGTGGTGCTTCATCACTACCTAGCTCCTTTGGCTTGGTTTTCTGACTGGCTCTTTGAACAGCGACTTCTCTGATTTGTGGATCCCTGATGCTGCCCTCTTCTGGGCATTATGGGTAGTGTAGTTGTTTACCATTGAATTCAGCTATGATGGAAAAAAACAATACAACTGAAAATCATTCATTAAATGGAAAAAAAAAAATCACACAAACTTCTACAAGGATTCTATGAGATTCTTCAAGCACATACAATAACCACGTAGCTCATGGCAATCCTGTCTTAAAAGGTGAACGTCTTATTGTTTCTATGGAGAAATGAATGGGTTGTTTACTTGCGAAACCGTACTGTTGTGCTCTATTTGACTTTAACGGTTCACTGGGCACATATTTTCCTGCATTTCATCAAAAGATCGGCTTTAGAAAAAATAAAAACATTGATCTCGCTCTGCCCGTCTCTCTCACACACAAACAAATGCTCCAGCCGGCACAGTGGGCCGTTTGTCTCACACATCTGCTTGTGTGAGTAGAGGAGCTGTCAGAAATACTGATTAGTGGCACAGAGGGGCGTAAAGAGAGACCGGTAGAGGTCACAGCCAGTGGCCTCCAAAGAAAAGCACACACACTCTTGAGAAGATACCTACAGGCTGGGATCTTTGTAAGGGCTACAGTCTTCATACCTCACGCAACAGGTCGGGCAGCAGGCCACAAACAGCACTGCAAAACCCAGCAGCGTGTGAGATGCTCTTTATCTGTCAATCATTCTTGCGTGGAATAACAGGTGACTGAATAAAGCCGTGTTGACAGTCTGTTGCAGTAGCACATCTTGTAGTTGTTTAGCTTCTGTTAGATCTGTCAGAGGAAGAGACAGAGAGTAATCATAATGGAGTTTATGTACATGATGATTTAGTATTTGGAAATGATACAATGTAAAATGGGATTTTGGTGAGTGTGTCTCATTGTCTCATTGTCGCAGGGATGGCATAAACATTTCAGCACAAAGCTTTAGCATGCTTATTAAGTTATATGCTTGCTTTAAAATTTTGTCTTATATTCGCCCACCTTCATTGTAAAACCGTACCAATCCATGGTAACAACTCTCTTAAAAGGGCCGATAACACGGAAAAACAAGCTTTTTCTTGCACTCCTGGAAAAAAAGATTTCAACCAACCACATAGAGATGAAGAAATCTAGAGATTCGTAATCAGAACTGTAAATTTAACTTTGTTTTTTCATTTATATTTTTAAAATAATCAGTAATTATTACTTCTCGATGGACAGTCACAATGCAAAACCCTCTGTGGTCCAGCCTGACCATTTACAGAAACTGTGCTGCACATTAGCATTTGACTCACCATATTTACATATTAGTGCCTATTCGATATTCAGCTACTTTCAATTTAAATGAAAGAGATTAGCCAATCACAACAGAGATCAATATATGAGTACATTTAAATGTGAGCATACAGCCACTCTTGTTAGCTGCATTAGTATGTTTCATTAGTACAGGAAGATTTCTATACATTATTATAAGACAAATAAATACAAACAAACCAGAAGGTGTTTGGTAACTTTCCCCGAACTTCCCTCAGACATGGTGACAACAGACCAAACTAGTGATTGTTTTAAATTAAAAAACCTTTCAAAGCATTTCTTATTTTCTTGCTTTTCAGCAACCGAGTGCTAGGAGAGATCCGCGAGGACGTATTAAACCTAACGGTTGAAACATCTCCTAAATGAGTGTTTAATTGAATTGAAGACAAGCCATCGCGCTGTGACCTTTCCGTGATTCACTGCCCATCTCAAGGTGAAAGGCAATGGCTACTCTCTTCCTCTGTGGTTAATGCAGTACAGATGGGTGGAGCTGCTCTTGGCAGGGGTGGGAAAACTATTATTCATCTCTACATGAGGATATGATCATTTAAATTAAATCATTTAGGTCATTTAATTTTCATTTAAAAATGTAAACCCAATTCTCCTGCTTTTATCTTTTAACTTTCCAGGTTAGAAGGAAGTTTCAAAGGGTAATCAGAATGATGCTGCTGGCACAAATGATGCGAAGCGTTTCCCTGCAAATGAATCTGTGGCACTTAAAGTCACCATAAAATCAAAATCTACTGTTCTTATTTTTTATGAAATATTGCAGTGTTTATTATGAATAATATATCAGTGCACATCATTATTTTTTTAATTCATGTGCCCTCATAACCTTTAGTCATAATGTGAAAATGTACCTCCCCTCAGAGCTGTTAACCGCTCTCCTCCAATGGTCAGTCTGCTGTGAGCTTTGAAACGCCTACTTTTCTAAAGCCAATCAATTTCTCCCAGTGGGAAAAAAAAAGAAATCTCCCACAGAAATCTTTATTCATTAGTTGTAAGGTGTATTTGTAAAATAATCAGCTGTTTTCTTTTCTCCTGAATATTCTATAAAACACCTTGTACAAATTCACAGCTAAACAAAGTTGCCTGTCTTCAATATATATATATATATATATATATATATATATATATATATATATATATATATATATATATATATATATATATATATATATATATATATATATATAGTAGCTGTACTATAATAAATCCCAGAGCCATGTATTACAGTACTTTTATCATGGTAAATGGGGCTTTTACAACATCCCTAACTATGGTTAAACCACTACAAAGCACCGCCTCTCGTGGCTTATTGCTTTATTTATATTCTTTTTTAGGCTTATGGTACGATTTATCTTATTTTTGACCATTAGAGTTTAGTATAAATGGGTGCCAAGCTGTCTAGTGGTTAATATTTCTTCAAATCCATCTTTGCACACGGTCGATTTTCTGATCCGTGTTTTTCCCCAGCACACCCACACACAGCTGGAACATTCTCAAGCGAGAGGATCGTACATTTTTCAGGCTGCAGAACCAGGCGGCGATCAATAAGCATATTTCCGTGTGCATGTAATACCGCACACATATACACCCAAAGGAGAGACGAAACAGGACATATCAACTATAACTGCAGCACTTCCTGCCTGTTCTGCCTTCAAAAGCCTCAGAACAGGAAGTGAACTTTGGACACTTACTGCGTGTTATGCTCTTGTCTTCATCAATCTGCAAGATGCAAATATTTTGATGCTCAAAAACAAGCTCAAATATTATATTGCAGAAAATTTGATCTGCATTCTTTAAATACACTACACAAAATGCACAAAACCTAGCATCACCATTTACAATTACAACTGAATAAGATTATTTCCAATGTGCTTCTATCACACGTCATTAAATGACACGGCCGCTCTCAGGAAAGCCACATTCAAAGCCAGATGTTTTCACTGGTGATTCTGATGTTTATGGTGCTGTTTCATGTGCACCCTCATCAATACGATCGTTCCAGCGTGACCTGAATGCACCATGTGACCAAACGTCCCCACATGGACAAAAACCTGGATAAAGGATAAAACCTGAATCCACCATTAACAAGTGAATTCACAAGTACATTGTGGGGTCCAGCCAACAGTCCCCATGAGGTGAACAGCTTAATAAACATACTTAATATTGTCTTTAAAATGCAGAAAGCAATTAGGCAGCACACCCAACCCCCAAAGCTACTGTAAATACAGTACAGTCACAATCTCACTCATTTGTCAAGAAATAAATCAAAACCACTGTCCTGAAGTGACCCGTCATAATAAACACAAGCTTTTGAGATTACTGAATCTCATCAGAATGAGGTTCTGCGGCTCTTTGTCAATCTGTACAAAAACAGAAAAATAAACGAAACAAAAAAAACTGCTGGTTAAACTGACATGACCTGCATGAGCTACAAACAGAAAAGCCAGTTACCAATGGTTTATAATCTGACTGAGCAGAAAAACAAATAACTTCTGCTGATACAATAACAGACTTTTTAAAGACTTTTTTAGACTTTTAACAAAAGCATACACCTGAATTGACTCAGACATGTGTGAACTAAACCTGATGATCCATGTTCTCCCTGCATGATCTGAGAATGTTCCAGAAAGCAGCCGGAAAACTGGCCCTTTATACAAACCAGTTAAGATGGACAATGTCTCAAATTAGCGTATTTGATTAGTGGCCTAAATATGATGTTTACATTACATTAAATGTAATATTACAATGCTTGTTTTTAGATGTTCTATATAATCATCTTTATAAATGACATAATTTACAGCTCTGGTACATGCTGCCGCATTTACCAAGTAATCCTCCAAGAAATATCTGCATTAGAAATCACCCGGTAATGACCTCCCTCCACCGAATCTCTCCACATTCCTCGTAACACATTGTGAAGGTTAACAGGTTGGCGGACGGTGGACAGGCTAATAGAGAATTTTCAGCATTACAAATTGAGCTTAACGGATGTTGGGCTCATTACCGCCGGCTGGAAGACAGACATTCAGGGTGTTAAGAGCCTTTAGGTAGAATGTCACCATTTACTGAGTCTCATTACCAACCATGCGAATCTGTTCCTATCATATCTTCCACAAGCACTGACTGTGTCACCCAACTGTGTGTGTGTGTGTATTAAAGTCATATTGTGTGATATATCTGTCTATTTGAACTAATCTCTAACCCTAAATATCAAACTCATCCTGCACCTACAGATGATATCTCAAACTGTGTCACTTTTTGAGAAGTGGTGTGGTTTTACTTCTTTTACAGAAAACCATAAATTTCGCCTCCCTACTGCCATCTCTGTTTGAAGCATAACACTGCAGCTTAATTTACATACTTTTCTTTACTATGCTGAAGTCAAATGAAGCCAAACTGACATTTCCTAGAAAACCGGACCCAACAGCTCGTATTATAAATCATTAATATAAACTTGAGTTAACATATCATCAGCTTCTGTTGTGAATCAGGGTAAGAAGTTTTGAACACAGATCTGCCATGTACTGTATGATCTTCAAAATATATATGTATATTTAAAAAAAATATATAAAACAAAAAAGCAACTAAAATGACAAATTACAGCTTCAATAATCAAACTTGCCTGGCCGCAAAAAAAAAAATCCCCAAAATATCAACCTGAGGATGAGCTTTCGTCTTCCACCATGGGACAGCCACACAACAACACTGAAACAACCATGTTGCCGTGTTGTTTGCCTTCAGGTGTTGCTACATTATGTAGGAACAATTTCTCTCAACCTGTGTTAAAACATGCTCTACCATTTCTTTATGAAAAGACACAAGTAATAACTATAAGAGACCAATCATGCTCGTGTCCTCCTGTACTGTTGTCCCAGCATGCTACTGTATTCTGCTTTCCATATGCATATGAGATGTCTACAGCAATCATTGTGTAAGTTCTGCTGAAGTTCAGCAGAAAGATCTTCATCTGTCTCAGAGGTCATCGGGTGCTCACAGCGTGATTGCTTACCTCAAGCTACTTCATGCTTGTTTGTTGGAAAGAGCTGTGGGGAGAGAACTGATGATGCCAGGAGAGCGTGTGGCCAGCGCAGGTCTCTGTGGACAGGTAATCACCCTGGAGACGATTAGAGGTGGGCAGCAGGAACCAGCAATCATCTGCTAGGCTTCAAGCTTCCTGCAAAGTTCTTGCAAGTACATAGTTGAGACTCTTGAATTACTATTATGAGATTTGGGCAAGAGTTATTAATGCTATAAATAAAGCCAATAAACTGGAAGGCAGAACTTTTAAAGTTCATATTGGCAAAATGAGGAAAATAAACTTCCGTATTCTAGGAGCTGTATTCTACACTTCTGTGGCACTTTTCCCCTGAAGTCCACTCAGAAAAGTTAGGCAAGATTGTTTGTACCAGTTTTACATAATTCTTAAACAGTTTGTACTTTTAAGATGCCTGTTTCGATTTTCTGCAGCCATTTATATATAATTTAGGCTTAATTATAACTATTATAGAACATTATTGAGTATGTACATATTTATAATAAAATAAATATTATAACTACTATACATATTTTAAAGAATAAATCAATGCAAATGGCATATAGCACAATTTTATCTGTCATTATTTTTAATCGCTGTTGAAATCCTGTTATTCAGTTCTAATCGTGACCTTAACCCATTTCACTTTGGTAGATAAAACAGTCTTTGATTTTATTTTTTGTGATGGAGAAACTTTGAAATATCATCAAAAATACATTCAACCACTCGGCTATGTGGTATGTTTATGGAACCTCCAGTTTTTAAATAACACTTTCCTAGCATTTAGCGCACACGCATTTCAAGTTTACAATAACTAAATGTCCAAACATCTCTAATTAAAACACTCAGTGGAAACATAATCTATATGTTCAATATGAACTGAAAACCTCAGGGGCTTTTAACCAAAAGCTCCACCCACCTATCGCCTCAGGGTTTCCATCCAACATGTTCCTAATGATGGCTTCTCTTCCCATTAATTAAATTTTTTACTGTGTGGACTTTGTCTCCTCTTCCCGGTAATTGTGCTCGGGGTTGGAGTTAATCTCCAGAAAATTACCTGCCAGGGATGAACAAGGTGTTAAAAAGTCATTATTTCATCTCCTGTGATCATTATGCCTAAAAGTGGCACGGCCTGTACGTGGACGGCCATCCTCTCTGTGTGTGGTGGTACTTCACCATCATGACCTCCATGTTCTTCAATCATTACTGCATTTTTCCAGCTACTGGATTATTAGAGTGAGATTTATGGCCACCAGAAGGTTAGAAATCAGACTGACAAAAGTTACTGTTTATAATGAGGCAAAGCTGATTTGCAGAACATAAGTATAGTTGTGAGGTACGAGGTCTCCATAACTCCCCCCAACTAAATCACAACACTGATCATCTGGCATGAATATTATTTCTGACACATGGACAAAGTAACTGCAAACTTCCAAATAGAAATAATTCAAGTGTACTTAGCAGCTTGACAAACTTTTCACAGAATGATGCCTTTAAGGCAGGACAGGCAATCTTTACCAGAAACATTTGTTGTTATGCAGGTTTAAAGTCTCCTCACATCCTGATAACAATCACTAAGTAAAGTGGTATAAATACAGGCCTGCTGATATATTTATATATCTTCTGTGGAAGGTGCAGGTCCATTAAAAGCAGCGATTAGACTTGCCTGTCAAACTGTGTATTTGCATAACTCTGTTGGAGCACTATTGGAAGAGGCGTGGCTTTGGGCGGGATCTTAACAAAGACGTTGTACAAATGATTGTGATAGTTTTAAAATACAAGACATTATAATAGATTGCAGTCAATAATGTGAGGAACAGATATGCAGTCTGTTCAATAAGCTGCAGTGTTTTATACTGCGTTATGATCATTCAGTCTTTTCAAGAAACTTGAAACATATGTTCCAAATTCAGGCACGCCATAGGAGTTGAATACTGTACGTTCTGTTGAACTGTCTGTAAATGTATTATTTAGGTAAAAAGTAGTGTCTTGTTTAGCCGGACTAAAGTGACGATATGGATGCTACTCTATCAATAACATTTGGCAACATGCAGGAAAAGTGACTTTCCAGGTTATGCTGCAAGCTGTTAAAACAACAGCAACTGTGAAACTAACAACCCGGACACATATCCCACACAGAAATCTGACATATCTACAGATATAGAAACAAAATAGATATACAGGCATATCCACAACATACCCTTCCATTCATAAACATTTTTTCAGCAACACAGCATAAATAGTCTACAGTTCATATACAATCTTTTATTCAGCACCGGTGGACAAAGCCCTACACTGAGACAATGAATGTTCTATATTTCTGTGAGTCTGTGAGTCTCAGTTTCAGGCAGGATGGATTCGGCAGATTCGGTGAGCCTGCACAAGCTCTGTCCAAGATTAGTAGTCTTTTATATCATGTGAGGGCTTGAAGGAATGTATTCACCAAATTTATAAGCATCACAGATCACACAAGCAGGAAGTTGTTGATTTTCTTGCAGGTGCCCATATGGATCGATCAATACAAACGTGGTATTTAAATAATCATCATGTCCTTGGGAATCTTAGCAGTGACATTGAATGTTCTACATCTTATTGATTGACGTTATACTGAGAGACAGGGCTGCGAAACGGGTTCACAGCAATGTACAAGCCGGTTCTCTAGGGGCTACGTGATCCGGACGTGGATGAATCGAACCCAGTGAAATCCTCTAGTTCTGTCCTGATCAGCATTTTCTAATGAATGTAACATGAGGATTCTCAATTCTCTCCTTGGGCGAATTATCTATATCACTGCTGACGGGGAAGGAAACTGCACTGGATTTTAATGGTAACGTGAGCATTATCTTCAATTATAAACTGTCAGTCATATCCAGGGTCTATAGTGCTGGTCCAAACCAACTTACATAAACAGCCTGGTTAATTCATTTGCTGGCTGATTCGATGTGGAATAGCCAGCTAAAAGTTAAAGAGATGGTGAGTTATCAGAGATCTGGTTCAGCGGTTATGTGTACATGCTTCATAGATTGGTGTTTACCCAGGAGGCACAGGTTTGAATTAAAAAAAATAATGTCCACACTGCAATAAAGTTTTAGGATATTGAAAGATTTAAAACAAAGAAATATTGTTGAAATGAATATGTAATATTTAAGGTTATTCCTAGGCCACACTCTTAATTAAAAGGACCTTTACAATGCAATAAAAAAAACATTTTTGGCTGTATGGTTCCACAAAGAACCATTAACATCCATAGAACCTTTCGGTTTCACAAAAGGTTCTTTTGTGATTGGAAAGAGGTTCTTTAGACAATTAAAGGTAAGAAAGAAATAGTTGTTTTAAGAACCTTTGGCTAAATGGTTCTTTGAGGAAACAAAAATAGTTCTTCTATGGCATCGCTTTTAAAATCCTCTGTTTTTAAGAGTACACTAAGGCATACAAAATGATCTTTGAATATTCTCTGATGATGTTGGCATAACATGGCTCATCAGGTTTTGATGACAGCTCAGGCGCATGCTGTTATTAAAGTCACACGAGGACATACTGTACAAAACACTAAGAAACTTTAAAATTCATGCACATTTTACCATGCACTGTTTCACTCACATAGTTTGTAATGAAAAAACTGTATTAAATTAGAAAGACGTATTTTCACACCTCACAGTACAAAACACATTTATCAAACACATGAAAGATGAAGATCTACTTTTTCAATGATAAATCACTTTCTCATTTCATGTCTTAACATACAGAGACTATAAGTAAGCAACTTTAAAGGTTTACTTTCCTAAAACAAGAGGAAAAACTGTGGTGACAAAAACATTACTCTGTGTGTTTAAGCATCATCAACACTGCTCGACCATTAAAGTGAGTTTGTTACAGGGCCATGTGTTTGTCCGACCAATAGCAGGTTGGGGTAGTGTTAGTAAAATTACTAGTCATTATCTTTTACTAGTGGTCTACAAATGACACACTTTACCCTTATGTATGATCTTTTTTTAATGTCTCTGCATCTTTGATGCTTTCATCTCTACTCCACATTGTAGCTTATTGTGGCACACTGAAACATCAGAAGTGTTATTCAAAACAATTGTCAGGATCTCGTACCCCAGGACATCCCGTCTGAAACAGTTTACTGAACAACTCATCAAACTCATATCAGCTGATGGATTTATCTGTGCTTCTGTGGCTGCCATTTCAATTACTTTCCATGGAAAATAAGAGCTTGTTTTGTTCAGAGATGAATGCCCTTCTGTCATTTCTAATTAAACTCCGCAGCTTCCTGGCAGGTGAGGGGGCTTTTCAGCTAACAGAGAACATCCTCAGAACACTGATTAACGTTCTCTAAAAGTTTTTAACGTTATCAAAACATTTCTTGCAGTAACGTTAGAATGTTGATGTTAGTAGAACATTAATTTGTAATGTTATAAATCATATAGATCAAAAAAGTTATTCTTAAGTTGTTAGTGGAGCATTTTACAAATGTTACAGTTTAAATAATGTTTGAATGACGTTCTTATCATAATAACTAATAACTCTAATACAATGCCTAAAAAACTGGATGTTTTGAACATTCCTAGAACATTCAAAATAACATTTTAACAACAACAAAATAACAATGCTTTTGTTACTTAATGAAAACGTTAGGGAAATGTTCTTATAGCCTACAATTATTAGCTGGGTTGTAACTGGATTCATCTGCTGTAAACTGCTTTTGACCTTCTTTCAAATGCTGGTCTGCTGTCACGGTCGCCACTCAACATAAACCAGCGCAAACCACTGACTCTTGCTAAAAGCTTTTACAAACTCATCCGATCAATTGTTACGCTGTGCAGAAAACCATTTGAGAAGCTTCTCGTTCCGCTTTTGCCAGCAAAGACTTTAAAGGAGTTTCAGCACTTCGGCAGCTAGAGGAGAACAGGTGACGATACTGCAGATATCAGATCTCGATAAGACAGGTCCAGCTCATCAGCTATTACACACTCATGAAACAGGCTGTCAAAGGGTCATGTCTTAGCCCAGTTCTAAACCTCAGCATTTCTCCTGTGAAACATCATCACAAATTTCATTGACATAATGACACGCTCGATACAGTAAGTGCACATGAAGGCACAGCCAGCTAGTAGCAAGCCTCTGTTTTATCTACTGAAAAGACTTCATGAATTCACCAAGCCCTGAATTCAGGGTGCTGGAAACATTCCTTGGAGAATTTCATGGTGTTTTGTTAATTTTTTGGCAACACAAGCCTGCTTCTGTTTCACCTCATCTCAGTGGTTCGCTGTTGGAAATGTGCTGGGAGAGAATTTGTAGGCCTTTGAGTCTAAACAAAAGTCACTTTGTACACAACCAACTGGATGATGCTTTTGTATCTTTGCATACATATTTGTTTCCTTCTCACAAACCACTACAAATCCACTTGCTGATCTGCTTTTGGTACAGGAAATATATATACCAATATATATACCACCTGTACCAACAATAACAGTGTCACAATCAATCCAGTGTATGGGGTAATTAAAATGCTTATATAAAGCCACTGCATGTCATGTTAAACATTTTTGAACTAGATTACTCTATGGTATTTCACCGATTCTTTCATCTGTCAGAATTTCAAGTGTTTACAGCAAAAATCTCATTAGAGCTACATAATTTGCTCAGCTAATGAGTCCAGAGCAGCCGTTAGCCGGAGCAATAATCAATACAACGTTCATTAAACAACTACAAGACAACATACAATTTGTACTTTAAAAACAACTGTTAGAGAGTCAGGATTATATCTTGTACAGCAGCAACCAGGTAAAATGTTAAAGCACTTCAAACATCTGTCATCCATGTAAACATTCAACCCATAACTGGTGGAACAGATATACAGTTAAACTTATATACAGTACAGAACCATCAAACTTAAAACGGCCTAACAAGTCCCAAATACCTAGCTGCTAAAACAGTACAGTACAGACAGCAGTTTGCTTCTTTCCCTAATCCATCATTATATTTATTAACCAAAGCTTCAATATATCGGCCTTTTAGAAACATCATTAAAATATCAAACCACTACAACAAACAAAAACACTCATTTCCTACAGAAGTCCACTATATATGTCTAATCTCAGAATTAATAAACGAAAGATCTCACCGTTAATATTTACATATTTCACTGCATTTTCCCGGGTGCTGTGAAAACCACATACTTGGTCTTCCTAAACCAAGTATGTTTCACCAGGGAAATCCTGCTCAGTCACGTGACCATGTCATGTGATCAGGTAATGTGATAGTATGACAGGTATGTATTTCAAGGATAACTTACATGTACATGACAGCTTGTCTTAAGATCATTTTAACCTAAAAACAGTCATAAAGTTACATATCACACATTTTTTAATTTATATAACAGAGCTACAATGTCAACGCTCAGTTTCTTTATAAAAATAGCCTGGCTTTGCACACCTGCCTATAAGATTCAAATTGGTATTGGTTTGTCCCACGTGAAAATAGTTTATTATTGACATTAAATGAGTTATTTTTGGATGGTGTTGAAAACAGGTATTAGTGTTGAACACTTGAACAGGCTCTGTAAGGGACACTAGATCTCTCAATAGTTCACAACAGAATGCTCATGTAATCAGATGCTCAAGTGACTAATCTAATATCCTCATGTGCTGTTCAATTTCAATATGTCTGATGAAGACACACTCATGCATTCAGATATTGGTGATTCAGCAGGCTGATCTAATCCGTATAAATGACCTGTTACAAATGGAGCCACGTTGCCCTGCTCACTTTATATACGAGCTAGAACAGAAGGGATCTTATGCTGAGGTCATGGGTTTAAAATCCATGGAACGTATACCCAGCTAACAGGGAATGTTCTGAAAACATTAGCTAATGATCTCTAAAAGTTCTCTCAAAGTTATTAAAATGTTTTTGCTGTAATGTTAGTAAGACTTATTTAACGTTATATATCATATATCATATTTTTTAATGATGCATATTAAAAACGTTATTAAGTTTTTATTCTCAAGTTTTTAAGTATTCTTAAGTGTAACATTATAAACACATTACAGAATTGAATAGGTTTGAATAACATTTGTATATCCAGGAAATACCATTAATACAGTGTCATTTTGAATGTTCGTAGAACTTTCAACATAACATTTTTAATGTTTTTGTTACTGAAACGTTTGGGAAACATTTTTACAACTTAAAACTGGGATAATGTCCTGTATGCACTGTAAGATGCTTTGGATAAATGTTCCTGCCACATGAAAGCAAAACTCTGTCTGCAGGAGTGGAGTCGGGTTCTACAGTTGACTTGGTGAGTAGAAGCTCAAGCATTCGCCGGTTCTCTTTAGTCATTATTCATGATGCAGACAAGAAAACATCCACACTGCTCATCATCACAGCTTCCTCCTTGTCTTCTTCATTTCTTCACAGTTTCATCGCAGTCTTCTGCCTTAACTCTTTAAGAGCAGCACTATTTATTTGGATAAATATCAGTGTTTCACAAGATCCATTAAGTTCTCCCTTTATTGGGAGGAAGAGCCTTTATTTGACTACTTAAACTAAAGATTAAACTTGGATTAAAGCTAGAGGGGGTTCTGATTTAACTAAAACCTCAAGTTTTACATTATGATCCAGCTGTGAGCCAAACCACAGTGACATGAGTCTTAAAGTCGTCTGACAGACTGATGGATTTTGTTTTGGGCCAGTTGTGGCCTACTGGTTAGAGAGTCGGACTTTCTGTCCACCAGATAACCAGTAACCAATAACCAGACAGTCACCAGTTGATTTCCAATGCCGGCAGGAAAGAACTGCAGTGCCTGGAGCAAGACAACGCACCCCCTGCTTTACAACAGCTGAAGAGAGCAGCACTCCTGCTCACTCTCATAGCCGGAGTGCATCGTGGGAAATAAAGTATGCTAGCTAACACGTGAATGTTACAATTCTCACTGTTAAAACAATCCTGAATAAGACACCTGTTCACAAAACCAAATTAAATGTCTAAAAAATACATTATAAACAAAATAAAATCCAAAACTGGCCTTTTTCATCTACATCTGTGTGTCTTTTTAATATTTATGTATTGTTTTCTTTTCTGATATTGTTGATGTTTATATTGTTTCACAATTATGTTATCACGTTGACGTCAGATTTGACAGAACACTTTTCCGGGGCACCTTATACGATTAATATTTTAATAACAAACTGTGTAGTGAACAGCACAGCTACACACAGCTATAGCCGTGAGCTGGTTTTCCTGTGTTATTTTTCTGCTGTATCTCTTTATGTGTTAATCCATTCCCATGACCTCATGAAGCTGTCCACAGCAAGATAACACTTCAAATGATTTACTGTGATTGACTATAACAGACTGTCAGACAAATGAGTACCAATAATCCCATCCCAATATATTCAAGACAAAAAACACATGACCCTCCAGAACAAGGTCACGACCAGGTCAGTTTTAATGATGATCCCGTGATAAGATTACATTTGAAGGGAAAATAAGCAGACTCAAATAAATCTCTCCTCACTTTTGCCTTTCGTGCCGTCAGTTTGTATGGACTCAGACTCAGATAACAGCTGGAAGGTTTGGACTGGGAGGGATTAGATTCGATTCTTGTGTGAATTAAACTGCCCATCAGTCAATTACATGATACTGGCAGTTTGCTGACCTTATCTGGCCACATTAGATCTCCAGAAGGGCAGAAATTGGAAAGGGCTAGACAAAGAGCAATCAGGCTCTCTCCATCTCAAAGCATCTCCTGAAGCCACAGATGCATATCTTACTGGCAATGGCTCTATACAGAAATTATTACTGATAAATACTGTCAGAAACTCTCCATACACGATCACTCACTGACGCAGAATAACACATGGTGTAGAAATACACAACATATGTAACATACTCAAAACTGATGGGGTTATAAATGATCGAATAATAGATGGACTTTACAGAAAAGCTTCCTCAAATTATTCTTCTGAGTGAGAAAAGAAAAGTTAAAATGTTATTTTGAAAGTTCTAAGAACCTTTAAAATGTCTTAAATGTCTTAAAACGTTTTTTATGCGTTGTGTTAAAGGTATTGCTTGGTTATAAGAACATTATTTAAACATTTTGTAATTCTGTAACATTCCACTATCAACTTAAGAATAATGTTTTTGATATATACAATTTGTAACATTTTACTAAAACATTCTACTAATGTTACTGAAAGAATGTTAAGAGAACGTTCCCTCTTAGCTGGGAATGTGCCAGTTTTATAGTCCAACGAATGTTTGTAGTCCATTTTAGAGCCTCAGTGAGGAGAAATATTATTGAAGATCATTAAGGACATTTTACCATTTTGTCATTTAGTCCTTATTCACTTTCATTATGTGTAAAAGAGCCACTTTTTGAATTAAGAAAGTCCTAAAGGTTTAGCGTAAATGACATCACAATTTGTTTTTAATAAAATATTCATTTAGCATTTTGTTTAGCATTAATAGTGCAGTAAAGTATACTTATGTATTAGGTATAAATATACAGCAGCCGTGCTCATTCACATGCTCTCTCAGTCAGGAGTAAATGCTTCATTTGAGAAGAGTGGGGCAGAAATGTGTGGGCAACATTAAATCAGTGTTTGCCTTCAGCTCTGAAAACACAACACTGACAGTCAAGATACGCTGCAGGAATTGAACGTCCTGGTTTTGAGTTTTGTTGATACACTACAGTCTTCCTGCTGGGTCATTTAAGGATATAGGCCAGTCTCAGGCCACCACCAGCTGTGTTGTTTTAGCAAATGTAATGACAATGTTTATTTTTCTGTCTCCTCTACAGGAGTATGTACACAAAAAAACACACACAATTTTCAGAGGAAAATCTCTTCTTTAGGCCTCTTGGCACTAAACACATCGTGAACTCTTTTGGGAGATTGTCTTGAAGTCATTAGATTAGTATTAGAAATGAGGGTTTCATTCCTTTTAGGTTGAAGAGAGCTGCAGGTTCAGCATAAGGACAGATCACACTGAATTCTTGCCACTTTAGCCTATAGAAGCAGTTGTTTCAGATTTGTTTTGTTTTTTATTGCATATGAATTTCCTGTATTTTCTGGTTGTATTCTAATAAAAGACTGAGAAATAATTATTTGTGGTCATTATACCGTTACTTAAACACCACTGCTGAAATCTAATGGTGGCCTAAAACTATCATATAATATCTGTCTGTCTATCTATATAAGAAGTTTTAGAAAGTACAAGCTAGTTTTTGTTGCAAATGCAATTTATCACACTAACTGATCCAAAACTTTGTTGCACAATGTTGTGACAAAACTCACGCAGTGTGCACCTGGCAAGTCTGACGCCGGATGAAGTGGCACCGATTGGGGCGTTTTCGTGCCATCCTTGTTCTTTGTGAGGCCTTAAATGACTCACCTGCCTGTGGTCAAACCTGGAAGTGCCACAGTCACATGAGTCAGTGACCAAACAAACAGCTCCTGCTCCTCAAAGGGCCAGTCAGACTCCATGATCCTTACAGCGCAGTCAGAGACGAGACAAGGAGGCGATGAGGAAATACGTAGTGACACAAAGACATCTGTCTAGACAAACACAAAGACGCACACGCATTCCACAGATGGCTTCTATCATACCAGATGTGGAACACAGCCAGGACAGATGGACAGCAATTTGCAATGAAGAACATACTGGGACACTGAGAAACCAAGCTTTTGTCATTTTTTAGACGCAGGATAAGGGGTTGTCTGCATACGGACGTCTCAGGCTGATGTCCTGTCTTCACGATATCAGCTTGACTGATCTCAGGGGTTTGACTCCATCTCGTAGGGGGACCAAATATCAAAAGCTGTTAGCCTGAGCTGCTTCATGTTTCTACACAAGGAAACAAAATTGATTCTGAGTCTTTTGTGACCACCATTTTCCTGTGGTTGTTAAGTTGACTTCAATTAAAAGCAGGATTTCATTTTGATCCCTTAACACCATCACATTTTCATGTGATGGAGAGAGAAGCTTCATAAAATGCTTTGATTAAACAGCTGCACTCGTGTACTGTCACTGGATGATATTTGAGATCTGATGTATTGAGCGTCAGCGCTCTGCCGTAGCTTTAACCAGGATGTAACTGAGAATATGAGAATATTTTAATAACAATTCACACTTATTGGATGTTGGGAAGTGATAACCCAGCTAACTATTTTAAGTAAGAAAAAATTATAAACAGAAAAGAAACCTAAAATAAGAAAAAGAACCCTAAAAAAGTTTCCATTGACTAACACAAACCATTTATATTATAACAATTATATATATATATATATATATTCCACTAAAACTATCTCAAGAACAAATTTTGATAACTTTGACATTTAGAGAACATAAGACAACATTCTGAGAATGTTCCCTGTTAATTGGGAAACTGACAGACAGGCTTTTTAGAGCTATAGCCCGAAAAATGTTTTCTCTAGCTCAAAACCTTTATCATGTTTCCATACAAGAATTCATATTCAATCCGTTCAGTTCACACGACTCATGCATGTATTTCAAGTCTCATCTGCTCAAACTTCATTTACAGTGCATTCCACACTGCATCATGACTGGTCACATGACATATGAGAGCCAACAGCGTCTATGTTATGCGTGGCATATATGATGACAAAAGAACATTATTTACTGATAGCATGTTCTTCTCTTTGGTCTGGTCCTCACAACAAGCCATTGTATGGCATCAGAGGACCTGAAATATAGAACAGGAGTCATATGGGCTCATTTTATGATATTGTTATGGGGCTTTTTGTCCATCATCTAGTTTCATTGTATAAAACAGCACTTAGAAATTCTGTCTTTCCTTTTATGTTGGACAGAAGAAAGAAGATAATACAGGATCAGAACAACATAAGGATGAGTATATGGTGACATCATTCACATTTTGGGATGAGCTATTCCTTAAGGTACATATATTAAAAAAACAAGCTGAAACAGAGAAAAACCCTTTTCAGTCTCTTACAGAGCACAAGATTTATTAACAGTCAGCAGACTCCCGGGACAGAAAACTGTTACTATTGACTGTGTGCTTTCATTTCATTACATCTGCAGAAGGCCATCAGAGATCCAGTTATTTCTGCTCTGTATTAATTATCTTGGACTTCAGGTAGCGTTCGTGCGTTTTGTTCAATTTGTGCACACGTTATTCAAACTCTTTTCACGTTCTGACTTTTATTTTCCAAGTCAAATTGATTTTATTGATTTTTGCAGTCATTTTAAAAACATTTTTGATTTAAATCTTTGGCAATCTAGAATTAAAAATATGAACACGAGTTAAAATATCAAAACAAATTCTGGATTTATTGTTTGACAGGTATGAACTGGACAGTGATGTTGGCTCAAACCAGCCCGAGATAAAGCGTCATTACCAATAAGTGTGAAAAGTGACAGAGAGAGAACAGAAAGTCAATACTGAAATCTTCACCAACTTTTAACTCATGAAATAAATCGATGTTGGACTCTTGACCTTAGAGTACATCTTTTGAAAACTATTCGAAAGTTGCAATCTGTGACTTTTGCCTCTCTACTGCCATCTCTGTTTGAAATCGCTGCAGCATCTACAGTGAGACGTGATACTGTAGCCGGATTTTCTTTCTGTTTACAGACAGATGAACATTTTATGTGAAATCTGACCCGACAGCTCAAATTATAAATCATTATTATAAACTTCAATCAGTGTAAGATAAGCAGATCGTGCTGATCACTGATCTGTCATGTACTTGCTCAATAACTAATATTTGTTCACGTTTTGTTCAAAAAAGTTATGGATTGCAGCTTTATAAAGTATATCTTGGTCTTGTTTTCTTGTAAAAATATCTCAGCATCCTTAAAACATAATCAATTTGTCTGAGAGGCAAAAAGATATTGAGTTTTTCAAGACTGAATCTTGAGTCAAATATATTGTTTTGTTCCTTTATTTTTTCCTGTAGGATTTATGCTTAATATCAATAAGAAAAAATATTTTTTTAAAACCTGTATGAGCCCCACAAACTCCCACAAAGAGAAAAGTGCTTTTTGCCAAGTCTGCAATACATTTGCACACATATATAGTCTATATACTCTATATACATATACATATAAGAAACGACCATTGCTTTTTACTCGTCTCTGACCTAAAGGAACATGTGAAGGCAGTTACTAACATTCATTAGCCTCTGTACACACATCAGAGAATGCTAATCATCTGTCTCTCCTCTTAGTCTCACTTCCTGTGCTGCAATGGCAAAATTTGCCTTGATTATGCTAACCTGGAAAAGAAAAAGAGCACAGAGGGGTGTCGTTTTCTTCTTCCGAGAGCCATCGGGTCAAAACGAATTGCAGAAAGTTTCTGACACTGCAGTCGGTAATTATATCAAATGAATCTTTTCACTTGGTTAACAATAAGACACTTGTGGGATCTGCACGAGCCGCTGCCGCTCTCCGAGCGTGACTGAAGTAAATAGCTTTCTTCACTTTAAAAAATTGAAGTAGATTGAAATCTACTCGGTGCATCTGAAAAATATTAGTATGCTCTCGTCAGCCCTAAAAGATATCCCCAGCAGATCTGCTAGAGTAAAGTAAGTGTTGCCTTAGTTTCTCTCCAGAAGATCTCATCCGTCATCAGAGATTGCCAAGAGGTCTGCTGAAGTCAGAAATTTCGGGTCTTGAATACTGATCCAAACAGGAGAGGTGACCTTGAACAGGCCACTGTCATGTCTTTCCTAGAAAGCCAGAGAAAGAGAGAACAGGTTTTGCTCAGAGCTTCTACACAGCATAGCTTCAGGAATTCTCAGCTGCTTCAGTTTAATCACCTTCAGCATAGATGTTTGTTGATGAGACAATTGTTGACACAGTTAAAATATCTCTGGAAATGAATGTGGATATATTCAATAGCTCAGATAATTTGGAAAGAAACGTTTATACTCAAATCTCTGACTCTGGTGTCTGGGTAAATTTTGGGCACACTTGGAGCCCTTTTGAAGCTCTTTTAAAACTTTAAAACTGTTAAATCTTTACTGGAGACGCGTGAGATTACTCGGGTCTCTTTCTCAGAAGGAAAATCAGAGGGAAAGGAGACTTAAAAAGGAGATTTATAAAGCCTTTATTTACTTTCTCTCTAATCTTGTGTGAGATCTAATCTCAGACATTAAAGAGATCTCATCTGTGACTTTCCCTGTGGGAAAAGACAAAGACAGACTGACAAAGAAAGCTGGTCCATGCATGTTAATGCTTAACATTATGAGACATTAAACACAGACTTCTGGGGCCACGGCTGACATATCTGCATCACATCTGAGCAGTTGAGACTCCTATTTATTTTTCATATTTCAGATTCTATATAGTCTTTTCACTGGGCTCTTTAAGGGACAGCCACACTAGACTCGTGCGCTTCACTGACTTCCAGTTTTACGCATGTGAACGCAGGAGACTGGAAACGCAGGCTTGTGTGAAAGCTTTTGCATTCTATTGTGTACAGCGTATGTTAAAGTGACAGCACATAAATAAAATTAAAATATAAATGAAAATTCCTTCTATATCATTTACTCACCCTCATCTTGCTCTAAACCCAAATTTCTTTTTTTATGTGTAACAGAATGTTAGTGATTAGCATCCTTGGTCACCATTCACTTTCACTCTATAGATAAGCTGTAAGAGCAGCGCCAAAAATACTTTGATATTTGAAAGTCATGTGGGCTGGAAATGACATGAGCATGAGGAAATGACAGAAATGTAATTTTCAGTTGAACTATTCCTTTAAGTACACCAGAATCAGACAAATATAAGGTCTGGAAGGGCTAATTAAACAAATTGCTCACACAGAACATCTTTCAGATGGATGTATAGAGGATTAACTGCTCAAAAATGCTCTTTATCAGACGTCGAGCAGTGAACACACAGCTGTGCTCATGAATCTAAAACTCCGCCTTCTGCTCTATGAATTTTCATTTCATTCACAAAGGTTTGCAAAAATACTAATCTACTCTTTGATGTTAATATAGGATTTTGTGAGACCCCCACATTGTTTCTTTACCTCTGTAATCTGTCTCTCATTTATACATTTATGCATACAATAACAGAATAAAATGCATAAGAAACAGAGCTGGGCTGGGACATAAATTCAGGCCAGGAGTCTCACTAGGACAGAAGACAGAAAATGTTTAGCAAGTGTGAGTGTGACTGTATGATGTGTAAGAAATCAAAAGCATATTAGTAAATTGTATTATGTATTTTAAGCATCTTTAATCCCACCCTACAGCTAATCTTTAAATTTAAATTCTCAAAATAGGTAAACCCAGATTTACATGCTGTGATTTTTTTCTTTACAGAACACAGAAACATTTATTATGCCAATATTTCTGCTGTTTAGGATGCAGTTGTTGCATTCGTATTTCATCCATTTGTCAGATGCGGTTATCCAAAGCAGCGTGCTGTGCATGTAAACTGCAGCGTGCATTTATCAGTATGTGTGTCCTGCACCAAGCGCATGACATTAGTATGGTTAGGACCATCCTGTACAGAAACAACTGCAGTGTTTTTTCACATCTTCCTATGTTGAACATGTCCTGGAAAATAACATGCTGATGACAACATGTTGTTGTTATACGATAGGTGTCTGTGTGCGGTAACATGCGTCTGTTCTGAAACTGCACTCTTGTCATTGAGACCCACTAGAGTAATAATGAGAAAACCAACATGCTGTCAAACACAGAAGGTAAATAACTGCTTGGGTGTCAGTGTGTGTGTGTGTGTGTGTGTGTGTGTGTGTGTTCGGGGGGCAACCTCTTGTTCTGATGGATGGTCGCAGTCCTTTCAGAAAAATACAGCACCTACAGATTCTCTCTCCCATTTTTCATTCCTCTTTACTGGCATCTCTGGAAAGTGTCATTGCTTGGTTCATACCCTGATCCTTCAATGGCCCCCAGCTAACAATTTTAGATTGTAAGAATGTTTCTGTTATTTTTCCATTAAATAGCAAAAAAGTTAGAAATGTTATAGGAATGTTCAAAACCTCCACATTTTTAGCTGTTGTATTAACGATTTTAAAACACTTCTGTAACATTTTTTAAGCGCTCGACTAACAATTTAAGAATAACGTTTTTGATATATATGATATAAAATTTTCTACTGGAAAGCTTGAGAGAACTTTCAGAGAACATTAGCCAACATTCTGAGAATGATCCCTGTTAGCTGGGCCTCCATCTGCCCTTATATTTCACCTCGTCTTCTGTACCACAGGTCTCTGTGTTTGTCTCTTTGTCTCTGAGGTGGAGGATTCTGAATCTAATTACGAGGTTGTTTTGTAATTAATTTGCAGTAAACACCTCACTCAATTAGGCAGGGAGTCTAATTCTTCTCTCACACGGGAGGTGCCCCACTCTCGATGGCAGAGCTAGTCTATTTTCAGTCGTGCACATGAGCTTCAAACGCTTCAGTGGTGCCAGATCTCTCCTTGGCTTGAGTGTTTTGACCGCCGTGGCTTTTTGTGGAGGCCAAACTTTTAAAGCATTGTGATTAAAAACTGTTTTGCCCTGTAGAAATCATTTAAAGGTAGGGAAGGTAATTTCAGAGAGGCTAACAATAGCACCCTAGCTTCAAAAGTGTAAGAGTGCTCTCTAAAGCCACACCTCCTCCAAAACTTAACAAAAACATATAGTTTGACAAGCAAGCAGTACATCCTATCATTGCATTCAAACAGAACGCAGTAACTGCATGAACATTTTATGGTCCTGCATACCTACTGATACCCACTGAATACCAACATAACACAAAATGTTTCTGGAAAAAATTGCATACCCTGTCTTTCAATTAACCACTTCAGACAACTTCTTACACTGTGTTGCGATGCTTCTAACGTTTCTGTTATAATTTAATGCTCCACACCCAAGTCACCAAATAATTTTCAGTTTGTAGTCAAAAAAGAAGCACAAAATTAAGTCACTGGCTGACTGTAGCTAGTCTATTTGCAACTTAAGATACAGACACTGTAATATAGTGGGTTTTATTGGCTGTATCTTCCACCCACAAAGCTCTGAAACAGAGACAAGGTCATTTATTCAGTCAAAGGCTGCTAACAGAACATAGCGCGCCTCTCCAAGCTTTGTTTGAACCGTTGCTGCTTATAGATATTTGACTTGCTTTGGAGGTCTCTCTCTTTTAGAAATGGGGCCCCAGTGGGAGATATTATAGTTGAAGTAAATGAGGGTGTTTTCATTAAGAAACACTGCTGTCAGCAGTCTGCAGTACGGTCAGTACAACAAAACTGTGAGTAATAAACTAATTCTCATGGGATTAAAAGAAGTTAAGACAGCCTGTACACGCGCTATTGACTGTGGAGTAAATCACTCTTACAGCGGTGGATCTCAGTCTGTTTGACTTGAAGGCTCTCCATTGTCCACAACAATATTTGAAGCCCCTCTCACAGTTTCACTCAGAGTTTGGCATAAGTATACTTGTTATAAAAATAACTCTATATCAAGGAATATCGTCAGATGTACCATCTGATGCATAAAGCACGCAAGACTGCAAAATACTTCCTCAAACCACTCAGCAGTTATCTGATTGGCCAACTACAGCGAGTTACTTTTCTTGCTTTTCAGCAAATCAGTTACAGCTGCCAGGTAAATGTCACCTAATTAATATTCATGAGCCAGGTCAATAAGGTTTATACTAATCATCCCTAACATTCACATCATAGCTACAGCCCTGGTCATGTTAAATCAGAGAAAGTGTCAGAGAAAGGAACTGTGTTACTGAATGTGCTTTGTAAGCATAAGAGACTGTACACAGGGGACTAGATCTTATCTCAAGGTCATGTGGATTGTGCATTTATGAGTGTTTTCTGCATCACAATTTCTGAGCATTACAAGAAAGGACAGGCCAACACACAGAGAAACCCAGCTTACAATTTTAAGTTGTGTAAGCAATATTTTTTTCCTAACAAAAACATTAGAAATATCATTTTGAAAATGCTAGGAACATCCAATGAGTTTTTAATGTATTAACAGTATGCCTTGGTTAAAAAAACATTTTTCATTATTATTTATTATTTTTCATTCATAATTCTGTAATATTTTTAAAACATTTCACCAAACTTTGTTTAAAACATACATTACAGAACAAAGTTCTACTAATGTCACTGCTGGGTATTTTAAAATAGAGAAAGTTAGCCAACGTTCTGAGAACGTTCCCAGTTAGCTGGGAAGATGCTTAGAGAAAGTGAGGGTCACTGTCACTAGACTGCATGGATTCATCAGGATGATAAAGCCGTCTCCTGTCTGCACACAGTCCTTTCATATTAAACAAAGAAAACACATCAGAAGAGACGTTCACCTGCAGGCCTCTTCACCAGTCTGAGGAACAGAAGTGGATTTAGATGGACTTCCAGCGATGGGCTGCTGGTCGAAGCAGATTCCTCATCAAGCATCCTGCTGGAGAAACACAGTGGTTTGATGTTGTTTTGCTGTTTATCTTTGCTATCTGCGAAGCTTGATGCTGTAGGCTTTTGTTTAGCGATTATGAGCGATATAGACGAACAAAAGGACAGTTTGTGTTTCATTTTATCATTTTTCTTAGGCAAAATTAAAAGCTATCAAACTGTTTATGAAGTCAGAGGAAGCATAAATTATAAGGTCAGGTATAGATTTGGTTTGTATAACATCTCTGGTTGGTTGAAGCTGAAAAATGAAATCTTTATTGGCAAAGACAGATCTTACTGATTCTAAACCAACAGAATAAAGGTGATTTTAAAGTGAATGTCTCTGCATATTGAAAGTTCAATGAGGCATAATACATTAAATCTAAAGCTATTCTGCCATGTTGTCCTTTTATGATGCATAACATTAAATATTTCTCTCCCATTTAACTATTTAACTAAATCACCTTGAGCAGTCAGGAGACCACAGACTCTTTGAAGTGAAGATTCGCGCTCATCTCTTTCTTTTGACTATTTGTTTGCAGTGCATGTTAACCAGTGTACTCAGGGATACAATGAGCAGCCGACTTTGCCCTCAAGGATTATGTGCTTCAGAATTGGCGAGCTTTTACTTGTTTGTTTTCATTTACGCGAGTCCTGCGAAAACACTGTAAACCTGCCCTGGACCACAATGTACATATATTCCTATTAGCCTCACAAGGGAACATGTGTTATCTTACCTGCCCAGACAGACCTCAAAATAATGCCGGAAAATACACAAATTAGGTTTAGGCCTGCATACGTGTGCTGTTGTGCTTGGCTGCCAGGTCATTTTTTCATGCACAAGTCTGCTTGTGTGATTTTAGCTCTGACCTAGCTAACAATTTTAGGTTGTAAGAATGTTTTCCTAACGCTTCCCATAAGTTAAGTTGTAAGTGTTAAAAATGTTATTTGAAAAGCTCTGAAAAAGCTCTTAAAAGCTTTAAATGTTATTTTCAAAATGGAACATTCAAAACATCCAGTGTTTTAAACGCTGTATTAACATTATGTAACGTTATTGTAATGAAATGCTTTTGCTTGGTTTTAAAATTGTTTTTCAAACTTTTGTTTAATTCTGTAATGTTTTTAAAATGTTCCACTAACAACGTAACATTAATGATATATGACATTAATGGTTTTTATATATGATATTTAACAGTATAAAAGTACTAACATTACTGCAAAGATGTTTTTGATAACTTTGAAAGAATACTTAGAGAACATTAGCCAACGTTCTGAGAACATCCCCTGTTAGCTGGGTATTACTTTTGGTCAATCTTTTCATGCATTTACAATAAATGCGGACTGTGGCTTTCAGGTTTCAAAAAGGCCACACAAGTACCATAAACACGGTTCATAAGTGTTCTGCTTAACAGTATAATCCAGAAGCCGTGTGAACATCTGTGTATGAGAAACAGAGCAAAACATGAAACATTTTTCCTTTAGGGCTAAAAACGTCAGTACCCATTCTTCATAGCATGAAAAAGATCAACTGCAACTAGTAATCTGTAAATGTTGTTTTCCACAGAAGAAAGTCATACAGGTTTGGAATTACATCGGGGGAGCAAACAATAAGAAAAATTTCCGGTTTTCCTTTAAGGAGTTTTATTTTGTGATAAGCAGAATATTTTGTGATGTTTTAGTGTTTGATGCTGTTTTTGACGACGTGACCTCTCCCACGTTTTTGAAGACACTGCATGAAAAACAAAGATAACGGCGCAAAAATGTCAGAGCGTTGCAGAGTTCATCGCCCTCTAAGTGCGGGGCACAGTGGGAATTGTTGTTTACGGATAATGTTGTGCAACCCTCTGAATTCTTCCAGCTTGTTTTGCTTGTAAAATGCAAAGGTTGTGTATACACTCCAGTTCCTACAGACAGGTGCTAAAAAACAATCTCATGAAAGTATTTCCCAGCCAATCCGGGATTCGTGCCGAGATGTTCGCATCCGTATTTGAGCACAGAAAGATTTGCGCGTTCTGTAAAACACAATCGGAATGCATCTGTGCTACAGGGGACCGAGTGTAAGACAAATGTGTAAATAAAGACAACAATGTCATGCTGCTCTGAGTTGCTTCCAGGGAAATGAAAGTTGTCAGGGTTCGATGATAAGCTACAGGCCTGATCCCCTGAGAAGTGTTGCTTTGAAGATATTAAAGATGTTTTTTTTCCTCCTTTTTTTGCCTCCCAGCCCAAAACATCACTGGCAACAACACTTGTAGTGCAAATTGCAATATAACGCTTTTAAAACGTCATTCACAGTTACTGAAATAAACACCTTGTGTAAATCTTGAACGTGACACTGTGGGAGCTAAATAATAGTGTTTATGTACCTCCATGTTCTTCACATGATCAGATCACTGCCGTGTATAAAGCTTATTATTAATAACTCTTCTTAAAGCTGTGACATCATCATAACTTATATTATGATGCAACAGATGTGTGTCTGTCATGCAATTACCCAGATAACAATTTTAGGTTGTAAGAATGTTTCCTTAACATTTCTATTAACTAAGACAAACGTTAAAAATGTGATTTTAAAAGTTCTAGGAACATTCAAAGCATCCATTCTTAACACATATTAACGTTTTTGCTTGGTTCTAATAAAAATATTGGTTATAATAAACTTCTTAAAATTCTGTAATGTTTTTAACATGTTCCCCATAACAACTTATAGACAACATTTTTGATATATAATATTAAAAAATGTTCTACTAACATTATTGCAAGAATATTTTTAATAACTTTGAGAGAACTTTTAAAGAGCGCTAGCCAAACGATTCCCTGTGTGCTGGGTATGTCACAAGCCCTCAGATCTGGAATAAGGTAAAGAAAAGCTGCCATGTTGCACAACACAGATGTTGTTGATTTGATCGACAGGTGTATGGGTGTAAATAAAGAGTTTTATCCATTAAATGATCATTTTCAGCTAGGCTGAAACACACGACTAAGATTACAGGGAACATTCTCAGAACGTTGACTAACATATATTGCAATAATGTATTTTGATAACTTATTGGAGAACATTAGCCAACGTTTTGAGAACATTCCCTGTTTTCTGGGCAGAAGATTGTAAGTTTACACCCCAAAAGAGCATCTGGGCAAGACCTCCCAGTTTGAACTAAGCTATTGGAAAAAAGCTGTTTTAGATAAAAGTGTAAGTTACATGACAACACTGTAAATTATTAAAGATGAATTAACAGAACAGTTTTGTGTTGGAATTGTCTGAGTTAGCTCTCTTTGATGAACTGAACAAACATTGTGTACTTCCTACAGAGACTAGCAGGGGATAAAAGCACTTTTTAAAAGCGCTTTTTTGGCAATAAACAAACATAGCCGTGTTAAATCAACTTAAAATGAACTCTAAAATCTGAACAAACAACAAACACTTATTTCCCTGCAGACTGGCTGCATTTGTAAGCGTTTACCTTCACATTTATCCTTAAAGAGAAACAGGTTTAGCCTCATATTTTGTGTTCACGTGACTTTGCAAGATCAAGCAGAAATAAACAACGACAAGAAACAAAAAAACTAAATAAAGAACATGTTTTAAACAAATGTGTTTAAAAGTGTCACAGTGTTTACACTCTCCAAACTACAAATGTTTGTCTTCATACATTAAACTGGAATAAAACAAAGTGTTTCATTATCTGAAAAATACACACTTCACCTTTAAAAAAACAGCAGATATTTGATGTTTGACGGCTGATCATAAAGTAATATGAGACAAAGAGAAAAGGGCCAGTGAGATACGTGTAAAAAGCAAAAGAGTTGACCTCAAACGGACGCCCAAGTCCTGCATCTGCTGTGAGCTGTCTGAGGTCTAACCGGCGTGCTTGACCTAATTTTATGCTCTCTGTTCGGTAGCATGTTGCAGCTGACCTTAACTACAACTTCATAAAAACTACTCATCTGTAACTCCCTCAGAGCCAGCGTGGAGTCTGGCAATGGCACCGGTAACACCGGCACACCTGAGTCTCCAGCAGGAAGTCGGCACTTCTGTGAGTCACAGCAACAGTTATGATGAAAAATACAATCGCCCGTGCCAGCACTACTAAAAACTAAAGACCGAACTGGAATAATCTGATCTTCTGTGATGGTTATTGTAATTTGGAGTGGTTTTTGTTCTGCTTTTAAGGTCATTCACAGACGATTTTCACTTTAGTGAGTGGTTTTATTGCGCTATTCTCAACAGATTTGGTAAGACGTAAGAACTTTATGTGTGCTGTTGTTTTAGCACTGACAACATTAAAATGTTCACACCACAGTAGAGTCCAGACAAATATCCTGTTACTGCCGTTGCTCTTTTATAGCTCAGGAAGCTTAACAGAGGTCTCAGTTGTGTCTCATTGACACAATGCAAAAAAATCAATGCTGTAAGAGTATAGAGCTATAAAATTCTTCTTCAAATGATAGGAATCATTTGGTCTTAGAAGAATTTGATAAGAAATATATGTTCATATTAAAAGCTTTGACTTTTTCTCTGAGAACAAGGAGACATTGTTGAAATTAACTCTATATATGACTATATGTTTTCTCAGGAGAAACATCTGGAAATTCCATTTAATTTTCTTTGCAGTCTAAGAGAAACATTAGGTGTTATGGATTAGATTTTTATTTCACATACAAAAAACAAAGAGTAGAGAGCGACTATAACCCAGTTTATGGTCATATACAGTTTACATTGTGTCAGCTGAAGACAAAACACTTTTGAAAACGATCTTTCATTCTTTATGATCTGATATTTGTGGCTGTATTCCTTAAATGTTGAACTAAAGCTCTTTTATGGAGTGGAACGCAGATTTATGGCTGTTCGCGGCAGTTGCACTCTGGAAGGGAGGGATAAACTGTCAATACGATGTCTGATGTATTTTCCTGTTGAGGGCCTTTAATGGAGAGCCAGTGGGGAAGCTGACGGCCGTCCTGTGTCTCCCACTTTCAACCATTTACACAATGATCACCCCAGATGTTCTAAAGAGAAAAGCATTACATAGATCTCTACATAAATGATTCCTCTGATAATGCCGCAAGACTCCAGCTGAGTGTATTCTTCTGTGCTGTAACTCAAACTTGTCATTTCAAATGGATGCAGCACAAATTACAGCATGACTGCGGCGTTCCTGATTGTATGGAATTGTATGGAATTCAGTGCTCATTCAGTCTAAGGGAATTAGAGGAACTCTGGAATTTAGGACTCTGGGCTCTAAGAGTTTAGCTGCTTTTATTTAGGCCCACATAAATGTGTCAGGGACAATGAAAAATATCATTATTGCAAACAAAATTTAGAAAATTGGTCAGACGGCACTGTGAAACTATGAGCGTAACGGCTTGCTTATATGCTTGAATACTGAAAAACCTCCAAACTGACTTGCATTGATAATACAAATGAGCATTTGTTGTCATTTCTCAACAGTAAGAGTATAAAGATTTAAAGAGAAAAGTCATCCCGGTAGCAGCACAAAGATTGTGGTTTGATTCCCAGTAAACACACACACTGATAAAAACAAAAATCTATACATTAACCTGTAAGTTGCTTGGATAAAAGTGTCTGCCAAATGCATAAATGTAAATATTTTAAGTGATCAAATTGTAATTGTGATTAAAGTGATTAATTTGTAATTGAGTGGGCAGATGCAGTAGACTGTATATGTAAAAAGAAAAAGTGATTCATAAATATATTTCCTCTGACATTTGTCCAATAAGGAACTGAACTGAGGTTTTCTAAATGCTCTGCATGACAGATCCAACGAACTGATTCATTGTTTGCTGTATATCTGTGCAAATACATTTATGCCACATCTGTGCATGAAAACACTCTATGACATGATATATATGCCCTTTTCTTAGTGTGGAGAGAAAAGGCACTATGTTTCTAATTATATAATCATTTACAGTAAAAGATTTATGGTCGATGTCAACAGAATCTGCACCACGGTCGCTAATTGCTAACCTCCAAAACTGAATGTAAACAGTGCAGGACATGCTAATGTTTCTTAGAGGTAACCCAAAACTGCCCAGTGTTGTATTCTGGTCTGTTTTGGGGGACAGAGGTTGTGATAAAGATCGAGACACAGATAACATCAGTGTGGTATAATGTCATACTTTTGAATGCATGGTCGGTTGGGGGTTACAGAATCAGATGAAGATGCATCTTCCTATTAAAGATTAATCAGCCACTCTTACTGTACAAACCCATGGCGATGATTTATTTTGGGCCAGAGTGAAACAGAAAGCATTGTTATCTCAACCTAGAACCTGCAAACTCACTCTAAACTCCCTCAAGGAAACCAACACTCTCTCAAGATTATATTTGCTGTTTTCCAGCTCTCCTTGTTATTGCGCCAGCTGCAGAAGAGCCAGGCAGGTGTATAGGAAAACCACAGAAGTCTTTAGTCCATTATTTACCATTAGTCTGTCCTCTGTACCTTCCCTGTCTTTTAAAATGCATGTGTAAAACATCAATAAATTACAAACTGATTCAACAGTATTTATGAAATTCATAAAATTATCTTTCATTGTGGCTAAGTGTCACGAATGTTGCATGTAATGCACTTCACAATCAAAATGAGGAAACATTGATGAAAGAACAACAGTGACCCCTAGAGGTGGAAAACGAGCATGCCTGTGAAAACTGCTCCTCTGTGTATTCAGAATGAGTTTTTTTCTGTGTTTGTTTAACTCTTGATAGCATTATATTCAGGAGGTCAGTGTTGAAATTACTTTAAACCCTTGAGTGTTTCTCCAAGGCAACAAGAATGAATGGATCACCGAGACATTTGATTAAATCTCCTGTTTCTGATGTTTCTGCTGAAAAGACCCTCAGTAATCTAACATTTCTCCTCTAAAGAACCAGAGGGGATCTCAACAATGCTCATATTTACCAAAGAAAAGGACAATCACAGACGGAAAAAGATACTTCAAGAAATCAGAGCTCAAATTTAGGTGAAAATGAAAGTAAAAAAAAACTGTTTTGGAAGAAATATTTCAAAACAAGAGCAGAACAAACATAAATACTTAGTCTTGCATAAATACATAAATGTGCAAGACACATGCTGCATTCATATAACCCCAAACACCGTGAAACAAGCTACGCATTTGATCAATGCATGACATCAAACTCTTCTTAGTGGCATTTACTATTCGTATACTAGACTGTAAGATGTTCTCTACCTCGCCATAAGGGAGCAGCAAACTGATTTGTAGTTAGTTGTAAATGTAGTGAGTTCATGGTGTGAAAAAGGGTCACGTGATCTACATTTCTATTGGCTGGGTCAGCATAAACCACAAACCAGAGGAAATTGGCTGTTGGAAAGTGAGTGCACTACACGTGACCTTTACCCTCAACCTAGGACACATCAGACGTTTATAATGATGTACAAGCTCAGTGCTTTAACAACCTTAGATCTGAGTGAACTGCTAGATAATATGAGCTGAGTACAGCAAAAAAGCTTATATCCAGTTCGCATGGACATCAAGGTCATTTTCAAACAGCACACACAGGAAGAGATGTTTTCACAGCGTTACACAATAAAGAGGTCAGTCTCTATATATTGTTTTTAAGGACTCGAGGTATTTCAAGGTATTTAATAGCCTCTGGGGTCAGGCCACGGCTGTGTTTATTTTATTAAGTTTATATTGGCTGATGTTCGATGTGAGGCAAACCCCAGCACTTATCAAAATGCATCTCTTGGCACACATAATAATTCAAAATTGCATGTTTTTCTCCAAAACTGCCCAGAAGACCTTCTCTGTACAGTCAGTGGAAGGGTCTGTGACAGCGCTCAACATTTGGCCCAGAAATACCTTTAAAAGATGACAAGTTCTAAAAGATGACAAGAAAGATAAATGTTGCCAAAGAGGCAGCTCAAACGTGCATGGTGAAGTGTCTAATATTCAGTTTCGAAAGCTCTAGACTCAAAACAAATGCTAAAGATACTACGCCCTAAGCCTGTTCCAAGGTGATTGAAATAGATTTAGATCTCAAACTGATTATCAGACCCAGACCAAATGGATATTGTCTTTGATTGCTTCAAATCCTGAAAGGTTTAGACACAATTCCCCCCAGGCCGGCCGCTGTATTCCCATCACTCTGGCACCCTTTGCTCCAGAGATAGTGAGAACCAGCGGAGACCTTGACACATCTTTTCTAATATCCATCCCCCAGAGATCTGTCCCCATTCAGGGTTCAGCCACACCGGGACTGAGAAATGATGGGTCTTATTGAAATCGTTACAGCTTCTCCCTCTGCAATATTTTCACCCTGCAGCCTTGACAGAGAGATTCTTATTGGCCTGCCCCTAGATGAGAGTGAAAAATAGCAATGATAAAAAAACAACAACAACAATAACCTAAAACGAAGAAAAAAAGGTACGCAATTCTCATATTGCTGCCAACATGTGCCTTTCCGTCTCAGATTCGTTCTATTTTGTTTCCAGATATAAAGACTAAAAACAGAGACCTACATAAAACTAGGAGGAATCTAGATGTTGGTGTAGTTTTCCGAAACTCAGCATAGTTTGTTTTTGTTGTTTTGTATGCAGCAAAACAGTGGCTGCCATCCATGTCTTGTACCCCTTCACTTATCAGAGAATAAAAAATCCATCATATCAATGTAAACGTGTATGAATTTCTTCTGTAAAACACAAAAGGTAATTTTTCCAAGAATATCCAGGCTATTCTTTTCCAAATAATTAAAGTGAATAGGGACTGGGGTTGTCAAGCTCCAGTCCCCATTCACTTTCATTATATGGAAAAAAGTGTGCAGGACATGCCTCCCGCAGGAGATAGTAGGTCATGGAACATGAGATTTGTTGAGTTAAAAACTACAAAAATTATTATTTTTGGGCGAACTTGTCCTTTAACAGGAAAGAACGAGACAGAGGAGAACATCAGAGAAGATCAGTCTGGAGGTGGACATATGAAAGACCACCACAGGACATGACTTTCTGTCCCTCATTACAGCCACATCAGAGGAGTGAAACCTAAATGTATCTCCCGCTGTTAGCTTAATTACCCATCCTAATGAAAGTATCCTCTTTTCACAAGGCATTTGTGTGACATTCTCCAGTCATACCTTTTCTTACAGCAGGACAATGAAACGAACATTTCATGTCAAATTCAAATTAATTTTATGTCTGAACTAGCCAGATAAGGGTCAGTACTTTGAAGCTACATGTTCCTACATCAATGCACCAAAGTAGAAAGCCATGCTGTGGGTAAAACTTCTCTAAAATGTATGTTAGAAGCTGGTCATCAACTTTCAAAACAGAAAAAAACAAAACATGGAAAAGTTTAAATGCATAGTAGACTCACTCAGAGGAAAGTTGATCTTTTTGTAGATCAGGAGTTGATCTTTTTGTAGATCAGGGGTCAACTTTTTTGTAGATCAGGAGTTGATCTTTTTGTAGATCAGGAGTTGATCTTTTTGTAGATCAAGAGTTGATCTTTTTGTAGATCAGGGGTCAACTTTTTTGTAGATCAGGAGTTGATCTTTTTGTAGATCAGGAGTTGATCTTTTTGTAGATCAGGAGTTGATCTTTTTGTAGATCAGGGTTGATCTTTTTTGTAGATCAATAGTTGATCTTTTATGGTCTTAGATGTTTCTTCTACAGACAGACACAATTTCTAATTGAAATAGACACTAATGAAATCATTGTTGGCAATAAACAACACAGAGTTATAAAATTAATGTTGGGCACAACTGAGACAATCTGGTCTTGTATGAATGTGATGAAAAATGTTTAAGCTCATATTCGGTTCACACTTGGCACAACTTGGTATCTTGGCAAATCTGAGCATAGACCATCTGAGACCATTTCTGAAACTTCTGAATCAGAACGGAGACGTGAGATTACTGGAGACAGAATACAAACGTTTCTGTTTGTTCTTCTCTTAATCTCATTGCTGTATAAACAGTTGAGATATTAAAGACACGTCATATGTAAGTGTCTTTCCCTTGGACATTGTATTTCAGTTTGAAAATAAACAAGCATTTTTGTTCTGCTTCAAAATGCTCAGATTATATTGAACTGATCTCCTAATTTTCAGATCATCTGCACAGTGTGCAAGACATATTACAGCAATTTTGCGTCTTTGAGCTCATGAAAAATGTATTTGCATCTCTATATCCTACACAGTTATATCAAGCACTAGACAAATCAATGAACAGCCATTGGTTTCCATGGCACTCGTTCTGAAATTCCAGAACCCTTTTAGCAGCTTTAACCACAAAGATTTCTTCACTGAAACATCGACAGACCTGCATCTGACCTCTTTAACTCCTGAAAGAAAGAGTTTATACATTCATAATGTAAGCACATGGAAGATACAAATGCTAAGAGAGAAAAGAATCAATCAATGCTCTTAGATAACACAGGTCAGGATCTATACGGTCTTCCCACAAACATCTTAACCTCAAGTGAAGTGCAAATGGACAAAAAGACACTTTAGTCATCTTACAGGTACAATGTTTTAGCTGCAGCCTCACAAATAAAACGACCAAGCTAACAGGTTAACGTTCCCTAAAGCGTTTCAGATGTTCTTGCGGTAACATATGTAGAATGTTTTTTAAATGTTATAAAGTGTATAAATACATTGCAGAAATTAAAAATTGAATTTAAAAAGCAATAATATTAATACAATGTCTAAAAACTGTTTTCAACATTCCTAGAACTTTCACAACAACATTTTTAATGTTCTTGTTTCTTAAGGGATGCTTCTTACAACCTAAAATTATTAGCTTAAAGCAAAGCCAACATTTCTGGTTGGAAACAATTAAAGAATCTGTTCACATCCACTTAACATCCTTCATATTTGATGTGACCTGTCTAGTGAGGGGAAAGAATGGCAGGGGAAGACATTTGAAAGAGATTATATTGCAATAAAATATTTTGGACCTTTGAAAGCTTCTGCAGTAATTTGCCCATCACACTGAACTTTATGCAAAACTCGACATTTCAAAGGATGAAATGAGGTTTGTGCGTGTGCAGGAGCGAGAGAGTGACGACATTGGAGAGGAACGCTGTAGCGCTAAATCAAACGATTCAGATGTAGTTGTGGACACGTAAAGACTGGATTACACTACATGACTTTTAACACATGAACAGATTTAAAACAGCAGACTGACAGAGCCTATAACAGGGTACATACAGACAAAACCCCACAAAGACTTAAGCACTTTTTTCAACACCAGTTTTTAATTTTTATGGCTTTAATACATATTTTATCTTACCATATGGTGTATTCTTCAAAATACAAAAGGGCACCTGAACTGGACTCCACAGCCATATCCATATCAACCTACAGGAACATGGGAAGAATAGATCAAGAATCAAAACAGATGTATACCAGAAGAATACAGACTAAGACCTGAAAATAGACTAAGGAATTCATACATAAAAGTAAATCATACAAAACATTCAGGTATTATACAAATTAAATTATTACAGGACAAAATAAATTTGTCCTTGTATTGCAAAAAAAAGATGCAATACAACTGAAAATGAAAAGCTTTCAAAGAAAACGCTGAACCTGGTAAATCCTTAAAATACCAGTCTGAAAATAAAGATATACAGTATTTTCATTACAAGATTATGCATCATTGCTGTAATTATACACATTTCCCTGGACAGAGAAATATGCGTTTCTATGGCAACGCCCATAAAGCAAGTTAACCCATGTAATATCTAATCAAATAATAATAATTATATAATACTAATAATAATTAATAATACCCATCAAATATCTCATTAGCGTGAACTGTGAGCATTGTACATTTTGTTGTAAAGTTTTTGTTGTTTTATTGTAAAAGGTTTTTGTTGAAAAACTGATGGAGCATAACAGGACCCCTTTACAATACAGTATTTTAATCACTGTCTGCAGGGAGTATCTTTACTATTACTTAAGGCAAATTTTATGCAAAATGTATGTTTGTTTCCGGGAATGCAAACTACACATGCATAGGGTTTTTTTTATTTCAAGCAATTTTGGCAAAACATTTTTTCATCAAACGGATTATCTGAGCATTTGGAGGATGACTCTGCCCAGTTAATACCTCCCTGAATAATTAAGCTTTTGTGTCAATATCAGGAATTATGTTGCTTATGGGAATCCATAAAACCACTTTTAATGACTATTTGAACATTCAGTCAGAAGTTTGAGGGGAGCATAATCAAGGTGGGTAAACATGACGTGACCCAGTAAAAACTCACCCCAAAAAATGAGGCCGTTAATGGAATGAAATACATTTCGGAACATAAATGTCTGAATCCATATCAGACTCATTTTTATGATTATCTGAGCATCCAGTCAGAAGTTTGGATGGGGGGTAGAGGGTAGGCAGGAGGGTAAAATGACCGCCCCAGTTCATACCTCTCATACCCTCTTTAATCAGTTTACAACAGAGCCACTGTGGTACGATTATTACATTACGTGTAATTGTTTTATTTGTGTGTTTTTGTTTTACAATGGATACAATAAACTGGAGAAAATGTTGGTGCTTTAAAACTGGCACCAGCACAGTCAGGCAGCACCTGAAAACCTCAAGCCAGTTGGAAATATTTCAATCTGTCACAAATGGCCCATTTTCAGACAGTCTAACTGTAGCTCTGAAGCCAGCCCTGGCACATGTGCAGATGTCTGCCACCAGGTGCTTGAACAGCTTGAAAACTGATAAGGATTATCGCGTAAACTCTTTAAACTAGGAACTGATAGGAGCATTTTTCCCCCAGGTGCCAAAAAACTTTTGTTTGAACATGTGGATTCCCCTGCCGCATCTCAGATCTGCTACGAATAAGATCGGATTTGTTTTGACTGTTCCGATAAACTCCTGGCACTGTTTGTTTGTTTGCCAGGAGAAAATGAGTGGAACTTATCAGTGGGTTCATCTGTGGTTTTTGGATCTATGCTGTATTGTGGATGTTCAAATGTGTCCAAACACAGATAAACACTGCATTTCAGATTAAAACCTGATAGTTCAACCACAATTTGGATTTGTTTTTTTTGCAGCCACCCCTACAGTTTCTCACGGTTGTTAGGAACGATCAATTGATCAAAGGGTTGTTATGTCCGTATCAAAGCTGAGGTTGTAAGACAGGAGATACAGGAACAGGTTCGAGTGCTCGAAGTGTGTCTTATTTGCACCTGTGGGGTTCTGCCTGGGAAGGGAGTTGTTTCTGATTGGCTGGTCAGATCACATGACCTCTGGCTGCAAAGATTAATAGAGCAGCAGAAACAGGGCCAATCGATACCTTGCCACCTCAGGAAAAATAGCATGCTTTCAATACACCATTACATTTGCCCTCGATGAACTGCTGTTGATCAGAGGGAACGCAGACCGCTTTTCTGACTTCACATATGATTGTTAAAGCATTATTCTGTGTGCAGTTCATTCCGGTGTGACTTTATCATGGTCTACAGACAGACAGTCTCGAGACTGGCATGTAATTTAGTATGTGGCTTTGAAATGAGGGGCATGTTGCCAGATCATCAATTTTTCTTCAGGGCAGAAAAAGATACTCACAGGAAAAACGAGGTACATGATTCCCCTCGGGCTTGAAGTCTCACTGGAGGGTGTCAATCACAGAAAAGCACTCTGACATCACAGATCCTGCTGATACACAGACTTTTTCATAACCATCATATTATATATATTTACATGTGATTGATACCCCATCCTTTAGGCACAACCCAGCTAACAGGGAACATTCTCAAAATATTGCCTTATATTCTCTAAATGTTCTCTTAAAGTTATCAAAAACGTTGTTGCAGTAACAATAATAGAATGTTTTATTGTTACATATCATATACATCAAAAATGTTATTCTTTAGTTGTTAGTGGAACATTTTACAAACGTTACAGGATTAAAAAATGTTTGAATAACATTCTTATACCCAAGCAATAATGTTAATACAGCTGAAAAAACTAAAGACCTGGACATTTTGATAGTTCTTAAAACTTTTAAATGAACATTTTTGACGACTTTGTTACTTAAAGTTCTACTAACATTACTGTCAGAACTTTTTTGATAACTTTGACAGAACTTTTAGAGAATGTTACCTAATGTTCTGAGAACGTTCCCTATTAGATGGCTTTCTGCTCCACAAAGGAACGTCAGAGTTATTTGGAACAAGATGACAAAAATGTAATTTGAACTAATCTTTTAATTGTCGTGTGAGAGGTGTATAGATTGAACTGCAAGACTGATGATCTATTTCTGAAGGTCTGAACAGTAAAAACTGAAATGTGACAATGTAATCGCTAAAAGAACGACGAGCATGTGAAGTTAAGAGTGAAAGTGAGAACAAGGTTCCTGACACTAATTATCTGTCACTACACAGGCTGTAGTTTTACACCTCATTATACAGAGCACAGCAGGGTTCACTTTACACGGTTTTGTTCCCATGCGACGCCATTTCCTGAACACATTCGATCCTGTCACACTAAAGAGAGAGAGTCAAAACTTGGGTGTGTTTGATTTTTTTTTTTTACCACTGATGGATACTTTTGTGCAGTGAACAACATCAGTGAATCAGTGCAACACAGCTAACAGGAAACATTCTCAGAGCATTGACTGAGATTATCTAAAAATTCTCTCATAGTTTTTACATTCTTGCAGTAATGTAAGCAATGTTATATATCAAATATATAAAAACAGTAATCATATTTGTTAGTGAAAGTTCTTTTAGCCAAGCAAGACACTGTTAACATTTTTGTTACATAATGAAAGTGTTTGGGAAACGTTTTTACAACTTAAAATTGTTAGCTGGGAAATAATTTTTCGTTAAGGAACAGAAACCTCATAAATGAAAATTCTGGAATTATTTCCTCACCACCATGTCAATCCAAATCCACAGTCCTAAACACAAAATGGTGAAGTTAAACCAAAACTGAATTGAAATTGTACTAGCCACTCTTTTTCATGCAAGTACCGTAACTGGAACTGGAGCTTTTAAGTTTAAAAGGGACACACTGTTGTCTCACTGTTGTGTCAGCATGGGTTTTCTCTGGTTTGTGCTCCAGCCCCCTGTGACCCTGAAGAGGACAAGCAGGTTTGGAGAATGGATGGATGGACACACAACACAAAAACATCACAAAATGGCCCAGAACGCTGTTTTGTGCTCATGCACAAAAGCATGAGCACGGACCACACTCTGAGCGGTTAAGCAGAAAATCCTATGTTCCACTGTAAAACCAGACTTCCCCAATTAGAGAAGCAAACAGCCCCAGTGTGAGAGCATCTCTGCTTAAGAGAAAGCAGGGGAAGCTGCTATACCCACTGATTCAGCATTAGATCTTCAGTCCAGTGCCTGCATCCAATGCGTAGATTTTTCACCTTCTGTCAGGCAAGCAATTAAAGCCAACAGCCTTAGCCAGCGCTGTGCCCTCGCAGCAGTATCTGTAATGACAGGCCAGGAAAGACAGAGGCAAAGAATACGAAGAATAATGTGATTAGGGGCTTGAATTGCAATCGTGTCACACTGAGCGTTTCCTCTATCTCTCGCTCTGGGGCGATGGAGAGCTTGATTTACTGGACTGGGGAACCAAAGGAACACAGTGTTAACAGAAAGCAAAGCTAGTTGTGTTGAGTTATAACCACAGAAAACCCAAGCTGTAAACAAGCACCTATTTTTCTCACTGTAGCTATAACAGTGCACGGAGCGGTCTGGAAAGTTTTACTGTTAATACTGATGGTGACAAAGAAACGCGCGTCATAGTCGTGGGTCTGCTGGAAGATACACAAAGATACGTGAGGACGTGCACACGTGTCTGTGAGAGGAGAATGGGTTCCCATGGCAACCGGCGCTGTCTCTTTGATAGGTGCAGGAATAAACCTCACCTAAGGCTCTGACACAAAACCCGCCGCACGATGGAAAACGAGGTGCCACGTCTGATCTGATCATGTCTGATGTTTCTAGGTTGAAAAATAAACGGTGCAGATGTGATTTACGTGTTTGTCATGAAGTAATTAGCTGTCAACCTGTAGAAAAACCAAAGACTTAAGTAGCAATACTGTAAGAAATGACAAAGTTTTCATATACAGTTACATTTATAAAAATCCTGTATTCTGCAATGATCTTTGTATTGCGTATCTTTCTTTAGATTCAGAACTAATTACTGCGTGAATTTTACATGTTGCACCAGCGTTTTAGAAATCCCAGATGAATCTTTAAAAAAACTTGTCATGTTCCTTCAATCAGCATGTACGAACATATTGTAAGAGGTGTTTTTAAAAAAGGTGAACATTAGCTTGGGATAAATATAACTTCCTCTTACAATATACCATGGTAACCACAGTTTCTGCCTCAAGACCATAGTTACTGACTGTTATTATTGTTATCACTGCTGTCATTTAAAAAAGAATTGTAAAATATGGCAGAAGAAGTCTGAACACTTTATACACTGTTTTATAGAGACCCCATATTATACGATCATGATTTTACAGTAGGAACAATAACTGTAGCTTTAGTTACCATGGTAAATTTGTGTAAGGGCTCAAAACATCTGGAGAGCATTTGAGTTAAATATATATTTATATCTTTCATGTATTGTTTATGTAGACAGAACTGCAAGAAGCAAGCATTATTTAGTAGCTTCAATAACATCAACAGATTGACAGCAGCTTAATTAACTTTTATTGTCACTGTGCAATGAAAAACCCTGTTATACAGAAAAAAATATAATTTATACTCCAATCATTCACAACGTTTTTATTAAAACAGCCCTTAAAAGTCACATCCAGATGAGCACGTTCTGAACTCTTATGGTCCACACAGGTAAAACTACCACTGCAGGTCTATTTTCAGTTCATCGCGAGCATGTCCACCTGAGTGCTCCTATGAAACAATAAAAAAAATTCCTTCTGAGTGCTTTTCCCTCCGCCCGAGAGACATGAAGAGTCCACTTGGAATCTCGTTCAGGTGTGAACAACTGGAACACAATTGCTCTGACCCTTCACAAAGATTACTGTACTTCAGAACAAATGATGAACTAGTCTGCTTAGTGGCTTGAGGGACTATGGAAGGTGGTCAGGGTAAAAGAACTGGCATTTTACTGGAATTTTACTAGATGTGTGGCAGTCCACATAGTTCTGGAGACCCGGAAACCTGCTGTAGCTTCTTGAGCCAGTGGCTTTGGGTTGAAATCCAGTGTTTAAGCCTGAGGCCAGCACAGACAGGAGGCCAAAGCTTTGTAGTGGGATTTGTCCGAAGAACAATATAAGCATGAGTTTGTCCTTCGCTCTGCAGGCCTTGCTAAAGCAAACCTGTGTGCTGGCTACTCACAAGATGTGTGTGGAGAGGAATATAGTTTCAAACCCATTCCTGTTGGTCAGGGCTGCTGTCCAGATAACACTGATGGTAAGATATATTGATATATATATGTTAAAATAACATTCTGCTAACATTACTAAAGTGACATATTTGTCAGAAACATGACCACTGCATTTAACTCATCACTGGTGAGGAGTGAACACACACTGCAAGTCATGAACACACATACACCTGGGGCAGTGGACATCACTGCTGTGCCCAGGGCGTAATGAGGGGTTAGGTGCCTTGCCCAAGGGCACTTCAGTTACTATCTACCAGTGCTGGGATCAAACCAGCACTCCTCTGATTACAAGCCCAACACACTAACCAGAAGGCGACAACTGGCCCACAATGCAATGCTGTTTTTTGATAACATTAAAAGAACTTTTCGAGAATGTTTGAGAACGTTCCCTGTTAGCTGTGTGTGCACAGTTCTTGAGAATATAATGTACAACAAACAGAAATACCTCTTTATGATTAGAATACACTGTGTTTCAGCGCTCTGCTAAATAAATACTCTTATTTTTACTCTTAAAAATAGTCTTTCAAAAAATACTGGCAAAGAATTCTTGGAAATGAAGATTTTAAGGCAAATCCTTTTTTGTCACATTCAGAGGGTTTTTCCTGTTAATGGAGTTGATAAAGTCTTACATCATTTCCCTGACAACCTTCAATGTAAACACACTTCAACAAAACACATCATGATGAGCAACAGTATTAAACCATTGTGATATTTCCAAAGTTCTGTGCGCTTGCTCAGCTAAATATTTGTAAGCGCAACTTGGACTGCAGATTTGCTAGACTTGCTGTTGCCATGGCACTTCAGATGACGTCCCAAATCTGTGCGCTGCATTCCAGACCAGTTCATGCATCTCAACCAGCAAACAATTCTGCAAACCCAACCAGGCCAGACTAAAAGCGTGACAGAACCGTAAAGCAGGAATCAAGAGGAGACCTACCGAATAGCAGTTAGGAGGAAACTGAAGATTTATGTTTGCATTTAAGATCCTTTCTTTGATTAAATACTGTTTTGTTTTTGGCAGAAAATAGAAGATCATTTAAAACATTTGAATCTGTAGGTTGAGGCCTGAAACTGAAACCCTCAGTGGTGCTACAAACACGGTGTAGATTTCTGCTCTGTGCTGTGGGGGGTTCCATACAGGAACTGCATCAGAATGAAAGATTGGTTCACATCCCCTTTGGGAAAAAGCAGTCACCTTCAACCCTCCAATGATTAAATATTAAACACAGCGGAAATCAAAACTGACTCTATTTACTTCCTTAATTTGTGGAACTGGTGTATTACGTAAGATGTATCCATGCATTTGTTTTTTAACCTCATAATGTTTAATGCAAATGACTTGCTCCTTTAGTGATATGACTGACTTTTGATAAGCCAAACTACAACTGATGGATAAAATCAAGTAAATCAAGTTCTTTAGTGCTTTAAATTTCTTCTGTTCATAAGCCATTTCACTTGGAAATGTCACAACATGAAAGTCAAAACAAAACAAATGTCTCTTGCACTATACCAATACACAGTAGGAAAACGTAAAGAAATATGAAAGTTAATAACAAAAATGCTCTCTACAGTGTCCATGGCCACAGAGGTTTGGCTGAGCTCCAAACAGCAAACTTTGGCCATCAGATAAAATAAGGACTGCAACAGACTCTCAAACACTTGTTCAAATTGACCTGCCATCTATTATCTGTTCAAAGGTTGGTCACAGCTAGAGCAGAACTTTCTGTATTAACTATACAAGACTGCAACATGTGACACAGGTCCATCACCTCAGATAGATGTGGTGTATACTGGGAGTCGCTAGGTTACATGTTCAACTCTGAAGCTTCCTAATTATTTTGTGTCCATTTAAAAAACCTCAGTCCTGTTACCAGGAGTGGGGTTTGAACCCACGCAGACATATGTCCATTGGATCTTAAGTCCAACGCCTTAACCACTCGGCCATCCTGGTTGCTCAGGAGCATGGCAGGACTCAAAAAGCATCACTTACAGGAGTGAAAACTGTAAAAGAACAGGACAGGAAGTGGATTCTAACTTGTTTTCCACCTGCTGGTCTACAACTCTAACAGCAGACCTGATATCTCAACCACATCACCCCCACAGGCTTAACACCTTCTCCTTTCAGATATGATGATCTGTACAGCAATGTGAGTTTGCCTTTAAAATTCTTAAAACAAGCCCTTAAAAGAGCAATTATTAATACACGTTGCTTAAAAGACGGTCAGTGAAAAGTAGCCTGAATAATCGTAGACGTCAGTTCAGTCTCACCTGCTGAAATCCTCATGAAATCCAAGGAAACACCAATAAGGTCAGTTTAATATCTGCATTACCACAACAGTCACGGACAGACACACTCTCAGGTCTGATTCAATCCCCTGTAAGACTCCCAACTCTGAAATAACAAAATGTTTAACTAGACTAAATGACACACTCGTGTCGGTGAACAGACAGTTAAGTCGGTTGAAAGGGACACACACACCTTCTTATTAAAAGAGCCGGTTTTATCGAGCTGCGCTCAATCATTCCACCATTGAAGCTTGGAGGAAAGAATCTTGCTATTGATCGAAAAAATCAAACTGTTTTCACATGACCACTGTGAAAAAAACATGGACAGAACACTAACATTGCTTGACCACATGAAGACAATATGTGGAGCAAAATCATTTATATGTCATATGAGGAGTAATCAACACTAATTCAACTAATGAGACAAATTAAATGTATAAAATATCAGCATAGCAGGCCACAGTCCCATAACAATGGTAACTTAACTTGGGTAGTTTATGGTTTTATTTGGGTTCCTACAGGCTTTAGGGCTACATTTGCCGTATCATTATAGTGAGGTGTTCTTTAAATAGAACCAATTTAAAGAGTTCTTAAATTGCCCCTTTTTGTAGATTTGAAAACGTTTATAATGCTACTTACAGAGGTAGAGAGCAGTATTGGTGGAGTGTTGGAACGTGTCCCTTATCTAGTTAAGATTCTATCACTCAAATTATGTCAGAAAGTTTCTCCAGGATTTGAATTGGGAAACGCTGCTTTCATATAAATCCAACTGTTTTGTGGGTTCTTTAAAGCACCATTACATAAAGGCTTTTTCATAAACGTTTAATGCATGTAAAGTTCCATAAAATGTTCATTGTACACTTAAAATAAGAGTTCCCGCACATTTTGACCAATTCATTTCTATAAGATCTCCAGATGCTGTTTAATTAAAATCGTATTACCTTAACTTTCCATGTTTTTCATGACCATGAGATTCCTGTAAAAAGAAAAGCAACATTTTTAAACGTTAACTTGTTTAATTACTTACTGCGAATTCAGAATCTAGAATACCACATCTTTTGATTCTGATGTACTATAAACCGATGAACATAAATTTTCTCTTCAAGTGTCGCTGATGGATCACTGGACCACACAATTTGATAAAGACATCTTAAATGAGACGCAGACCAACTGCGTCTCATTTTAGGTCAACTTTTTTCTCTCTTCCTGTTCCGAGCTGGTCTCTGAGCAGTAACTGTCCTGTTTATCCAGCACTTTTCTCTGGAGACAGATCAATAGAGGAGCTTCATCATACTGCTCATCAGAGACAGATCTCACTAATGAGGCTCAGAACAGCTGACTGCTCACTTTCCACCTTGCGGGAAGAACCGCAGGGGGCAGAGAGGAGGTTACACATGAAGGAGGAATGAAGATGCACTCGGGTGTAATGAAACCCATCACACAGAGCACGGCTTAAGATGGGAAGAGAGATGTCACTGTCGGACGTTAATCCACAGAAAAATACAAGCACTGTGTCGAAACCTCTGCTGCGACTGGAACAGAAGTTTATTGAGCTACAGAATTTTCATTTTACTGTCTCAAACTCAAATCTTATTCACTGTTGTCATACAATTACTAATATTCAGGTATCTCATGAACGCTGGTAAATAAGAGATTTGCATTTCTTCAAGAGCTAATTAAAAATGACTGATAACTTGGATAAGCAATTTCAACCTGCGTCCAAATAGCAGGTACAAAAAGAAAGAGTTCATATGTATATATGTACATATACAGCCATTTAACGTGGCCAGAGATGAGGTGAAATTCTGTTCATTGACATTGAATGTAACTGCGAAGAAATACAATCACGTTTTCATCTGACAAACACACAGATGACCGGTCTACATTATATTCTGCATGGCACTACTGCCACCCTGTGTTGGAGATTGGAATACAAAAAAAATGACCCTTGCCTTAACCAAACCAGTTAACTGGGTTTTTAAAAAGGGATGAAGCCTTGTTTCAGAGCACGCTAGAAAGTATTCTTACAAGGTTACAATAAATATTAAAGGCATTTGCTTTTGTTGTCACAGATTACATTTTTATACTGAACCCCTGTTTGTCAACAATGAATGTTAGTTATGAGAAACTCAAATTAATAATTAAGTTTCATTTAACAGTTTAAGTTTACTTCAAGCCTTTAAAGTCAGAACATCTAATAGATCCTAAAAAGCGTTACAGCATACATTTCAAGTGAATTATACAAATGAGTGAATTGAACAAAAGCAGCATTTTATTCAAAGTCAAAAAGCAGACAAACAGCTCCAAAAGAAAAGAACTTCACCACTGTCAGAAATTGTCAGAGTTTTTAATGAAGGTTTGAAATCACATCTTCATGGCATCACATAACAAAAAAAAGTCTGTGACTAAGCTACTGTACAACAGACTTACTGGAATCAATATGGTGGAACAGATGAATAATCAACACAAGCAGCACAAGATTTCAAAAACAGTCCTGAAACAATGTTTCTGTCAACTAGTGTTGGACAGTATGATTTCAATATGTTTAGTAACATTTCTTAAAAGCGGATCTTATAAATGTTAAAAAATCCAAGATACACCTAAGTCCACGTAAGCAGTTGCCAGACAAAACCAGAAAAAAAATCTTCAAATCTACAAATCACTCAAGAAACCTCACAAACCAATGGTGACCAGACACTTCTGACAAACATGGCCTATGAAAAACTACAAGACTGGCAGCGTATTTTTCAACGTCGATCCTTTCTATCAGACTTGCGATCCCTCCCGCTCCTCGAGGGCCGTCTCCCTGACCTGCTTGCCTCTGGACTTGTCCGCTTTCTGTCGGGTTTGGAGCTCTTGTCTTTGGAACTTTTGCTCTCGCGGCCACTGCTTTTGGAGGACTTGTGTCCCCTCTCGCTTCCGCTCTTCCTCCGCTCCCTGTCTGATGGTCTACGGTGATGTTTGCGGTCTCGGCCATCTCTATCTCTGGCACGGCTGCGGGAGCGTGAACTGGAGGAAGATGATGAGGAGCCAGAGGAACTGCTCCTGCTGCTGGATCCACTGGAAGAAGAACTGGATCCACTGGAAGAGGAGCTCGAGGAGGAACTGGAAGAGGAGCTACTGCTGCTTTGACTGAGGCTCCTCTTGGCTTTGTCTTGGGTTCGTCCCCGAGTGTTATCCACCTCCTCAACAGCCACCTTTGCATCTGCCCTGGCTGCTTGTTGCTGGACTGGTTCTTCCATCTGCTCTTGAGAAGGTACTTCTGGATCTTGTTCAAGGTTCGACTGCTGGTACTCAGGAGCAGCATGGTCTTCCTCTGCTTTGCCATGTTCTACTGCGCTGGGGGCTGGGATTTCCAGTGGGGTCTCTTCAGGTTCCACAGACTGCATCTCCATGTGGCTTTCAGGTGATTTCTGAGCATCTTTTATGATGTCCTCCTGAGACTCCTCATTTATCTCCTGCTCTTCCTCCCTTTTGTCATTACCTACCTCTTCAACTGTAGCTTCTGGACTGTCAAGCTGCAACCTACCTTGTCCCTCAACCTCCCTCACAACTTCTGTGACCTCCATCTGCTCCTCCTCTTCTTCCTTGCCCTCAACGGCTCCCACATCTTCCTCATCCTCTTCCTCATCCTCTCCTCTACCTTCCTCTCACTTTCCTCTCGTTTCTCCTCCCCCCGCTCTTGATCTTCCCCCCTCTCCCTCACCTCTGAGCTTTCCTCTCCTTCCTCCTCAACTATTACTTCCTCCTCATCCTCCATCTCTATATCATGTCTGTTACCTGAAGGCTCTATTCCAGCCTTACCCTCCTCTTGATCTTCTTTCTTCGCCTCTTCAGCCCGACGGCTGTCCTCCATTTCCCTGTTAACTGTCCTCTGAGACTGACGCCTCGGCCGAGCTTCCATTTTGTTCAGTTGCTCTGCAAAAGCTTCACGCCGCTCATCAAACACACCTAGTTAATAGAAACGCAACATTTAATTAATAACAAATTCAATACATCCACAAATATTTATAGCCTGCTCTAAAATTTATTTCAAGTGATGGAACTACCCAAAGACAAAGACATAAACAGCATCCAAAATATATGAATCAGTGAAAACAAGAACGAACCAGATTTACCATTTAACTTTTTCTGAGATTCTTCCAGGAGTTTTTGAGTGGCTGAACACATTCTGCCAGGCAGGTAAAAGATTGGGGGCTTGGTCTTTGTGCGAATGAACTTGATGAGCTTAGAATTGTGTGTGTTCCACTCCTCTTGCTGGAAGACACGAGAATACCACAAAATGCATACATAATAAAGAGAGCTCAAGGAAAACACACACACACACACACACACACACACACACACACACATATATATATGATAGACTTCTGCAGCTGTGACACATACCAGCTGAGCGAGCTCCACTTTATGCTCCAGAAGTCGCAGCTCTGTTTGTTTTGCGCGTCTTTCTTCAAACAGCTCTCGCCGTTCACTCTCAACTTTTTTACGCTCCTGTTCTGCCTGCACCTCCAATTTCTGCTCGATTTCTTGCCGTTTTTTTAACTGGTAAAAAACAGCACAACGTTTTAATAATGTCAGCAGTTTACTTAGGATGTGGTTTCAGTTTGTGATCATGAACTGAATACAAACGAGGGCTGAAGTAGTTCAGCTTCTGAGAACCAGTCCAAGAAATGTATTTATTCTGATGACTACGCCAGAACAAGAAAAGCCTCCGAAAATAGGACACAATGTATTTGAAGCGATACAAAACCATGGAGAATGCTGACCTAGTCCAAGTATGAAAATAAGCCTACCCTGTCTGTGGACACTGTAGACTCCTGTTTAAACTTCTGCAGGGTTCCCATCAATAGACCAAACATACGCCGATTTCTGAATAGGAAGATGGGCAAAGCAATCTGTTTTTCAATTTCAGGTTTACACAGTCATCCAAGCAAACTTAAAATATAAAAAAAAAAAAATCAATCAAAAGAACAGAAAAGGTACCTCTGCTTTCCTTTCTCATCCATGGTCTGATCTTGAATCAGATCTCGCCGCGTGCGTTCTTTGGAGGTAGCTACCACAGATGACTGCAACGCTGGCTGCAGGTGGAAAACAGCACAATGACGTAAAACAGGGATTAATAAAGGGAGAAATCATGAGACAACAGGAAAAACATGCAGCGTGCGTACTTTTTTGACATCGTCGTCATCCTCAGCGTCACTGTCATGGCGTGAATCTCTCCGGGCTCGCTGATCTCCTGCCAGCCTGGTTTAACAAACATCATTGTTAACACACTTGAAAAACGCAACGGCGAACGCAACTGGTAGAGCATTGTGCTAGCAGCGCAAAGGCTGTGGGTTTGATTCCCCAGGAAACACATACCGTTCACACATACCGTTCAAACACATACCATCAAATATACAACTTGAATTCACTCCAAGTCGATTTGAATAAATGGAAGTGGATAGCTCACCTCAAGAGTGCCCCTTCAATGTCCCTCTGTTTGGCTGGAGGTCCTCCACCGCTGTCTGAGAGACCACGCCTATCAGCGATCGACAGATGTAACCAACCACTGAACATCAACTATAAGTGTAGCTATTACAAACAACTGAAAGTTAAAGAACAGATTCTTACCTCAACAAGTTAATTCCACGGCCCCTACCTCCACCTGGGCCTGGGATGGTCAGCCTCCTGTTTTGACCCAATCTGTAAAAGCCAAAAGGTAAGAGATGGTGTTAACTTTACTTTTAAATAAGGACAGCAAAGTTAGCTTTAGTTCTGACTGTATGTTTCCTTGCTCAGCTATTTACACCAGCTTCTGTCATCTTTGCGGTTTAGGTCAACGGTTCTCTCAACTGGTAGGTTTTGACAGGGTTGCAAAACGCATGGGCAATTACAGTGAATGCAAATTTAAAATAAAAAAATCATAAATGCTAATCATAATTCCAACATAGCTAGGGCCAAAAATGAGGTCCTGGGACAAAAGATGTCACCACTCATTTGCAGGGCAACACCTCACTTCCCATTCAAACACAGCAGGAAGTGGCTGCAGGACCCACGTCTGACCTTACCATTGAGAAATAATACAGATCTACGGATCCGTGTTAACAGGACACACATTATTACAGGAAATACATGAAAATGAGCCTAAATTACGCACATTTAAGACAGTCTGCAGCCGCACAATGTGGGTCTATGAGATGACAATCAGAGACCCCCTTCAATTCTCCAGAAAAATGAATTTAAGATGAATTGTGTGAATTAGACAGCCCATAACGCTTCGCAATGTCGCTGTACATCTCTCAATAGTAACACATATTTATATTTATGTACACATATATATATTACACGTATTTTAATTGCTCGTCGTGAACGTGCAATTCGTTAGCCTGCATGCTAACCGCAGTCTCAGGCCCTGGTGCAGTTTTCCTCATTAAAAGTGCATTACAGACGTCACTGGCACTGACCTCAGTTCATTGGGATCTCTCCCGGTTAGTTTTCGGATATTTTCGTCCACGCTCTTCAGGCTTTCTTTGGCTTTTTCCAGCTGCTCCTGCAGACTCCGCACGGCCACCGCCATCTTGCTCCTCGTCGCTCAGTTGCGCGCGGAGCTCCTCCTGCGCGCTCTCGATTCAACTAAGGCGCGCGAAACCGACTGGCTCGGACCCGCAGCTCTCCAAATGGGGGCGGGGATACTCCGAAATGGGGCGTGGCTTAATGACGACGGCAAAATATTCACATTTTTCCCTGTCCTGTAATAAAAGCACGCCCTTAAAAATACCATGGGATTCGTGGTTTCCTATTTGCCAACACTGTCTTAAATACAACAAATTCAATTTAATTTGAGAGGGTTTTACAGTGTAAAATGTACGTATTTTAAACACAGAAAGACAGACTTTATATTGTATTAAATCTAACATGTTTAACTTGGATGACACACCCAACAATAAGTCATTTAACAATAAACCATCATGAATTATACCCAAGAAATCATGACTGTGACGAGAAAGCAAATCATAAAAGTTATGCGACGCCAACATTTTACGTGACACTCAAAGTGGGCAAAATACTGTTTAAATCTTTGCAAATGTTACAAGAAAATGATCTGAGTATCTCACATAATCCATCCACACACACACACACTTTCTCCATCTGCTCCTCAGTGTTTGTCAGCCAAATCACTTTGCTCAAAATACCTTTAATGGAGAAAACAATGATTATACTTATAACACCACCTGCTCGTATTTCAAAGAGCTGCTAAATCTGGCATAGTACCCAAGTGCCGTTTTATTTACCTGGCAACAATACAAACCATCAGGTTAAGAGCTGACAACCGATCATCATCTTTGCTCTCTTGGAAGAGAAAAAATATTTAGTCTATTTTTGGTTGTCAACAAACAACCTTAACAGAAGCCAAGGGACAAAATAGTGCTGCTTCAGCTGTTATTCTGAGCCAGAACATCCCAGAAAGCTGAGGAGTGTTTACCAGATTGGGGTAGAGCACCGCCTCGCCAGCTGTCTGATAAGGGAATGAGCTTCGGGAAGCAGTGGTTTCTCAAGGCACGCAAGTAATGCATACAGCCATCTGCCCTGAGGAGATAAACAGAACGGCGTGTGCATTACACAGCGAGGCTAAGACTTAATCCTCTTTAATAATGCCTTTCAAGTTTATAGAAAAATGCACCACTTGCACCAATCTTAAAATAAAGTTGAGACTATTTTACGAAAGTTCAGATTTTGTTTGTTATTTTAGCATGACTTTAACAGCATATCATAAACAGCATATCTCAAAGTCCTAATACATATTAAACTGAAACAGCTGAACTTACCAACTGTGGTACAAAGTCTCTCTCCTCAAACCAACTAATTAAATACTCTAGTATAGCAGAGACTGTCGACTAAACAGAGAACATAATGAAAATACATTTAACATCACAATAAGCATCTGGAACTCTAATCATATTTATGTAAAGCTGCAATTTGTAACTTTGTAACAATTGGTTATTAGTTATTGAGCAAGTACATAACAGATCAGTGTTCAACACGATCTCCTTACCTCACCCCGATTCACAACTGTAAGTTTATAATAATTATTTATAATCTGAGCTGCAAGGTGCGATGTCCTGGGAAATGTCTACATTTGACTTTAACATACATAATAAAGAAGACGAAATGTAACCTGCAATTTTGTTTCATACAGAGATTACAATAGAGATGATAGTTAGAATTGCGACTTTGATGACAAACAGTTACCTGGTTTAATTTACTGACGATGCTTTAGCAAAGGTGGGAATCCAGTCTGATGAAGGAGATGTGAATAGTGGGTGAGATTGAGAATAAATATACTTATACTCAGATAGTGTTGCATTGTCTTTCACTGAGTGAAGAACAAGAGGGGCTTCATACCTTGACGTAATCAAAACCCGGGTTAACATTATCTTCTTTCAGCCGAATGTTAAGAAAAACATTCTCAGCAGAACCTTTTTCATCCGTCCTCATCCTCAGTTTTTGGCTGCAGAAGAAGTTTTAATCAGAATCTCAGAAGTTTTCATGCCAGTAATTGTCTTACCATAACAACATTGTCATCCAAGAACAGAGCTTTACAATGCTGTCGATGCCTGTTAACACTGAAACATAAAAGAGTCCTGTTATATATTAGATCTATAATGATCAGATACTAGGCAGACATTTCAAATCTGCTACCTGTCTGACTTCTGAAAACCTGCTGACTTGATGCTGGGAGAGAATCCCTGAGACATCCTGAGATCAGTAACACAATCACTCAGGATAATAAATCAGAATCACACATAACACACATAACTGGACATTGTAATTTACTGACACATTTACAGATTGTTGCTTCTTTATCTTATTTGGATTAATTTATGCAACAACAACATCTGGGTAAATAGATGCTTCCCTCCTGCAAAAAAAAATAGATATCATGTAAAAATTCATATGGCTACAATATAATAGCATAGTATAATAACAATGTGATGTGAGTTTCTGAGTTTCATTTGAGATCCTCTTGTTAGTGGAAAGTTGTTAATGGAACATTTTAAAAACGTTACAGAATTAAAGAAAGTTTCAATAACGATCTTAAACCCTAAAACATTAAGGAAAAACTTTTTAATGTCTTGTTACTTAATGGAAACATCAGTGAAACGTTCTTACAACGTAAAATTGTTAGCTAGGGATCTGTAAATCACTTTCAGTTTACGACAGTTCGTTTTTCAGTTTACGACAGTTACTTATTCAGTTTACGACAGTTACTTATTCAGTTTACGACAGTTACTGAATCAGTTTACGACAGTTTCTTAATCAATTTACGACAGTTACTTACAAGGCGCTAAATAATAAAGTTCTACTTAATTTCACTTTAAATCTTCAGACTTCACATCTCATCAAAATAAATCAACATTTATAAGTTACTGTTTCACTTGGTCGCGCTCGTCAGCCTCTCCACTTTGAAAACATTGGATGACGACTAATAGAGTCGACGGTTACCATGGTGATTTTTATTCCCAGATTAGACATCTAGTGCCATCTGCTGTTTAGGAGCAAAGTGAGCACAAGATAAGAATGATCTATTCAGACAGAAAAGATACAATAATATTTACATAATATAATAATAAACTAATCTTATTTGTTTGTTTGTTTCATCTAAAAAATATTTAACTTGTTTTTCACTCTTTAATGACTTACAGATTTGCTCACAAACATATTTGTGAAGCCCAAACAGTGACTGAATACAATCAGCTTTATGTATAGACTGACTGAGCTATCAAACAGTTTTCTGGTGCGCCTCCTGAAGACCTTCAGTCTTGTTTGGACCTTTGATCAGTTTCTTATCAGCTTTCTGTCCTCTCAGATCACCATAACAACACTGACTGGACTGACAGCTCACTGATTCTCTATAGCCAGTCGAATTTTTCCTGTAGTAAAGGAAAAAGCATTCTGACCTGTAATATTCACAACTATAATAAAACTTTATTGACCTGTTGAAGGTCAAGTTAAGTTGAGGTTTAGGTGAAGTTTGAACTAAATCAAAATAATGGTGCTTTGTGTAATTCTGTAACGTTTTTCAAACACTCCACTGACAACTTAAAAATAACATTTTCATATATGAGGTATATAACGTTAAAAAAATCTACTACTGTTACTGCAAGATGATAACTTTCGAAGAACGTTCCCTGTTAGCTGGGCTGTCAGCTTTACATCTGGTTCAGAGTTTAAAGCTAACGTGTCTGATGTGGTGATGTTAATAATTTACTGCCAGTAACCTCTAATCCAATCTCTGCCTGACAGACTGTGATCTCTACAGATCGGCTCATTCTCTGAAAAGACAAAGACAGTGTCACCCAGTGTGGATTTTGTCTGTTTTTCACTCTGTTTATTGGATCTGGAAATGAACATGGATCTCACAGGATGAAGGGAATTGCTTGATAAACCCAAACATGGCAGTTGTACATGTATTTATTTTGTTTTATTTTGCACTTGGCTTTTTACATCAGGGTTCAGGTTTAATATCAGACTACAAGCTATGTGGAGACCCGGAGTGTGCAAGTAAGACATTCTTTTATTAACAGATAATACTGCATATACCCAAATGTGAAACAGTGATTGTATTTTGTGATACATGAATGCAGTCACAAACCATTCTGATCACTGAGGACGTGTTGCACATGCTGTTTACTTTAGAGTTGTTGAAATTGGGAAGCAACATCAGAATCAGAATTTATGGCTTGACATGCAAAACATTTCAAGCACAGATAGTAAACTTTCTAATCTCTGAATTTATACCCACCCCATTAGGAATGCTGAATCGTGTGCAGGCCCAGAGAGATCACAGCGCTCAGGACTGCCGGTTTCTGAACTTCAGGAAAGGGGACATAATCACAGTTTACTACAAACTCACTGGAAAAAGAAGTGACCTTTGGGCGGGAAGTGTGCGTGTGCTTATGCATGTTCTATGTTGTGTTCTTCATCAATTTAAACAAATATATACATAAATATATTTATATTAAATATCTATATTTAATGTTCGTCAAGCTCATTTGTTTTTCCTGTTATACTAATGATCAATGTACAAGATCTGTGTTTAAGATCTCTATTGTTAATCATTTGTTTTATTATCATTATATTTTACATTTTGTAGATAGACAGACTGTTTGGATTGTTCCCCAAAGATGCCGTCAAAATTGATCAATGGTTTGTTGATGAGAAAAAGGAAATCCAGGTGCCCACCCAGGTAATGTTATGTAGACATTTTAATATTTTAGATCATATTACCTGTTGTAGATAATCACGGATTCTAACTAGGGGTGGGTTAAACCCTGAATGTTTTTGTATGTACTGTCTTGTCCTCAGTATATATAAGTGTATAATATTCATGACTATTTGGTAAGAAAAGCATAATAATTCCTGTTAATAATTCCTGTAAATTCCCTCCTTAGGAATATGACTTCTTTTGTATTGATGAAAATGGGTCAGTCATTGAGAGCAGCACTGAATTTCATGATCTGGAAGATCTGACTCAACAAACTCATGAATCAGAAATCCATGAAGCTCATGAGAAACAAACTGATACAGAAGACCCCGGACAGATTTCTGCTCAAGATGTTTCTGATCAGAACAACCCAAAGACAACGGATAAAGGTGGGTCTTCCTGGATAGGCTCTGCTGTTAGTGGATTGTTTGGCAGGGATGAACAAAGCAATGGCATGGATAAAGATAGCAGAAAGATAACAATGAACATTGAGGAGAACCACATAGAGGAGAAGACAAACCCTGGAACGTTGGGATGGATCAGGGGTGGACTGACCAAGGCCTTAGGATTCAAAGATTCCAAGCTGGATCCCCAGGAAGATAAGGAACCCTCATCTCAGCAGTCTAGCTCCTGGCTGAGTATGGGTATTGATGTATTGGGCTTTGGTAAGGACAACACTCCATTTGAAAGTAAACCTGAAGTTGAGAACATTCAGAAAGATGAAAACAACCCAGACCACAGTGTGGAGAATGAAGACCATACCTTGGTGGACATAAAGTTAGAAGATGACAAAACAGAGGAGAAAAAAACAACAGGGTGGTATGGAAGTATCTACAACGGAATTGCAGACCTTTACAGCAAAGAGCAAACTGAAAGTGAGGAGGATGAAAGTGAGGAGGAACACAGTTTGTCAGAAGAAGAAACTCCAAACACTGAAGACATTGAGGGCAAGGAGTCAGAGTCAAGCTCACAGTCTGTGTTTTCAGTCAGTGGCTTGTCATCGGTGCTTGATAACTTTAATTTACCATTTCAGTCAGACACAGTGGAAAAGAGTGAAACAATCAAAGAAGAAGATTCAGCTAAGGAGGACTCAGATGTGAAACACAACAAGCAATCAGAAATATCTGACATTGATAAGCAGGAGTCAACACTAACAAATGCTGATGGAATTAGTGAAACCCAGCCAGAGACTGATGAGTCTGTGACTTTAAAAGATATCACTTCTGATTGTACTGGAGAAACAGAAGATCCTTCTCAAGAATCTAATACCCAAAATGATGATACACAAGATAGCACAACTTCAGAACCCCCTGGACAAAAATCAGCAGGTACTTTAATTGAAGACATTATTCAAATTGAAAATAATGCTGACATTATAGATGGAGAAATGAAGCAACATCTTGAGGGAAATATGCAAAATGAGGAGAAGACAGCAGAAGAGGTAGATTCAGGAGAGGTTTTCGAGCAGGACTCAAACCCAAAAGATCTAATTAGTGAAACACAGAAACTGTCTCATGAAAAAGTGACATTAAAAGACAGTTCTGCGTCTGATGACATTAGAGAAATCAATGACTCCTCTCAAACATTTAACTTCCAACGAGACGACACACGAGAGTGCAAAGATTCAGAAATCTTACAAATAAAGGCAGCAGATAATTTAATTGAAGCTGTTATTCACAGCAGAAAGAATGAATCTGATTCAAATGCTGATATTTTAGAGGGTGAGTTAAAACAAAGTCCGTCAGATCAAGAAAATGATTCAGACACTGTAAAGCAGCGAGAAAATGATGATGACAGTTCCTCCATTTCCATTAGCACAGACCCTGTAACTGGTTTTGATTTATATGATGTTCAAACACCCCAACTACCAGAGTCCAGCCTTCAGACAGAAACTGAATTAAGTGTTAATGAAAAACAAATTTCAGTTTTATCAGATTCAGACCCTGAGACAATCACAACTGGTGAAAGTAAAAACCAAGATTATAAAGCAACTGTGGACACATTAACAGAACCTAATGATGGCCAAATTTTAGCTGGCAAGGACACAGGCTCACAGATAAAGGATAATAGTTCAAGCATAAGTGATAAGTTAATTATGGATAAAAATGAGACAGAATCGGTTGAGGCATCTGAAGATATCACAAAGAATGGAAAAATGTTATCAGATTCAGGAACACTTAAAACAGAAATAAACAATGAAAATAAATTGAACACAAGCATTATTTCTCCTGATGAAGGTCAAGATGGATATTCAGTTAAATTGGCTTTAATAAGTGAAGAAAATTTTAAATTCTGATCTTCAGTCTGAATCAAATTCAGATTTACCAATTATAGATCAAAAGATGAAAAACACAAGTGGCCCACATGATGGATTATCTGAGATGTATAAGGCAGATATTAGTATCACGGACACTAAATCAACAATGGAAAGTCAAATAAATTCAGAAGACGGACGTCCTGATGGGGTCACTGAAAAGCAAAAGCAACGCGATTCATTTTCCACATCTACAGAAAATGATTTTGAAACAAAAGAACTAAACACAAGTTTAGACTCTGAAACTTATCTTGACGTCTTCAAACAGAATGACACTCAAATGCAGAATGAAAATGTGTCACAGAAAGCATCTACAAAAGGAGGCCATTCTGTAAACATCACAGATGGTGAAAATGATCTTGGTGATTCGGATGATGTTGGTGACAGTCTCAATATACAGAAAAAAACAGATGCTTATAATGAAGATTTTAGCACAGAGCATCAAACTGACAGACTCTCCTCTAGAAAAGCAAAATTAGTTAAGCATTTATTTGCAGGAAATGGAGTCGTATAGAGTCAGTACAGAATGCCGAACAGAAAGAAAACACTGGTAAAGAGACTGATATAGTAAATCATCAAACCAAATCTGTTGACATGACAACAAAGTCAAAAGATGGGGAGCAATTGCTAGGAAGCTCTCATGTTCAAGACAAAGACAGTTTTGTTTCTTCTCCAGAGATTAAACCAACACAAAAGCCCTCTAAAGAATATACTAACCTATATCCTCATCTGGGTAAAGAGGATATTAAAGAACTTTCAGAATTATTCGGAGACCACAAGTTATCATGGCTGGATTCCAGACTTGGAACTTCCTCAAACACTGATGCAGGTCAAGACATCAATGATCTGGATGAACTAAGCGACTTCAAACTGTTATTGGAAAACCATATAAAGATGCGAATCAAACCAAGAGATATTAAAAAACATGATGGTTTTCCTGAACAGGATATTACTAATGAAAATCCAGCACTACAAAAATTGTTTATCATCTTATCTTCTCTAAGCGAGATATATACACCAGGGAAAACAAAAGTGAAAGTAGATGAAAGCCCAGGTACTGATGATGTTCCACTTCTGAAATTAACCACCCAGCTAACAATTTTAGATTGTAAGAACGTTCCCTAACGTTTATATTAATAACAAAAATGTTAAACATGTTGTTTTGATTTAGTTTTTTAGATGTTTAGTTTTTTAGATTAACTTGTATTAACATTGTATTCTGCAACTTTTTAAAATGTTCCACTAACTTAAGAATAACGTTTTGATGATATATAACATTATATTTAATATATAACATTAAAAACCATTCTACTAATGTTACTGCAAAAACTTGTAAAATGTTAGCCAATGTTCTGAGAACATTTCATGTTAACTGGGCCCTTCAAAGCATAATAAATAACAGATTCTGTAAATGTGATGAATACTGCATGGCGATCCTGAACAACAACCTTGGTTAATGTCATTAATGTGAAATGCTAACTATGATAAAATACATTAGAAATATTTCAAACATTTCATAATATTCCCTCTTTGTCCAACCAGGGAGCAGTCAAGAGGAGTGTTCTCATGGACCCTGCCTCAGGCTGAATGAGAATACACTAATCATCACTCAAGAGGCTGAAAATAATCCAGTTTCTGAAGACACATCTGATATGAATAATCCTAACCATCCCATAAATGTGCCCGTCTCTGAGGAAAAGGACCTTTCGGAGAACAGAATTAATGAGGATATACAAGTGGAAGATTTTCATAAGATGGATCAGCAGATGAAAAAGCACAAAGACTGGACAGATTTTGAAATCAAGAAAACAATTTCCCAATTAAACCATGGCCTTGTCCACGAGGAGCATTTGGCAGAAAAATTACAGAATGGTATGATTTTCATTTTCTTAGCTTGAAATTAAAGGAAGGGTAGGCAATTTTGGAGAGGCTAGCAATAGCAAGCTAGTTTTGAAAGCATAAGATCCCGCCCTCTTTTCAGAGCTCTCCAAAGCCACGCCTCCTCCAACACACAAACACGTAGTTTGCCAGACAGGAAGGACATCCAATTATTGCATTCGGAAAGCAATGATTACATGAACATTTTATGGTCCTGCATAAAATATATATATAGAAAATATAACTATAACCAGACCACTTCATTTAATGATTGCTATCAGGATGTGAGAAGAAAAATTGCCTATACTGTCTTTAAGAACAAAACACACCCAAAAACTGATATTCAGTCACTACTTAATCCCCTGTATAGTGAATTTTTCTATCCTTTTTATGTATTCCATGTAGGGACATAATAATAATATATAAAACAGCTTTTATTCTTTCATGTTAGTCATTTTAGTATGTACGACAGTGCGTAACAGGTCTATTTACCAGTGTAAAGCCTTTAAACGTGGATTGTTTAGTTTTCACATGTTTTGTTTTATATTTGACAGGTGCAGAGCAATTTTATCAGCTGACCATTTTTGTTGCTGAAGTCACAATGAATGGACTTGCAGCTACAGTGGACAGGGTGAGTCTTTTATAACACAAATGTAAGGGAATACAGCCTGTTCCTCTAAGAGCATTTCAGACAAGCTGTTTTCTGTCTGTACTGCATTCATATTTGCCTTCTTGTCAAATTGATTTGGACCACCGAGACTATTTATAAGGAGAAGGTTCAATGTGCATGAATATGATGGGTTAGTGCTTATTCAGCAGGGTTGTGCGCTTCCTTATCTCCTCTCTTCTTTTTGTAATCTTTCTTGCTCAGCATGTGAAACGTTTTCCTGTTGTCTTATACGGTGTATAATGTCATTTATAGATCATTAAAGACAAACAAACAAACAAACAAACAAACAAACAAACAAAACTACAGCGCGTCTCCTCCGCGCCGCTGCCACTTTAAATCTCATGCGTTACGTGGTGGCGTCCTGCAATTGGTGACGTTTGGAAGAAACCATTTCCCTTCTAGGGGTGTCGTGTTGTGTCCATTTAACATTTGCAGCGGAGTTCGCCATTTTTGAGTACTTACATAAACAAAATACACATTTTCTTATAACAAAAACACCTTCAACGCAAATATCTCTCGCGTTGTGTTCACGTCCCCATCATAATCGATGATCAAAGTGACGAATCCTCTCTAAAACTCAAGAGTGGGCGCTTCGCCTCAGCGCACTGCGCACTGGCGGTCACAGCGGAGCGGGTATCCGGCACCATGGCGTAACGACGGACGAATCGCCATATTATAGATAATAACTCAAATATCGATCTCTCCATCTCAATATAATCATGGCGGACGATGGCAAGACCGAGTCGGTCGTCACGGAAGCGACTGACATTAAAGGAGCGGCGAGGATTTATTACACGCTCGCCGTGGAGAAAATCAGAGACGTACGTGTCAGTGTGTCTGATGAAACGGGCAGCTGTCCGCGGTTAGATGTTTGTTTCTTCACGTTACGCGGATTGTTTTCGTTGTTTTTTCACTGTTTTTATTGTGTTAAATACTGTCTGGATGTGTGTTAACAGCCTGTGCTGCTTTACGCAGGTTAGCGTTGATGCATCAGGTTGCTTTTATATTGATCGCAATGCTTTGTGAATGTGTGATGACTTCAGCTGTCCCCTGCTGTCTTGTTTGCTGTTTTATTATGGCTGTTCAGCGTTAAAATAGGGCCTGTTTTGGTCGTATCATGTGTGTAAACAAACAGTATGTGATATATATATATATGTGTGTGTGTGTGTGTGTGTGTGTTTACATGTATGTCACGTTTAGTGTTTTGGCAACATGAAGCTGTGAGCATGGCAGTAACTCTGCCATGTTTGAACTGGCATGTAAGAGTGAAGCTCATGCATTTTCATTTTGTGTCTTAGGTTGTATCATCACTTCCTGACGACATCCGGCCCGGGCCAGACTTGTATGGACTTCCCTGGGAAGCTGTGGTTTTTACTGGCTTTGTCGTTTTATGCACACTGCTTCTGTTCAGCTGCAGGGTCATCCAGTCTGTAAGTGATCCGTTTCTGCTCGGGAATTGTGATCGTCATCATCATTTCAGTCAACTTGAACATCCGGACATAATCACAAATGTTCTTCTGCTTTGTTCCACAGATCAGAAGCAGATTTTATGCAAGTATGTCATCTTAACGTTTTAATGTTAGATGAGCAGATGAACCTGTTGCTTTGAAAAGAGCCTCTCTGTTTCAGACTGATCCTGACTGTTCTCTGGTTTGTTTGTTTGTAGGTAGAGAGAAACAAATGGCACAAAAAGTAGCAGAACTGTTGGATGAAAAGTGCAAAGTGCTGGAGACATACAGTGAAGTCAAACAAAAGGTTTTACATTTTCTAAGTATTCAATACGTATGGATGCTTATTTGTTAGCGTGTCCTCCTACAAACATGTTGTGAATCTGCTTCAACAGTACGAGAACCTGGAGTCCACACTTCAGAACAGTGGCACATCTGCTCAGATGGCAGAAAAAGAAAGTTTAGTGGTAAAGACTGTCTTTATGGAGTTTTTTTTAATAATGTGTGATATTTACTTACTGTTCGTTGGATTTATTGCATTTATTTATTTGTTTGGCATCTAGATTTGTTTTCCCTTTTTATGTATCCATGTGGTTTTATTCATTAAAACATAATGAAAGTCGTCTGTCATAAATGAAAGAACATGTTTATTCAGGTTTATACTGAGGTTACTCAGTATTTCTAATGTGAGTTACTCAGTATTACTAATTGGTAACTAATTTCTCATCAGTGTATGTTTATATAGTGTATATATTACCTGTCAGAAACAGTCACAGTGTCCTCTCTCACTGGACATTTTACTGACCAATCAAATTGCTCTTTTTCAGATGACATCACAGAAGCTGGAGCAATCAAACGCCCGGATGAAAAGGGAAATTGAACAGCTACAGGAGGAGCTGAATGAGCAAAACAAAGCGAGAAAACAGCAGGAGGATCAGGTCGTGTTTAAATACTCGATGATGCGTCTGACTCGCCTTTATTGGGGAAAGTCGGCTTTACAGACTGATTTGCTAACCTTCCTGTACTTAATACGCAAAGAATGATGCTAACAGCAGTAGAATCTTTTGGTTCCCCAAAGAACCTTTCAGTCTTAAAACATTTCTTTTTTTTGCCTTTTAATAGTTTGTACAACCTTTTTCAGCTACAAAGAGCCTTTTCTGCAAAAGAAAGGTTCTGCGAATGTTAGAGGGTCTTTATTGGACCATACAAAGAACTGACAAGAACCTTTTAGGAACCTTTATTTCTAAGAATGTACTGGCTCGATTTTATTTATTTTTGTTTAGCCTGGTTCTCAACTCTGTAGATCTGAATAACATCTCAGTCTCTGTGTCTTCCAGCTGGCTGAGCTTGAGCAGATTTTAAGGAACCTGGAAGAAGAAGCTAAAGAACGGAAGTCCCAGTTAGAGCAGGTATGAATTAGGTGTATGATGTAAATGTTGAGCTTAAAATAAAATAACATGAAATAACTTAAGATCATAACCATGATGATACTGTTTTATTGGTGTGGACATGTGTAGGACAACACAACTCTGAAGATACATGAGATCAACACAGAGCGACTGCAGAAGAACCTGCAGGCAGCCAAAGAGGAGCAAGAAATGCTGCTGGAGAGTAAAGCCCAGGTAAGATCAGAGCCAATGAGCCAAGAGAAAGTGTGTTTGTGTGTGTGTGTTTGTGTAAAAATCTGAAATCTGATTTAGATGAGCATGTTCAAAGCTGTGACTGCACATCACTTGAATTGGGTATAATAGCTGAAACAGAGGACTGAAACTTTGTAGCTGAAACTTTGCTTGGCAACGTATGTTTAACAACAACTGTTAATTGTGTTACAGTGAATTTTTAACATGACTATATCTGTCTCTGACTGAATGCATGTTGTTCACTCTAACAGCTGGTTCAGGAGGCAGAGGGCTGGAATGAACGTCTCAGTGAGCTGGAGGAGGAGATGAAGATGTGCGCCAGATCTCACACTGACATAATGGAGGACTGCGCTAACAAAGATGAGCGCATCGAGGTACAAACCCCAGTACCTGCAACCAGTCTGACAAACATGCATGTCTGACTATTTACCTGTCTGTCGTCTTCTCTTCCTGTGTCAGTCCCTGACAGAGTGTCTTCTGAAGATGAGGGATTGGGACTCTAAAGATGAGACCAGCATTGATGGCACAAATGATACAGCCGGAACTGAGAACGGAGACACTTCAGGTTGAAACTCTGGCTATGAATGTTGTCGTCAGCTGGAATTTAAATAATCAGCTTCTGAAATATCATAAGATGAAGTAGCAGGAAATTATGTTTTGTGTTTTCAGATTTCCATCAAAAGCAGAAAGTGCAGAAACTTATCGAAGCGGCCAAGGTATGCCTACAGTTACCTTACAGTAGTATACTCTGGGTGTGTCCCAAAACCTAATGACCTCCCTAACTAGACAGCATTTTGAATGCTCTCTAGGCAGGCAGATTTTGAGACGCAACCCATAGTTGTGAGATTTAATAAATAAAGTCTGTTAATTTTCAAAATGCTATGAATTATTATACCGTAAAACAGCTTCTGTGTGTGTGAATGCTTTTATCCTTGTCACAGATGAGCGCAGACCTGAAGTCCATGGAGGAAGATAAAAACAGAGCGTTCGCCAAATTCACGGATGAGATAAAAGCCAAAGAAGATCTCCAAGGTAGACAGTTTGGCATTTTAGCATTTATGTTATGAATGATAAATAATGAAGAACTAAAGAGCTGATTTGTTTTGGCCTGGTTATGTTAAACATGGAGATTAGACTATAGCAAAGATGGCAGTCAAGCTTTTTCTTATGTTCTGATTGACTCTGATCTCAGAGGGCATCAAGCAGCTGGAGGAACAGAAGGAGGTGTTGGAATCTGAGAGTGCCAGATACTCCAGCGAAAGCCAGAAGCTCCAGCAGAAACTGCAGATCATGACTGAGATGTACCAGGAGAACGAACTGAAGCTGCACAGGTTTGGAACCAGAACACAATTGCTTGGTTTTTGTTTGCTGAACAACTGGGCTAATAATGTGTTGATACTCATGATTCAGTTATATGTTGGACTCTTGTCAGGATGTTGACAGTGGAGGAGAAGGAGCGCTTACAGAAGGAAGAAAAGCTCAACAAAGCAGGCAAGAAGATCAGCCTCGCTGCTGAGGAGCTCAACACTTACAGGTGGGAACAGATTGTGTAGAACTTCTGTGTTTTGATGGTTCAGTGTGTGATCAAAACAAAGGAAACAGCCTGTAAGATGGGCAGGAAATGATGTAGGGGGATCATTCATCAAAACAGGAAGTTTATGTTTGAGACTTTCACTTTGTTTACATAGACAAAGAGCCAAAGATCTGGAGGAGGAGCTGGTGAGAACGTCACAGGCCTACAAGAATCAGGTGAGATGTTTAGAGCTGTCTTCACTGTTCTTTAAAGCTCTTGCTGTGATTCATACATTTATATTGGTGGTTGAGCAGATGTTTCGCTGCTGGTGCCGAAACGATGTTAATGTCCAGTGGGCTCCAACAGTCTGAAACAACTACTGAAAATTCTTGTATTTTATATTTTCTTAATTTACTTTTGCCTATTACAAATGATATTATCAGTGTAGCAGTTTAAGAACATGCACTTAAAGCTGCAATCTGTAACTTGTGCCTCTCTAAAAATAAAATTGCAGGTTACTTTACATTTCTTTACGTATGTTAAAGTCAAATTAAGTCAAACTGACATTTCCCAGAAAATTGGACGCAACAGCTCAAATTATAAATGATTATTATAAACTTACCATTGTAAATTGAGGTTAGATAATGAGATGTTGTTAAACAGTGATCTGTCATGTGCTTGCAGCTTTAAGTCGATATCTATATCAATATCTAGAATTTGCATACGTTTTAAATAACGTTATAAATACTGCAGAATTTTAAACATTTCTTATTCCCTTTTCTTTCATAATCTTTTTTTGCTTCACAATTGTCAAAGTCCTGAACCAGGCTTAAAAACACACAAATTGGTCTAGCATTAGCATTTGTCAGTATTTATTTCATGCATTTCTCTTTTGTCTTATCAGATCGCTTCTCATGAGAAAAAGGCTCATGATAACTGGGTAAGTTTTTATTAGAGTTTGATTCATATGAATGGGCAGCAGCTGACAGATGTGTAAGACGTGTCTGTGTTACAGCTGGCTGCAAGAGGGGCCGATCGAGATCTAGCCGATGTCAAGAGACAAAACTCTCTTCTCCGCCAGAGGTGAGACACTACTTCAGTCACTGATGTACAGCAGAGTGCATTTCTAGCGTCTCAGCATGTCTGTGAATTTGCATTTGCAGGCTGACGGATTCACAGTTTAAGTTGGAGATTCTTGAAAAGGATCCGTATGTACGAGAGGGACGACCTTTATTTAGAGGTCCGGGGTTCAAAACCATATACATCAGAATTACAAGCTATGGCTCTGTGTTCAATAGTGTAGTTGTGGTGATCTTTATACATGTTTCCATCTCACAGGTGAGAGATCCCCATATGGACCCTCTCCTCTCAGTCGCCCATCCTCAGAAACACGGGCCTTTCTCTCCCCACCCACACTGATGGACGGCCCCCCTCGACTCTCACCACAGTTTGTAATGGGTCCAGGTGGCAGAGGTACTGTATACACATCTCAGTTAATTTGAATTTAATAAACTGACTCAGCATTGCATGGCAGCGCTGTAGATTTAGTGTAGCATGTTAGTTTTGTAGTCCAGCATGATGTAATGCTGTTCTAGAGTTTGTGTTATCTAGCAGTTCTGTGTCTGTGTATGGTGTTGTTCCCATTCAATGTAGTTATGTTTTTGTATATAGTTGAATCTGTTCATGTTTCATTAACTTCTTAAAATTTTGTTGTTTTTTTCCTGTTCCTTCATTTTCTTCACTTCCTCTTGATTTGCTCCTCTATTCGTTTCATTCGTTCTCTTTGACTTACTGTCATGTAATCAGCATCCCGTGGTGTGGTAGAGCCCCCTAGTGGTGGGGTAGACTTTGAGCGCAGTGGCCCTCGCTCTGATAGTGGCTCACTGTCTCCCGCCTGGGACAGGGACCGCAGGGGCCCTCCTGGCCCTCCAGGTACACTGATGTTCCCACTGCTATACCTGTGGCCCTTAAATATACTCTGAAAGTCTGCTCTCTCTGAGAAAGCTGTAGACAGACTAAAATAACATGCACAGACAGACTAAATGCACTTCTGATGTAAATAAAGTAGGGTTGGATTTTTTTTGGACTTGTGTAAAGTCAGTAATGTAAAGCTTACTTTACTGACTTTACACTCAAGCGTAACTGGTGTGTGGTTAGTGAACATTCTGATGACACACAGTTTTTGCACTTCCTGTGAAGATCGTTACAATGTGATGTGGTCATGTAAAACTAAATCAGCTGTTTCTGGTGCAAGAAACCTTGAATAATGTTAAAGGAGAACCTCTAACAAAACAATAATAAAATGCTTAAAATAAAGTGTAGAAGAATATTTAGCTAGAACAGTGTGGGGGGAGGGACTCATATAATGGTATGTAGACGTCACTGAAGCTAAAACTAAGTTATTGAGAGATGGAAGAGAGTCGCTGACTCAGGCCGACCGCTCATTAAAGAGCTACAGAGCTGGGCCTTCTTTATTCTGGACATTTGTGCCTGCTGGCTGATGTGTCAGCCTTTGTTTTGCGTCCCCCTGTAGCTCCTCACCGCTGGACAAATGCTGTCAGCTCAGCTACTGTTGACTAAATATACAGTGAGGCACAAATGTCACAGGTCATCACTCTGTTTCTGAATGTCATTATCACCTCACACCCATATCACCACTGGTTGTTTTAGTTCATTTGAACTGAACTCATTCATTTGAACTAAGATCATTTGAGCTGTTGGGTTTGGTTTTCTGGGAAATGCCAATTTGGCTTTAACATAAAAAATGTAAATTAACCTGCAGTTTTATGTTTTAGATATGGTGGTAGAGTGGTGAAAGTTACAGACTGCAGCTTTAATTGTCTACCTTTTGTTTGCAACATGTCTGATCTCACATACAATACATATTAGGGGCATTTGAGTGTAAGATTGTTTAAATATGACTGCTTGTGTGTTTCTGAAAGGTCCCCCTCTCCCTGATCCGAGTTTGCCTTTTAGAAGGGCCCCTCCAGGGCCCTACCCGATGGGCCCTTTGCCTCCTAGACCAGCACTTCCTCCAGAGCCATTCTTTGACAAATCAGGTGAGTCTTTCATTTATGCTAGCATATATAATATATTTGACCTCTTAAAGGTCAATGGATATCAGCAGTGATATAAGTAGAATTTTATTATATATTATAAACGGCTATTTGACTCGGGTTATATGAGCTTTATGAAATTGGCAGAAACTCCCAGCTGACCTGTTTTTATTTAGCTGGGCTAACAGCACTATCAAGGCACAAATGAACTCTCTTTCACAAGTCCTTAAGAATGACATTCTAATAAAAATGCAAGAACAGAAGTTCGTCACAGAGATCCCCAAGAGCACTTATTTTCTCTCGTCCTCTGTTCGGTTTGTTTTTTAGCAGATTCATCATTTCTGAGAAACAGCTCGGCTGTCAGTGAGAATGAAAACCGAGATGTGAGTAAACATTTGATTTGTGAGCAAATTGTACAATAACACTGTGTATACATACCTATAATTAAAAAGTGTCTCCCCAAGGGTCCCCACTCTATACCTGGTGACATGAGAATGCCTGCTGATCCAGATTTGAGGATGGGGTCTCTTCCCGGGCCCCTGTTAAGAGGAATGCCTCCACCATTAGACCCCAGAGATCCTCACTTCCCACACAGGGGTCCTTATGGACCTCCGGAGTTCTTTCCACCGCGTGGGCCTGGTGGTCCTCCCATAAGCAGTATGTTAACCCTGATCTACACTCATGTTTAATAATGTTTAAAGGTAGGGTAGGCAATTTCAGAGAGGCTAGCAATAGCAAGCTAGCTTAGAAAGCAAAAGATCCCGCCCTCACTGCACAGCGCTCTCCAAACCACCATTGTTTTCACTTGAAATTAAATCCTGTGGGTTTGCCAGGTAACCAGTAGGCAGGATGATTTAATAATTTTCCGACACTGTCTCAGTAAAAGTCGCTAAATTTTAACACTGTGTTTCCTACAGTGCGAGGGCCACTTCCACCCGGAATGTTTCCCAGAGCTCCACTGCCCCTCCCTCAACATATGGGCTATCTACCACCAAGACCTCCATCTGACAGTTTTCCCCCGGGACCGCCCCCCAGGCCCTCCCCTCCAGGAAGTGAACAGCCCCCCGAGCAGTCGTCTTCATCTCATGATGTCATCTGATCTTCCTGTCTCACTCTCTTTCTCCCCATCATACAGTTTGCCACTTCCTGTTGTTGAGCTCAGGGAGAGTTGCCTTTGATGTATAAACGCAGTAGCCATGTGGTTATCTCCTCTAAGTTTCAACTTCTTGTTTGAAAGTGCAAAGCCTGGTACAGATACAGTACAGGCCACTGGTTATGTGATGAAGAGGAGTCCTTTGTAAACTGATCTCAGTTTTTCAGGTACAGCGAGACCTAGAGCTTATTATGTGAATGTGTAGGTAAATTGTGAAGTCAGTTGGACTGCCTTTTAACAGGATTAGAGATGCTCAGGTTTGGAACGTTATGATGATGCTTGTTTTTTAATTAAAAGTAGTTGATGAAAGTCCATGTGTTTGTCAAACTGTATATATAGAAATTGTAAGTTTATATTGTGAATAGGACATTGTTAGAACACAAGATTACAAAGTTTCATGCATCATTGGGAACCGTCCATGTAGTTAACAGTATTTATAGTTTTCTTCTAACAATTTATGCCTTATAATGACGAAATAAACTTCTGTACATTAAAGATGTCATTGAATAAATACTGGATTGCTGTTTTCATTTTTTTGCACAGAAGCTGACAAGACAATGTTACATTTTACTCTAAAATCAAATGGCAGAAATTAACTTAAGCCTGTTAATTAGAAAATGAATGCTTTGCAACTAAAAGCAAAGCATTCCCCCTAAATTCTTATTTCTGCAACATTAAAGCTACAATCCGTGTAACTGTTTTGGTTATGAAGAAAACTCAATTGAACAAATACCTGACAGATGAGTGTTCAACACAATCTCATAATGTAAATTTATAATTATTTAAAAATCGATCTGTCGGGTCCGATTTCATGGGACATGTCCTGTAACAGTAAACAGAAAGATCCGGCTACTATATCACATATCCTTGCACTGTAGATGGTGCAGCATTCGTAGCTTGTACTTACTGCAGTTGTTTGGTTTTTGGACTTGCCATCCATGTTAAGAAAATAACTGCAAGTCACAGAGATGGCAGTAGGGATGCAAAAGTTAGCACTGCAGCTTTAAGAAACCCAACAATGACATGCCAGAAACACCTGAAGATGTTGCCCTCACTTCAACAAGACTGATCCACAAACAAAATCACTTTATCTGATCTTCAGAAATAAATTGACCTTTATCACGCCTGCTCTGTGTGAGTCTAACTTGTTCTACTATAAACACCTTGTAAAGGTTCCTCATTTATAAGTTAATTTAAATAAAAGCATCTACTAAATGAACAAGCATAAGAAATATTAAAATTATTTTTAAAAGTATTTTTAGTATTACCAATTTTAAGTAATATTTGCTTTAAACAAAAGTAAATCTAAACTTTATTTAAAAAACTACCTCAACACATAACAGCTCATATTTCAGTTATAAATGAAGAAACAATATTAATAATGCACTTTTACATTACAGCTGTACAAAAACACAGTCAATGTCTTTTTAATGCTTTTATTTACCGATTAAAAGAAAATGCATTCGTTCAACATGAATTCAAATCAACATTCGGCTGGTTTACCCAATTTCTGTCAGTTAAAGTGTTTCATAGATTTCCTTCTTTATCGTGGAACCTCAAGATCACATTTCTCATGATTAAAAATCTTCACACCTGGCATGTTTACACCTGTGCCAGAGTTCTTGCTGTTAGCAGATGTACATATAAAATCCAATGTTATGTGCTCACCGGAGACAAAAAGTAGACAGAACACACCTGCCCAAATATTAAACATTTAAGATGGTAAAACCATTTTTGCAAAACAACGACGCTTATAAACTTTTTCATGTTCATAAATAGAACCCGGACATGTGTTGCATAAAAGTATATATGTTGATATACATATATATACGCGTATGCATGGTACGTTATCGTATTTTAACCCCGTTAAGTTTATAAGGTAGCAGCGTGATTTTAGCACTGCTCGTGCCCCATGATGGCCACATTTATTGCAAACTGTCCTGATTTTAAACAAATGCACAACATTCGTACCACTTATAACTGGGGCCTGCTGGCCAGTCTCACAGAGACCATGTCTGAAACCCACGGTCGCCCCGAAACTGAGTCGGCTTCCGAAGAATCAAGATCTTAAAACAATATTAATAACAATAATAAGGCCAAGTATCATTGCAAGGTATTTCTATTTGAGTGACAGAAAGAAAGAAAAAGAAAACAAGAGCCACTGGATCATATGCATTCCATTTGCATAGTTTTTGACTTTGCTGTAATACAAGTCAGCCAGAGAAAGAGAGGCCGGTGTCGAGCTTATATCTGGCCTACAGTGGAAATGTGGTAACTTAGACTGTTGATTTTACCGATAAAGAAAGTTACCAAGAACAAGAATCAATTCAAACTCCACTTTTAACCCCTCTGAAGGCTGTGGTGAGGTCATTTATCTGTAAGGTAGCTATCGGAAAAGTTTTAACAGGCATTTGTAACGTCAACTTTCCCAGGTGGGGTTCATAGCAGCCTCAGTACATATAGCTTTCTCCGTACTACAAGAGATTGTGAAATGCATATAACGCTTCTGAAACTAAAAACAAAAACTCTGGGATCCAACTGAGTTGTAACAAACGACTGGTCTGATCATTCGAGTAAAAAAAACAGACCTCCTCTGTGACGCATTTAAACATGCAGGAGGGACGCGCTGCCGCGTCTGCGCGCTCCTGAATGGCTCAAGAATTTTGACGTAGGACCAGTCGTACGCTGATTCTAGATCCCAAGCCCTGCCCTAACTGAAAACAAAAAAAAAAAAAAATCAAATAAAAGAGTAAAAAAATAATCATTTCAAGCAGACATTTGGCCATTTTCGTTTTTAAATTCCCCAGTGGAATGTTCCAAACACGTCTCATAGCAGCTTAAAAGGTCTGATAGAACCAACCTTGATTTTTCAATAGTTAAATTACATTCACTTTTCACAGTGACACAGGTGCATTTTAAGAGAGATCTAACGCGTGTTGACCGAAGCCACAGCACAGCTGTGGACCACCGCTCGAGTCCAACCTCCCCTCCGTTAGTACACTGATCTAATAGTAGTTGTCATAATACAATATAAGTAGTAGTACATCTCGGCCGATCAACCATTGGCCCCGCCCTCTGCCAGCATGTGGGCACTTCGAAAACAAAGCGTTTTATCACCGTGATCTTTGGCAGCTGGCGCAGACGCGCTGACAGAAGTTAAATCCAGTGACTTTGAGAAGGTTTTTTCTTTATAGAAACTTTCATGGTGAGAGGCCTGAGCTATCGGACTCTTCCCCACACACACACAAACGTCTAACAGAAACCCTGAGAAAGGCCGTTTCCTGTTCACTGCTGAAGTGGTGCGCTTGTACTGAACATACACCTGCTTCTCTAATGTATGCACTTCTTTACACTACATACACACAAACACATACACACGCGTGTGAAAAAAAACGAGACAATAAACACTGAGGGTTTAAATAAGCTATGCCTTTGTATCGCTTGTCAAATGCAGCTCCATTGAAACAAACGATGGTGCAAACACCATCGACCGGGGATGTAGAAATGACGTTAATTTGAAATGAAACCTATTCTGGATTTTTAGGCACAGGTTTAATGTTTTAGCAGTTTGTAAGACTGACCAACACTGTTGTTCCCCACCAGCTCCGGTCCTGATTCTCCACAGAGCAAAATCAACACCCAACGACAAGCTCCAAATAAAAAAAGATGCTTATTTAAACGCTTTTTGGTGCTCTACTGAAACAGAAATGGGACTCTGAAAGAAAGATTCAGAATCTTATGACTGGCACTCGCATGAGAGCATTAAAACATGACACAACACGTTCATTAGAGCTTCTGTGGCTCCTATGCCAACCCACTTGAAAACAGCATTTTCAAGACCACGGTTCATTTAAAATGGGCAGATTTTAATTCAATTAAATTTTTACATTTAAAATTCAATTTAATTCTGCAATTTTTGCTACATTCTTTTGCTTCTGTGCCAAAAACCAAGGAAATCTGCTATTTTCATCAATGTTGACATAGGTGTCACATTAGGTTATGAACCCGTCACTATTTATTCATGCTGGATTCAAGCTTCTGCTTCGTATTTGTAAAGTGTAGAATTACATTTTATCTACAGAGAAACTCTACGTGCAGGCCTTCACGTGCCAAGAGTCGTTGGATCTCATTGGTTAAAACCTTTCTTTGGACCACCGACAACAAATCATGACAAGATCATAAGCTAATCGCTAGGTTACCCCTCGAAGCGCTTGCATATAGAGATCATTAACATGCTGCAGCATTTTGCTTTGGCTGTACGTTTGTCTTAAGCGCAGATCTTTCAGGAAGTTTGGACGATGGCTTCCATTTCAAACTTGGTTTGGCTTTGATAACGGATCGTTTATATCGCCAAAGGACAGGACGTTCTGAGGCCCGACAGAGTTAGTGAGGCAACTTAACACTTTACAAAAGTACTCTGCTCTTTGACAAATCACTTCGTTTTAAAACGATATGCTCTTGAAAGATTCTGCCACTATCTGGAAGGCTTCAGTTTGACATTCATTTATTAGAACTACGCAAACGACAGCTCCTCTTTCCTTTGATTTTTAAAAACGCAAACAGACTAATATATATATGTATTATATATATACACGTAAAAGCAAACTACACACTGAGAATCTTAATCTTAAAGAGTAAACGAGGCAAACCAGATGAAGACAAAATAAAAACCAGCGACTTCTATTAAAACCAGCGGATTCTGTTGGAAGAGCTTTCTCGTCTCCACAAATCTACAAAATCTTGCCCATCGAGTGCGCCGAAAATCTCAACAAAGAGCTTTCATAAAAGCTTTCGACTAGAAAAGTACCGCAAGTGCAGGAAACCTGAGATATGGAACACGCAAACATCTGCCTCCCTCCATCTTGTGTTTTACAGATGAAACACTGTGTTCTGGATTCAGTCTATTCAGAGTTTCGCCCTCCACTAAGTTTCAATGAAATGTATCAACGTGAGAATAATCTTCATTGAGGAAATAGAGTATGAAAGAATGATGCCGTGTATGAATGGGCATTATTAACACTGAATTGATTGAATCCGAGGCTAAAAACATTGACTATGAAAAATAAGGGGGAGTTCGAAGGCAACTGTGACTCCAGAAGAACAATAAAAACTGACAGAACAGTTGATTGTTTTCACTCTCACCGAAACATCATAACCATCATCTTCATTTTCCTTGTCATATTATTTTTGCCTACCTGAGACAGACGAAAAGACTTCATTAAAACAAACGCACAAAAAGAAAAACACACACACCTATGGCTGGGCCCAGATATTGTGCTGGAGGGTGGACAGCATGCAGGTGTCACACACCAGACTGAAAACCTCTACAACTGGTTTCACCAGCAGAGGTGCGTCTACTTCCAGGTTGAGAAGAACCAGCGGGCACTACGTCCCGAACGCATCGTTTCTACCATTCCTCACTTCCAAACAACAACTACACACTGTGGAACAAAGAGGAAGGGTTCTAACCGTTGCGAATCCCTCGGCTGGAGGACTAATCGCCCCATTAAAAGGTCAACGAGAACATGGGATTTCATCGTTTCGAAAGCCAAGAAGGATCAACTGATAGTTTGAGGTAACTCCACGCTTTCTAGGGGAAACCAACAAACGGACGATAAGCGAGAGGAAAAACAACTCACTGTACATTTTTTAAGCTAGCTGTATAAAAGCCCCTTTTTGTCATTCACTCCATTAGCTACTAAACCAAAGCTCCAACTCTACTTTCCTAATAATAAGCAGGATATATCGATATAGATAAGATTTAGATATAAATATAGAGCTAATACTGATTAAACACAGCACATATAAAGGATTAATTCACACTACACGGAGAAAAAAAAAAAAATCAAAAAGCAATGAAAACAAAAAGAATATGTAAAATGAGAAAGGGCCCATTTAGTGAACAATAATCAAGCACAGGGTACAGAGGGCATTCCGTCATGGGCCCGGTGGTTCTACATGCCCGCGCTGAAGAGCTGCATCTCCCGGTGGAAGTGCTGAGTGGGCTCGTTCAGAACCACGCTGTTGTCTATGGAGGGATGCCAGACGCGGTCCAAACCCAGGGACACCTCCTTCACCAGATTGTGCACGGGGTCGCCCTCGATGTACACCGACTGATCCGGGTCAAAGTCGATGCTCTCTTCTGACACCTCCAGAACTTTGAGGTTGGAGCCACGCAAGCGAGAAATGGCCACCAGGTTGTGCGACCACACGGTGTAGCCTGTGAAACAGAATAAATAAATGAATTTCATGTGAGAACATGCAGGATGAAATGAGGTAAAGTTTAACAATTCACTGATTCCTGAAACAGGAGGCAAAACAGGTTACAGGAATTGTTTATGTACTGAGGAATTACATTGGATTAATCCAGAAAGCTGATTTTCAGCTCCATCTTTTAAAAAGACAGCAGATCGGACGGCGTAGACAGTGTTAAAATAATCACTTTCAACTAACGCCAAAAAAGAAAACTGTTAAGCTTACGGTAGATACGGTGTGACCTTGATCAACTCAACACAAAGGTCATATGGAAAGAGGGTCTGTCAGATTTAGCCTTACTTTGATATTGCCTGAAAATGTTGTATAAATATACGTCACCTTTAACAAAAAGCACACAGCTATGAAATCAAATCAACACAGGCATGTTTTACAACATGACCTCTTTAAAAAGGACACAGCAGTAATGATTAGATTTAATATTCATTTCTATATTTTTATCCGTATGAAGTATTGAGTTTGTATTAAGAACATTCTAGAAATCATCTCAGATTCATTTAAAAATGTAAACATTGCAATTTTCATAACAGCGTGTAAAATTGTAGCACATCTAGTCACATGCCTCAATAACAAGTGAATTTTAACAGCTAATGAAAGTCCTTTCAAAGTCTGATTACCGTGGATGATGAGGACGGTGAGGTGTACACAACGCCAGGCGAGCAGAACCAGCGGGTCCTCGTTCCGGTTCATGCTGAGGTCTGGAAATCCTGCGTCGTCTCTCATCAGAATGAAGTGGGTGAGGGTTTTGTGGTACTGCTGTGAGATGAGCTCCACCACACCATCGGTCACCAGCGTGCTGTAGCTGTCCAGATGGATCCTCTCCAGAGGAATGCTGGGCTTCAGAACGCGCAGAAGATCCTGGCTGCAAACATCCATAGCCATGATGTAGACGCGCAGGTTGGTGCTGCAGCGCACCAGGGCTTTCCAATCTTCCTCGGTGGCCGTTCCATCCAATGGCTTGACGTCCAGAGCAGCTCCGTTGAGCAGGAGAGAAAGGCGATGGAGCGGCGCACGGTCACCCGAGGCCAGCAGACGGCACATGTCGGAGGTGAAGTCGCAGAAGTCTAGAGACAGAGAGCGCAGGTGAACGAGCCGTTCCAGCTCGACCGTGGACACCAGGCTGGGCAGCTGGTTATCCAGCAGGCTGAGATGCTCTAGAGAGCTGGTGCTGGAGTTGGAGAGAGAAGCCAGTGAGGAAGTGGTCACCACGCAGAGCATGAATGCAGATGACAACCACTTGATCTGCCTGCTGTTGGACAGGATCTCCTCAAACAGCTGCTGGATTCTAGAAAACAGACGAGAAAGAGGAAATGCTGTTAGGACATAAAACACAAGGTGCTTCTCAATACTCAGACTGATGCTTCCTTGTTTCCTCACTCCTCTGTACTGCAGCTCATGACCTGGAAACAAAAGGAAACTCAGGCATCTTGAAGAATATCTCAGTACTCTAATTGCACCATGAGAAAGTGAGGAAGCTTTCTGAGGAGGCATAAGTGAGGAAGCTGGAAAGTGTTTTGTCCCCGCCTCCATCCTAAGGGGTGGAGCTACAATGCAAGGAAAAGAAATGAGGATGCACAAATAACAATCTCAATTGAAGCTCCCATTGTCTTTGCAACATCATTATCATGCGTTTTATAATTGCAGTGCTAGTTGACACAAATGCTTTGGCTTCAATTAAACTTGATAAACCTTATTCTAGTGTGTAAAATAAAGGCAAGGAGAGCAACTTTGTCTGCGCTTGTACTTTTACATGACTTTGCTTCACATAAACAAGTAACTTTGTTTCTGTGGAACGCATACTACCATGCTTCTTCATACTATTCACAGCGTGCAGCTTTCTCTATGCAAGGAATAACCAGATGACCTAATACAAAGTATGCAGTATACAACCACAACATGCTACTTGAAAAACGGTATCCCACAATGCAATATGCTTGACTTGACCTTCCATGTCCAGCCGTGACGAATGAACCAAATGCAACATGTCACATGTTTGTATGATATATAGCGTGTTGCGTGCGTCCCCAGTTTTGAAGAATGAAACGGTATTAACATACTCTTTTGTTTTCTTGCCCCCTTGGTCGACCTGGCTGAGGTACGAGCTGTCCAAAACGCCGTCATCCTGCAGAATGCACGTGTCACCATACAGACTCAATGTCTGGAGGTTTCTGGAGAGAGAAAGTGGAACGGTTAGCGTCAGCTCTTTAAAATATACTCCATTTCCATCACACAAGTCACATATAAGAGGATACATGAGCCTACACAAGTGTGAAATAACCAACAAGAAGAGACGACAGTATAATCACAGCAAAAGACAAAACAGACAATCCATATTTACATGCATATTTACATACGTCATGTTATTATACCCTGCCTACACGGTGTTATGGTATATAATGTGTTTATTGAGGTCAATTGTATGACACTTTTTTAAAGCACTGCTACTATGAACTGCACACAGCAGATTTTCACTTCTTGTGCACCGCCCCGGTGACAGTCAATTGAACTGGGAGGAAAACACCAGAGTCGTGCATCACAAAAACAATTCACAGCTCACCACACAAACAGATTTTCAGGAAACACCTACATTCATCTCTTTCCTGCTCTTTACATGTTCACTAATGAAGCCTGACAGCCTGCGACTGCTGAACTCTCAATCCTGGACGTTTGCTTTTCTCCACGACGCCTGGCTTAACACGTTAGGCTTGGGTAACACTTTTAGTAAATGCATTAGTAAACCTAAATGAAAATGCATTGATTTTACAGCATGTTAATGTTAGTGCATGCAAATGCAATGGTTCACTTCACCGGGCATTAACTAACGTGAACCAATACAACTTTCCTGTTCAACGTTTATTAGTAGGTGTTGAAATTAACACTAACCGAGATGAACAAACGCGGTAGACATACCGTTTATTGTTAGCTGATGTTAATTAACAAACGGAGCCTTGTTGCAAAGCGTTATCAACAAAAACTATGACACCAATGGCAATAAGCGTTAAATGCACACAAACGCAGACATGTTTAAGCATTGCTTTGCAATAGTCGATTCAGATTTCGATCGTGCATAACGTCCAAGCAACGTTTGCACGGTGATCGCCGAGCAGGCAGCCATGCGATGCTTCTCGCTCGGGGGAGGAAGACGCGGCAGCGTTACGTAATGCGCAGGGTTTGTTTATGAGCGCTCGCCATGGCTGGTTCCGAGCAAATGCACGCAAAAAAACAAAGCACCTCGAAAGCCCAAACCCGGTGCCGAAGCACGCACAGTCCCGGTACCTGTTATAACGCAGACCGCCGAGCACACACGACACCTGATCCAGATACGTCCGCATCGCATCCTTCCAGCGCTCCGCGAACTGCGGGTCGCTCTCCACGGGCTCCATCCTGCCGTCCGCGCCGTGCTGCAGCGGACTCAAGTACCCGTCCACCGGGGCGAACTCCAGCTCCAGCTCCCGCACGAACGAGCCGAACTTGCGCATGAGGAACTCCAGCCGCGGGGTTTGCTCCGAGCCGGAGCCGCCTCCGTGGCTTCCTCCGCCGACCCGCAGCTTGAGCTCCGTCCACAGCGCGGGGTAGAAGAGACACTCCCTCCAGCGGGAGCACACGGCCGAGGCCCGGAGCTTGTCTCGGTCCGATAGGAAGGAGAAGATGTGGACGATGAGCTCGCTGGGTAACGCCAAGGCCCCGACGCTGCTGCACAGAGCCATGGCAGGAAGTTATGAAGAAACGATGAAGATTAAAAGCGTGAACCAGTTCCGTGCGTCTCGTCCTCCGCGTTTATCGACCGCGCCGCGCCGCTGCTTATGGCGAAAACAAGCGACTGCGCGACGGGCTTTGCTTTCAATACTACCGGAGCGCTCCACTCGCCGTTCGTAACGGGGGGAGGGAAAATGCTCGGGACGCGACGCCTGCGTACGGCGCTAAAGTGAGAGCTGAAGATGTTTTAGCGAAATATAAGTCGTGTTGATACACCGTTGTGGGTCGTGCTGGATGTCGTTCAGCGCGGCGTTTCTTGTGTTAAAAACGCGGCCCGCGGGATGTTGTAATGGTACGTCCGAAAATGCCTTATTTTTGCCATATGGCGAACGGTCGACAGAGGGCGCCACAACACACCTGTGAGCTTACAGCAGCTGCAGCGCTAAAGAGCTTAAAACTTAAAAATGACATACATAAATGTATATAAAATAAAGACATGAACATGAAAGTGAATATATGACTCTGTAATCGTGCTGTATATTTATACCCTTATTATTTATAGGTTATATATGATTTCTTTCATCTGAATTTCCTTCATCTTCCCACATTCATTTCTTTTAGTTTACTTTTATTTTTTTTTACTCCTAATCCATATCAATTTTACTGTGTGCTGTGTCCATGCGTTTCACTACGTGTCGTGAACTACATCTGAAACAGTTATTTGTGAGACAGACACACTACAGTCGTGTTGAACAAGAAAACGGATGAATCAAGTCTTGCTTTTGTAATTACATTTGATCTGGGTGTGCAGTTTTAATCTTTGTCAATGATTAATCACGCTGAGCAGCCTGAGTGTCACATTTGCCCAGATAATGTGATTAACAGCTAAATGTTTTAAGAAGACATTATTGTTCATTATGTGGCATTGTCTTGGATAATTACAGGTTTAATAAAAATAGTGTAATGGAAGAAAAATGAAAAATACATGAAACAGTGACTTGACCTGTAATCCTGTCTGAATCGGACACTTCTTGTGTGAGATTTGTCCTGAAGTTTTGATATAACCACAACCATCATCTGCTTCATACTACAGCGCAATATCAGCGTGCAATTAAATACGCACATATTTATACAGTTGTATCTACAGTGCTTACTATGTAGATTTGTACATAACATTGACATCCTTATGTAAATTACATTAATTATTATTTTTAATTCTACGTGTTTTTACTATTTATTGTGTGTGTGCACTTGACAAATTAAACTCGTTCTTATTTTGACATTAAAGTGCACTTAAACGAAGTGAAAACACGTTCAACAGTCTAATGGCTTTGATTATATATTCACTTTTATTTTGGTGATTAAGTTATAAGCAGAGGATCAAAATTAAATCTACAGGTCTTGAATTCGTGCGCCTGTGACGTCACTTCCGCCTAGAAGGCGCTACGAGGAAGCGCACGGGCGAGCCCGAAGGAGGAAGCGGAAGTGAAGACGACATGGCGGAGCTGTCGCTGTATCTTACAAACGTCAGTGTGTCTCTGGGACAAACTATGGACACGGACAAGGTAAAGACAAAGAAACGATTGAGTCTGCCATGAAAATAAGCTTTATTTCGACCCCAGGCTTTATGCACCCCAGTCCAGATACTTGATTCCACTTCCTCGTTCGTGTAACTGTTGCCTGGCGATGCAATAGTTACTGGTTTGTTGATGCACGATCATGTAAAAATGTTATGCATAATGTATACATAATGTATGCATATATCCAGAGCGACTTACATATATGAATAAAGTCTGTCTGTCTGAAATCTGACAGCTACAGACGCATTTCCTTATTAAAGAGTCATGGATGTATGAAAAGGCATCATGGTGATGTCTCTGTTGGGTTAGAGCACTGCTGTGGTGAAGGAGTTTGAAAATGTGGAACTGGGAGATCTGGGCAAAAAACAGCCAAGGGTTCCTCGCAGAACCATCTACTTTGCGAGCGGTGAAACCATGGAGGAGTACAGCACAGATGAGGAAGAAGAGCAGCAGCAGCAGCAGCAGCAGAAGAACTCTCTCACTTCAGTTGATACGGTGGGAAGCATCTAATCTCTTCACCTGATCACTTTCACTAAAGTTTCAGCCTTTTCTCTCAAGCTTATAGTGAGTTTGCTTCTCTGGTTTTAGTCAAAGCTGACCTGGGGTCCGTATTTCTGGTTCCAAATGTGGAGAGTGGCTACCTCCACCATCTCAGGTAATGAAGTAAAACAATGAAATTTCTAGTACTACACGTGCAGACACGAGATTTATTCCACAATGTACGTTCTCCTAGAGATGTTTTAAGTCCTCACGATTGGTGATGCTTGTGTTTTGCGATCTCTCAGTTTGTGACTATCTTGGTGAGAAAATGGCATCACTGCTTGGAATCACAACGCCAAAATATCAGTACGCAATTGATGAATACTACAGGATGAGGAAGGATGTAAGTGCACACTATTCATTATTTTAAACACACTTCTAAACACACTTAATATCACTCTAAAAAACAGATGTTTATCATCAGTATTTGTCATCTGTTGTACAACTGGCTAATTTGTACATTCATAGGAGGAAGAGGAAGAAGAGGAAAACCGTCTCTCTGAGGAGGCGGAGCGTCGCTTTGACGAGCAGCACGGTCAGGAGAGCCAGCAGCCAAAGACCGAGCAACCAGGAGGTACAGCTTCCTTTGTGAACGTGACCTTTGAACTTGAACAAGAGTCCCACACAGCATCTGATGCCAATAAAGTGCCTGCCCTAATTCCCTCCTAAACACAGTTTAATCGACTGAGCAGATCAGATAATTCAGTCTTATTTACATTAAGCACAGGTACAAGGTTTGCTTGTTTTTTTTTTTTGTGAAAGTTCATCATACGTGAAGTTGACATTTAAACAGGAAGGTTACATGTTGTTTATGCATAGCTGACGATAGTTCTGCTTTAAATGCAAAACTATTTTAATAATTATTTCACAAAGCCATACAATAAGTAGTGCATAGCTCATTGAAATCATCTTGGTCAATACAACAATTATTTGTACATTTATATTAACACTAAAACAACCTGCTAAACACTATATCAGCTGCATGTATCAGTCTCCAAGGTGCTGTCAATATTATACTATCATACAATATACAATGTCATATCAGCAGTTAACATTCACTGTTATTATATTTTGAGTCGCTGAAATTACTGTAGGTGGTTAGAAAGGAAAACTACTTCTATAACAGGTTATATGATTGTTATTGTTCTCACCAAATACCCCTTTATATTGTCAACACAATATTTCTGGATTGTATGTAAATGTGTTTTCTACCAATGGCACATTTATGACTTAAATTTGTCTCACAAAAACAAATGCTTTTCATTTTGAAAAGTTGTATAATTTATTTGTTGATGGTATTTTTTATTACACAGGTGAAAAATCCACCTTTTCTACAACGTAGGTGAACAATATAACTGCAGTTAATTTTGTACATAGTCTTACTGAATAAACATTTGAAGATACAGCTGAGCTGTATTTTGTGTGTTTCTGTTGACTCTATTTTCCTTGTGCACAGCTGGCCTCAAAGCACAACCACCATTCACTACATCCTGCAGACATGAATGTGAATTATGATCCACTGATTATAATACCCAGAATCATAATTTCTGCACTGACTCATAATTGAAAGTTGGTTACACTTTATTTTAAGGTGTCCTTGTTACAGTGTAATTATGTTTAAGTACTGAGTAATATTAATTAACATCATACACTTACTATAGGGTTTGGATTATGGTTTGTTTTAGGATTAGTTGCATGTAATTATGTATAATTTACTGTTATTACTATAGTAAGTACTTACAATGTGTAACAAAGACACTGTACATTAAAGTGTTACCTGCAAATTTTCAGTTAAGTTATATACAGTACAAAAAGGCTTGTACCTTTTGACACCTGACTGTGAATCTTCATCTGTTCCTGAATAGCCTGATTCTTACATGTAAACCAGATATTCATGATTTTGATGTAAACCAATAGGTATTTACTTTTTTCACATTTACTCATAACCCATTGAGGTATCCCTTGTTTTCTGTCCAGCAGTTTGAATATATAGCAGTTTGAAGCAGGCTCTTCTGTTCTCCAGTACCAGCATAGAGTCTAGATACGTCTTATTGTCATGAATGAGGGTGCTGAAATGTTGCTGGATTTTCTGTAGGAAATTATGTTTTAAGATAAACATTAATGTATGACAAATGTTTACTTAAACATATTTTAGAGTAACATCATAAAATTAAAACATCCCATTATGATATTTAAGGTACTGACCTGAGAACAGGAAACATGCCCTTTTTCTCAGTTTAAAAGCATTTTAAAATTTGGATGCCCTGATGAGTGCAAGATGAGTCATCATTATTTATTCCTTTATATTTTCCTTTATATGTTATGATTTGTCACAACCAAGCTTAAAACAAACAAAAATAAACTTACAAAAATGCTTTTTGCTCTTTCAAACGTGCATGATATTAAAAAATAATGAGAGTATTTTGCACATCATAAACCTGAAGGGCAGAGAACAGAACACCAGTGGGGCTCTCTTTATCTCTGAGGTGGAATTGAAACATTCCATTAGCGTGATGATGCAGCTCATCAGAGATCACACAACGATCTTTCAGATTCAGACTATAAAGTGAATTATCTAAGGAATCTAGGATCAGAATTTCTTAAAAGCAAGTGTGTGTGAGTTACTATCTGAGAGGTGACTAAAACTCTGACCTGAGAGCACAGACATACATTTGTGTTGTATTTCATGTCTTTTGTCTTTTACTCATTATTTCCATTTTCTATTACTTTTATTTATGTTGTTTAATCTTCCTGGGTTCTCTTCACAAGTAGTGATAAGGGTCTCCATCCCAAGGTTTTCAACAGCGTCACAGGACAATGTTGTGAAGCAGTAATTTTTACTGTCTCTGGTATAATAACACTGACTGAACTTGTGCTGGTCAGATGAAATCAGACTGAGCATTGAGAACACAACTAAGATTATGCGATAAACTCATTTTATTGCAACAATCTCCTGTCTGCTGTTCTTTACCTCCATCTCTGAATCTGCCTCGTGACTGGGTAGAAGTGTTAACACACAACAGAGTTGATGTTATCTGAGTACTGGACAAAGTCATTTCTCTGACAAAAGAGTCTAGTGAGACCTAGTGTGAGATCTGGTGAACTGGACCTGAACCTTGAATCAGTAGGATCGGACAGTCACAGTTGGATCTTTGTGTTACGTTCATCATATTTGGTGTAGCTGGAGTGACATAGTTTGTAGTTTGAAAAGATAGGCAGGCTTACAAGAGCAAGACTCTAAATCTCAAATAAATCATCCAAGAAACTGCAAGCCTGGATGTCCTGGATCTTTATTTTGTCTACAGGTGGAAAACAAGACATAAGACTCAGGGCAGAATTTGAATTACATTTGCAAGCGCTGTGACTGGGAAATCAATGTAATACCAGCATTACTACACACCAGTGTGCAGAGAAGCAGGCAATGAAAGCTTTCATAAACTAAAGGCTATGAGAACATCAACACAAAAAGACAACAACATAATACAACATTAATCATCTCACCCTGTACATGTAAAAATGTAACTTAAAAAACTTCTCATTCGTGACCACTGAATGACCATCTGCAGTTGCGTTGTACGAAATGATCTATTAGCTTATTACTTCATTGGTTAGCATGTTCTTATTTGGCCTTTTTTAAAGAAGTCGTCGTTTCACAAAATCCTTCCAGTGTGCAGTTTTTCGTTAGCCAGTCTTTAACTTTATTTTACCACACTGTTTAATGGATAAAAATAAATGAATGAAGTATTTAATGATGTTTTATCAGCCTTTATATATCCTAGCAGGCGCTTGTCAACACACCGGCGCACTGACGTCATAAGAGAGCGACGCAGAAGCGTGAACGCCGTGTAGTAGGTGACTATAAGTTCTCTGTTCTTGTATAAATGATCGATACGTGTATTTTCAACACGGAGGTTTAAACTAAATAATTATAGTTTTAGTGGCTTTATCTGTCTGATTTGAGTAACAATGACATTTATTTCGCTGATGGGCAGCTGAAATATTCAATTGGTATTTGTTCATAAGGACAAGGGTTAACTCATTGTATTGTTCAGCTGGTTTGTTATGTCTTTGTATATTTGTTGATCAGCAACATTTCTCTTATTGTGGTCACTTCACGGAGAAATGACTTTATGAGACTTATTACAAGGAGTCAATAAGTTCATATTTAATACAATTTTAGGAGGTGTTCATAAATCAGACAATGGGGTCTCTTGTTATGTTCAAATCAAGCACTTGTTATGTAAAGCATTTCTTCACATGGGTTGGCAGGCCCGTATTCACCAGACCTGTGTTGGCTGGTTCTCTAACACATGACATTCTGCATGCTGTCAGATGTATGATGCAGCCAAAGTTTTACAGCACAAAGGGAGATGAACAAGCACAATCACACAACAGAAGTGCCAAACAAAAAGGTTTTACTATTAGAGCACGACCTGCATTCCCAAATTCAGTATTTACAGCTGGCACGGCTAAAAGAACAGCTGAATATCTAAGAAAGCGAGCTGGGGGGCATACAGAAGAACAGTCAAATAATACGTCTGTGGGAGGCAGAGGGGCTTTAAAAGTCACGCTTCCTGATCAGCCTTTGACCAAGTCAGAATGGGCAAAATTAAAAGAGGCTTCTAATAAACCCGAACGCTTTGCCTTACAAATGATGGAGGGACTTGTAGCAGCCAAAGGTGATGTCAACATTGCCAAATCTCTGTTGTCATATGAGATTCAGGAAAAGGGCACCCTGTCCTATGAACTCCTTTTGCGGTACCTCACGCTGTGCGTCAGGGGCGGGCATCACTCGGAGGTATTTGACATTTATGACATCATGAGCTCTTGCTTCAAGACCCTGGACACTGGAGCCTCGTCCCTGTTTATAAAAGGTTTCAGCCAGACGGAACGCTGGAGGGAGGCGCTCACCGTGTTGGAAGGCATAAAAAAGGCCCTCCTGCCATCTCCCGGTAACTACGGCGATGCCATTGCTGGAGCTGCTCTACATGGTGACACGGATACGAGCTGGAGGCTTTACACTGAGCTTCTAGAACAGGGTCTCACTCCCCATCAGGACACCTGGAAGTGCCTTTTTCAGAGCGGCGTCCGTCACCACGGACAGGAAGACAAGCTGCGTTCTGTTCTCTCATATATGAGAGATAATCAGATCTACCCAGAGGAGACGCTGGTTAAAGCTATCAAAGCCTGGTTCGAGAGGTAGCTGTTTCAATTTTTATATACATTATGATTTTCAACCTACTTTCTGCAGGTCTTTATTATAACAGTTTGTATATTTCCATCTTCATAGTTTACCAGATCAAAAATGGATTGGGAGTTTCTCTTCCGTGGCTCCCAGGTATTCATTTCAGTTCTTTATTTGTTTTCATTGAAGTATGTATTAGTCCAAAAGCTTTGCAAAGACAAGTGCCATATAAATCCCCAGCGAGGAAGCCAGAGGCAACAGTGTGCATGACAGAAGCCAGAAGTGGGTCTGTTCAACTTGTGAGGTGTTTGTTTAATATTCTGATTATGACGTTTCGACATACCTCGTGTGTTTTAGTGGAGAGTGCAAAAATTGCAAGGCATCGCTGGAATCCATCAAGCTGACTGAGGAAGAGTATGCACAGCTGAAGGACAGAGTGATGAAGGATGTAATAGAGGGAAAGGACATCTTCAACAAGACCACTCCAGAGGTCTGTTTCTTTCAATTGACAAACGTCTTTGCTTGTTGTATCCACCAGATGGCGACAGTGTCCTAAAAACCTTCAACTGGACATTGATTAGCACACGCAGTGTGTCCCACACTTTTTAGATTCATTCTAGATTATTTCAGTTAATCTTAAACCAAACACAGGGCAAGTAATGAAGCTAAAGCAATCTAAAACATGAAAACAATTCTTGTAGCAGAAATAACACTGAACCACGTTATCTGATCACGGCATGCTTTTAGATACATGTCCCTACTCTAAATATAAAATAATGCACACAGTCAAGACACAATTTCTGTTCCTGTAACTATATAAGCAAGCTGACTAGCCATCCAGAATTAGAAGATCCATGCAGTTTTGAGTCGTGTCTTAAATGAAGTCGGCCCCTGGTGATGTTGTTTTCTGGAGGAGCTGCTTTTTCTGACAGTGGGCTCTATAGATGTCAAAAGCATGTGATCTTGCCTAGTCCCATATTTAGATATGATGTGGGGGCTTTCCAACACGTTTCCTCATGTTTCCGTGGGTTCCCCAGTTTAGAAAGCTCATGATCTGTCCAGCCAAAGACACAAGCTCACATGGCAAACAGCTCCGAAAACTCCATTTCCCAGAGAGAGCAGTCATGTTTGTTTGCAGACACAGCTCTCATGCATAGTATGTCTTGGAAACATAAAGTACCAAGCATAGACATAAACAAGCTCTAATTGGGTGCTGCACATGATGGGTTTTGAGACGCAGCTATTGCTGGAGTTCATGTGTGCTGTTGTAACTCAACACAATGAGCTTTAACATTTCAGTCGTCAGAAGCTTCTCACATGAGTGACCCTGGAAAGTCCCTGCTTGTCTCTGTCTGCAGGTCTGCACGGACTCGAGTGTTTACGAAGCAAAACCAGCGCAGGCCAGTCAAAACACTCTTGCTCGAAGCTCTGCAGAGCTTAATTTGTGTTCATTAAGAGACTACAAATTTGTTGTCACTGTTGAACTGTTTACCCAGCTAAGAGGGAGCGTGCGCAAAACATTGGCCAAGTTCTCTTAAATGTGTCTCTTAAAATGTTCTTGCTGTAACATTATGCTATGTTACTGCTACTACTAATGTTATACATCACATATTAAAAACGTTATTCTTGAGTTGTTAGTGGAACTTTTTAAAAATGTTAAAGAATTTAAATAGTTTGAATAACGTTTTAATAACCAAGCAATAATGTTTAGCATTTTGTTACTTGCATCCCAGAAACGTTCTTACAGCCTACAATTGTTAGCTGGGTAAGTGAACTGCACAAAAGCTTATTAAATGAAAAACAAATGGTGGTCAGTTACAGCAACTTTTTCCTTTATAAATATATAGAAACTTATAAATATATAAATTCATGTCTGTTCTATCAAATACCCTTCTACACAGTTACTGAACGTTTCAATGGTGAGGGGATTTTATATGTGGTCTGAGTGTTTATTCATGCACTGTCTGTTTTAACACTTTGCTTCTATAATCTAAGTGAAACATGCATATTGATCTTTCAAAAGTCCCTTCTTGCAGTTTTTATATTCAGTACATACAGGTGAAGCTTGAGCCTTGGAGAGCCGGTTTCTCCCGTTTCAGTACAAGCATGCCACCTAAATTCATCCTGCTAATAAAGAAAACTACAGCTCTTGCCAGCTGCCTTCTCATTAAATTCTGCCGCGGGCCATGGTGTGGTTTCCACGAACACGCTTTCTATCAATTTCTTTATTCTCCGTCGATTTTTGTGCACCTGCCTTTAATTTGATTGGAATTTCATGCATGCTTTGAACAAAACGGAGCAAGTACCTCTGCAGATTTTGGAAGTGCCGTTGTTAAATAAGGTTGACCTTACATGTTAAAAATCATTTAAAGGCTGCAGAAAAGCTGTTTTGATTGTTTCCTAAAGAGGCTATTGTGTATGTACTGAATAGGTTAACGCGATGGCTATCAGATCTAGATGAAACGTGTTTTGAAACAGCATATTCCCTGATACACCCATTGTCAGTACACAGAGTTCTGCATGCCGAATTGGTACCGCATGCACGTGACCTCCTGACACTACTGGGAAATCCCCAGTGCCACTGATCCGGCTCAGCTTAACCTCTCACAGCCGCAAGCAGATGAAACGCAGTAAAAATACACTCACTGTGCAGGACTTTTCGCAGCTGAAATTTCATTTCATGCGCTTTGTTAAAGTCCGGCATCATAAACATAGCATTTTGTTAACTTCAGTCCAAGCTGGGAGCATTAGCCTTACCCAGCCCAGCCCAGCACCAACCACTAACCCCCATCAAAACCAGAAAGGAAATCCCCAAATATTCAGGCCCCTTCCCCCCCGTCTCTCGCTGTGCTGGGCTTTCCACTCTTCTCCACTCTGTTAATTCGCTGGCACAGGGCTGTAGTCTTTGTTTAAAGGGTTACTTCAGCCAACAATTACAAATTTGCCTTCATTTGTTCACCCTTATGTTGTTCTGAACCCATATGACACTTTATGTGATTCACAAAATGAGAAATTTAAAGATTGCTGGTGCTTTTGGCTATACGATAAACGTTTAATCGGAACTGAATCGTTCAAACATTCTCTATAACATCTTTTGTTGTGTTTTAAAATTATATTTGTGTATTCAGCAGAGGCTTTTATACAAAGTGTCTTATAGTGCATTCAGGCTATACATCTGATCATCACACAATGCTTTAGCAGCTGCATGGAACTTGTTCCATGCATGTGGGTTTACGGCAACAAAAGGATGAGAAAGAAGACGGTTTTCATTTACCTTTTACTGGATTTCTAACATGCAAAGTAGTTAGTAAAGTAATAAAGCATCAATTCCTTATTTGGTGTCTTTGCTTTCGTTTCTGAGGTTGTTGAATGTTTGGGTTTTGCATGCAGGTGCCTTTGAAGGATGGGAATAGAAATTATGAAACAGAAAAATTCTCACGCTCAAGGCAGAACTGAAAGCACTGGTTTACAGAGTCCAAGAAAATATGTGTGCGTTTGAAAGGAGCAGATCTGTATGCATTAAACAGGGGGAGCTACGGTTTTCAGCTACATGCAACTTTGCGACATAGTTGTGTCTTCAACGCTGAGAGAGAACTTTCTGAGTTTTAAGTTCCCTCAAAGTGATGAGATCTAAATGTAAGCCTGCGTGCCTTTGTCGATCACACCTCACTGGCTAATGTTTAGTGCGGTACAAGCACCCTTCCCTTTGTGTCTCTAATAGCACCTTGAGGACAAACAGGTGAGGCAGAGACTTGGCTCATATCCAGCTGGAAATTCCCTTTAGATGTTTACAAGTTCTGCCAAGGACAACAAAGGGTGAAGGAAGATTTACATTTTCTAAAGCCTCGATTGCACGGACCCTCATTGTGTGATTTAGCTAAACACCACCTGAACTTTACCGTTGGGTGTAGTTAGTTTTCTACCCCTGTCTGTTCTAAGATCAGACTGCAGTAAGATATCAGCTCAGCATTAAGGTTCAGTGTTTTTAACCCACCTGCTGTGTCTTGTGCAACGCTGGTTGCTTTTCTCTTGTGCAACAAGCTACATAACACCAAAGTAGGAAAACACAGAGGAGATGACTCAAGACCCCAGCCATTTTCTCTTACAAAAGACAAGGGGTCTTTATATCTGTAGAAACAGTTTCTTGTTCAATGCAGTCAGCTGCCCTTGATCTCAAGACATGATACCTACCCCCTTTGCCCTCAATTACCCCATTACCCTTAAAATACATCCGGAAACAGTTTTTTGCATGTATCTGAATTGTTCCTTTTGCTTTCCTAAGTTGCATGTGCATTGAGTTGCCATTGTAGTACAGATAAAGTCATTATTCTAACCATTTTTGTTGTTTATCTGTAGTCTCTGGCACTGCACAATGCCTGTCTGAGTTTGTGTAAACGTTGTTTACTGTATTGTGTTGTCTGATTGTAATTACCAGCTTTGGGCAAATTCCATCGCCATGAGCAATCGCAAATTTGCATCATGAAAAATGAATATGAAAAGCAGTTAACATAATAACATAATTATTTCAAATCGTTAATTTGTATTTTTGTAGAATTTAATGACTCAGTTTGGTGAATAAATTGAAGCAAGTTGCTTTCAAGTGCTTAAATGTTAAAGTCAAATCTCAGTTATATGTAGCTATGAATATTTAACACCCCTATTTATGTTATTCAGAGCGATTTACAGTACATTCAGGCTATACATTTAATCAGTATGTGTGTTCTCTGAGACTCAAACCCATGACTTTTGCAATGCTAACACAGTACACTACCAATAGTTCTGCAGAAACACCTGTATGATAATATCTTTATTGAATATTTTTACACTTCCATGACGAATAACGAGTTGTCTGTGTTCTGCACAGGAGCTGGAAAGCTTCAAGAGCTTTGTGAAGCGACGGCCTCCCTTTGACATTGTCATAGACGGTCTTAATGTGGCTAACACCACACCCAAAGCCACCCACTCAGAGACGGTGAGTGATGGGTTACAAGCGATTGGACGTTCCAAGACAGGACTGGTTTGACTGTGTGCTTCAGGTGACCTTTCAATTCAGTTAACTGTCTGAACAGACAGCCTACACTGATTTACAACTCTGATTGATCTAGGCGAAATTAACCTAAAGGTGAAACAATAGCTAGCTGTTTCCCACACTTACTCGTACCAAAGCGGGGAAAGGTTAATATCCATGTAGTAGTACACACAAAAAAGTGTCAGACATCAGCCATCCTACATGCTGTAGAATGTTGTCAAATTAAATTAAGCCTAACAGATCTATTCCTGCTTGACCTAAATTAACTTTAGTGTTAGTGTGGTCAGGTTGATTCATATAAAATAACACTTTTTACTTCCTGGACTAAAATGACATGAAACACATATTTCAACATTTTTTCAGCGCATGTGGCAGCTGGTTATGTTTTTAGTTATGCTCTGTTAAAATAATAATCTAAAGGAATTTTTGACAATTAAAGTGGTATTTTTACATGAAGTATCTAGGTAGGTATCTACACCTGCCCAACACGCCCTCAACCACCCACTGACTGTATATCAAAGGCATTTCAGTTCAAATGGAGGATAATTATTATTACATTTACATATAAAAGTAGACACAAATGTGTTCTGATGTAACAAGTGAACTTCCTTGACCTTCAGTCAGATCCCTTTCTGCCCACTCATCCATGATCTCAGTATAGACTCTCAACACCATGTCACACATTATTAACACGTGTTGCGAGGACACAGAGGCAGGGGATTTACACTCCTGTTGTTATGACTAACCTTAGTATTTTTAGTCCAACAAGTGCCTTTTGTGGTCACGTTTATATTTAGCGGTAACATTTACCCCACTTCCTCACTAGCAAGTACACTGCATTAACCGTCTTTCTCTGTACACATGGTCTGTGAGCAGAGACAGCTGCAATCTTAAAAATAAAGGTTCTTAAAAGGGTCTTCACAGTGATGCCACAGAAGAACCATTTTTGGTTCCCTAAAGAATCTTCTTAAAAGAACCATTTATTTCTTACCTTTTTATAGTCTAAAGTACTTTTTTTCTATAAAGATCCTTTTGTAAAACAAAACTGTTCTACAGGTGCTAAAGGTTCTTTATGTAACCATACAACCAAAAATGGTTCTTCTATGGCATTGTAAAGCAATTTTTTTTAAAAATTGTGGGTGTGAAAATTAAGGCCTAACTTAAATGAAAACCTAGGCCCAGTAATGAAATGTATGCAAGGAAATGATACACAGGAAAATGAATTTGAATGTACATTTGCTAGATTAACAAGGAAGATCTTAATCTAAAAAGGCTTGGGACAAAGGTTACTACAGGCAAGTGTGATTGTAAAACAGGACACTATTGTGTGCGGTGTTTTCCAGAGTAAAAGAGCACAGGTTCCACTCACTGTCCACTTCCTTATCATGAATAAGCAGAAAACTAATCACACCTGCAGTTCTGTAGTCAGCACTTCCTCATGTCTGAAATAACAAAATGACGGATACACATCGGAGTTCTGACTGGAGTTCACTGGCAAAATGTTTGCATATTCAAACCATAAGTGTGACACTGCGATAATTTAACCATTCAACCAGTTGGTTGTCACAATTATACTTTTTTTTTTTTGTATATTTTAATATTTTTGTTTAAGTTTTTTTTTACCGATAAATACATATAAAACATATACATATAAATCTATACATTGTTATAATATTTTATAAACATAAATATTTGTTATAAAAACTTATATCTAACTTGCAGTACATTCAAGTTATACATTTTATTAGTGTGTATATGTTTCCTGGGAATCGAAACCTCAACCTTTGTGTTGCTAATGCAGTGCTCTACCAATTGAGCAACAGGAACACATAACAATTATTTACATTTTCCCTTAGATAAGTGGGGTTTTACATGAGTTAATCATTTTTAAAAGCGCCATAATTCAGGACCTAAATATTCTGATCTAAACAAATCCATGTAAATGTAATTCTAGATTTCTAAGCCTAAGAAACTCCCACTAACATGCTATAAATAATGGTCTCAGGAAAAGTCGATGCACACACACAGGGTATTAAATCTTAACATTTACATACAAAGAACCTTAGATATTTTTAGCACACCGTTGTAACCTTTATGTAGCCTTTAGCAAGTGTTTTACTGCCTTTGTAAACATGGGGTGATAGGAACAACAACTTCCTGTGTAATCAGGAAACTCCTCCTCATGGTCTCTGTGTAAGTGGGCGACACAAAAGTAGGTTAAACAATGTGTGCAATAGTAATGATATGCTTGTGGTGTCTAATTTATCTGTAATGCCATGGTAAATTCCTTCTAAAAAGTCAAACATGATGAATGAACTGAAGTCTTTCATGCATTCAGACAAAATCATTTTCATGAATGACCCACCTCGTTTATCTCTAATGTTGGTGTGAAGATGTTAAAAGGTCACTGAATTATCTGTGCAGTTGCTGGCCGTCGTGTCAGAGCTGGAACAGCAGGGGATGAACATCCTGGTTCTTGGCAGGAAGCACATGCTACGACCATCCTGGAACTGGAACAGGCAAAACATGAACAGGATCAAGCAGAAGGCCCACTGCTTCTTCACTGAGAACATGTTAGTGTGATCTTTCTCTTCACATACTCATACACTCTGTTTCTAAAACCTATTGAGCTGCCTGTGTCTCAGCACATTAAAAGTGTGGGCAGCATGATTCTGCCACCTTCTAAGATACCTTGTTCTGGTTAAATTCTAAGGAAGCATTGTATAGCTTCTTTAAAGAAGGGGCATTCCCAGAATGCATTGCAACAAGCACAGTGGGCCAAAATTCACCAAGGTGGACAAACGGGAAATTTCAATGGTAATATAATTAATTCAATAAAAAAATTCAGGTTAATTTAAAGTGGACTCTTTCACAGAATATTTGTTGGTGATTTGTATTTTTATTCTCGTTAGAGCGTCATGTCATTAGGTTTTGAAAGCAGCTGAGTTTCATTGCTGTGTACAGCACGTCGTAGTTGCTGTCTATGTAGTGTGTTCAAAATCAGTCACTTATGAGGTTCCATTTCAGACAGCACACTGCAGCTGGCTCAGTTTTGGAATAGCGCTGTTAAGATGTGTTACTGACGGGTGTACCTATCCCTGCTGTGTGAGTCTATACAGCAGAGAATGATTTCATTCACTAAGCATGATGGGTATTTTGAAAGTGTGCTGTTTCTTCTCTTGGATAACTGCCACAGATCCGAGGACGACCCGTTTCTGCTGTATGCCGCTTTGCACTCAGGCGATCACTGTAACTTTCTCAGTCGTGACCTGATGAGGGATCATAAGGCCTGTTTTCCGGACAGCGTCACCAGACGGCTCTTCTTCAAGTGGCAGCGGGGCCATCAGATGGTTATCAGTCAATACACTCCAGGAAAAAGGGTTCGATTTCAGGTAGATTCAGAAACAAAGGGATTTTAAACAGGCAATGTGTGTTAATAGAGAACTGAAGTGAGGTCATGCAATGATGTCATGTTTTTCAGAGGATTGCCACTTTTGACACCATCGTACAGACGGCTGGCAGCTCCTGGCACATTCCGTATGATGAGATCGGAAGAGAAAGAACCACATATGAAGTGCCTCAGAGCTGGCTCTGTCTTACTCGAAAACATTGATGCATGTGGAATAAATAAAGTGAATTTGATCAAATTTCCTTTTGTGTTTCTTCTCTATTATTCACTTAAGTCAGTAAAGTTTGTTTTATTAATAGTTGTGAAATTATAACCGGCTTTCAGGGACCTTCAGTGTATTAGTGTAGCGTTTTATGCTCTGTGCATGAAGTAAACTCCAAAAATCCGGCCTGGAACATTCACCAGAAACAGTCACATAAGGAATTTCCCCTACGATATTTTGCATTAACCTTTCAAAACAAATAATTTGTTTGCATAGCAATCGAAAGACTGTGACTCAAGGGTAGCGATACACTCCCTCGTGAAAACTCACCACGGGTGTGCTATTGTCATTTGAGTCATTTGAGTTTTATTTTATTTAACTTCTAGATTCATTCTAAATGAGCTTCCCATACAGTTAAGCTTTGCCCCCCTAACATGCAGTCGTGGCCTAATGGTTACAGTCTGACTCGTAAACCAAAAGTTGCAGGTTCGAGTCCCACAGCTCGCAACTGCTCCCCGGGTGCTGCAGTGCGTGTGTACGTGTGTACGTGTGAGTTCACTAATGCACAGGTCGCATTTTAAGTTTGGGTTACAATACATTGACAAATGCACCAATTTTACTCTTCACCGACCCACAGTAACCCCACGACTGCGTCACGGAGTCACGTGACGCGTCATCTCGCCGGATGTGACGACAGAGGCCGGCGCTTTCATTTCCGCTGTCATACAGTGTGTTTGGCTCTGTTTATAAGCGACATTTTTCACCAGTAAACACCTCACAACATGTCCAGAGGATCGAGCGCTGGCTTTGACCGCCACATCACCATCTTTTCTCCGGAGGGGAGGCTCTATCAAGTCGGTGGGTTTGTATGAACGCGTTTCTTTATTGAATCGAGCACATAAATGCTCAGTCATGTCGCAGCTGCACGCAAACATGGTGTTACGACAGCCTTGAAAGATGGAAACATGATGTCAGCATCACGTCACGTTTGAGCATTAGTTTGTGCGTTATAATGTACGTTTCACTTGCATGAGTTCAGGGTTCACTTTCGGTTTGATCATGTTTACGCTCATGTGCATGAATAATAATGCATTTTGTTTATAACACCACAGTACAGAGACACAGCATGCAAAATATGCAAGAAAGCAGTGCATTAAATACAAATACATATAATGCTATGTATGAGTGATAACAGCAGTAATCAGATTTAAAGATAAGTCTTCTTAAACACTCCAGTGTTGCTGAATATCAGGGGAAGATTAATGTAGAAATGTATTTATCAACGGATTATGTGTACTTATTTTATTCTGAAACTGCTTATTATTTTCTGTTGTATATGTTCTACTCAGTATTTTGCATTTCACTTTATGTGCTTAACTTATTTAGCATTTCTATTAGATGTGCATATACTGTATGCTGCACATTCTCAGTTTTGAGCCGTTGATAACTGATTGGTTTGTTATTGATCATTATTTATTGTGTTTCATGTCCTGCAGAATATGCATTCAAAGCGATTAATCAAGGCGGTCTCACATCAGTAGCTGTTCGGGGGAAAGACTGTGCGGTTGTCATTACTCAAAAGAAAGTGCCAGTAAGCTTGTTTTAATGATCTGTTCTGCTCCATAATAAGCCATTTTGCAATGATTCAATTTATTTACCTGAAGAAAATCAGTTTACTTCTCACAGTGTTATCTCTGTGTATTGTATTGCATATGTAGAATGACATTAATTTACACAGACTAGAACGGTATCGTCAATACATGTCAATTAAAGCTGCAAGCCGTAACTTTTCTTGGTTAAAAATGAACAAAAATCAGTGATTGAGCAAATACATGACAGATCAGTGCCCAAAAGTCATCATTAATATCTTTTCATTACTTGTTTTCTTTTTGCCGTCAGGATAAGCTACTCGATGAGTCGACTGTCACTCATCTATTCAGAATAACAGAAAATATTGGCTGTGTTATGTCCGGTATGACAGGTAAACCCATCTGTGCAATTCTTCAGCTTCAGTTTAGTTTTACATTTCTGCACTAGTTCTTTTTCACAGTGATATGTCAGACTGAGTATTGGTTTACACCTCATGAGATGTATTATGTATCTGACTGCAGCTGACAGCAGGTCGCAGGTACAGAGAGCAAGGTATGAAGCAGCTAACTGGAAATATAAATATGGCTATGAGATCCCAGTGGACATGCTGTGTAAGCGCATCGCAGACATCTCGCAGGTTTACACACAGAATGCAGAGATGAGGCCGCTGGGTTGCTGTAAGTGGACAGTGTCTATGTGGTGATGTAATGTATGCTGCATGCTGTTTAAACAAAATAGGATGCACATTGTATGCAGTAGGGCTGCAAGATTATCAAAGGCCGAAGTTATTAAAATATCGCAATAACTAAATGATTTTAATACAAAAAATATCAAAAAATATGCATAGTCAAAGTTTCAGGTCAATGCAGACAGACTGGCACACAAATGTTGGTTGAAATACTTGTTTCTTTTCCAAGAATGATGTTGATTATATAAGTTTCAGTTTTTACATATATTTTTATATCATTTTAATTGATTTTACAATTGTAAAGCATATTGTTTTGAATACATTGAATGATATGCATATCACTGCATATCGAATGACGATATTTATTTAGCCAGTTATCACATATCGCATTTTTCTTCAATATTGTGCAGCCCTAGTATGCAGCTGTCAACGATAAGCATTGTGACATAACCTCACTGCATGTTTATATGTGTGTGGTTATTATTTTATTTAATAAAATGTAATAAAATGCAGTTTAATAAAATGCACTTATGAGTTCCAATCATACCAGAATTCCTGTTCTATAGATTATCTTGTTTAAATTCCATCAATGAAGAATATTGACTGGTGTACCTTAATGTTATTGTAACGTTACAGGTATGATTGTGATTGGAGTGGATGAGGAGCTAGGGCCGCAGGTCTACAAATGTGACCCTGCAGGTTATTACTGCGGCTTCAAAGCCACTTCAGCTGGAGTGAAACAAACAGAAGCCACAAGCTTCTTGGAGAAAAAAATCAAGAAGAAACTGGACTGGACCTTCGAGCAAACTGTCGAGGTATCACAAGCCTTATCTTGCAGCTTCAGCAGTTAAATTGGTACTGCATATTTTCATACAGTTATCTTAAATTAAACTGTTTGTTTGTTTTGATTTCCGTCCTCACAGACTGCAATAACTTGCTTATCTACAGTTCTGTCTATTGACTTCAAACCGTCAGAGCTGGAGATTGGGGTCGTGACGACAGAGGATCCCCAGTTCAGGTGAGTTTGTATGTATGAAATGGAACAGGATACTTTTTTAGAGTTTACATATTGCATACTCTACAAATACAAAAATCCCCACTTGCACCACCAGTTACCAGCACTAGGTAGATACAACTTTGTACTTCTGTACTATATATGGGTATCTACTCAATGGTAAAGTCAAGGGTAATTTAACCTCCGTTGTCCTTTGTTGAGTTATGAAAAAAGGTTGAATGCACATTTGTGTTATACAGTTATTATATTATTAATAATTGTAAATAATAATTTTGTGCTTGTATGTTAACATATTTTTCAGGATTTTGTCCGAGTCCGAGATTGACGCCCACCTTGTGACCCTCACTGAACGAGATTAAGAATCTACAGATTCTTAGATTAAGGTCGCCATCTCACAGTAAATGTTTGAGAATTACCACCATTTGCTTTCAATATTCAGGTCAATGGATGTTTTCTGCTGTTTATTCAGCTTTTTTGTCATGGAATAAAAAATGTTTTTGAAAACTGTTGATTCTTATTAAAAAAAGAGATGGCGTTGTACAGATGAAAAAAGTCCCTTAAGGGACCTCAATCCAAAACAACTTGCAAATCAAAAAAGACAGTTCATACACGCCAATATAGGCAAAAAGCTCACAACAAAAGTGCATCTTAGATTCTTATCAATTCTTACATCCAGACCTTTTATGCATTTTTACCTCAGACGTTTATCTTATTAAATACTCATGAAAGCATAATAACTTAATATTTGATTGAATTGAATTTGTTTGTCATATGACTGAATCCTTAGAAATGTAGCACACAAGTAATACAAACTTTTCTGTGCATTTGTAAAGTTTGTTGTAACTTCATCAGCTCATCATTCTGTATTGGTGCGTATCAACTTTTTGGAGTTGCTGTTTGAAAACAGTTTCCTGTTGTTAAGACATTTGTGAATTGGAGATAAGAATGATTTTAGTAGGGACACATCCATTTCTGTCATTTATTGTAAGCGTCTGAGGTCAGATCCTGTTTGGTTTTCTAGAACTCTCACAAAATGTAAATGACTTCCTAAACTCTCACTACCGAATCCCCTTCAGACATCATATTTGCATAGATATAGTTCTGCTTCACCGCAGCCCTCTTCCCTCTTTGAGATGGAAAACAAGGGCCGGATTTTCCATTTGCCATTTCTCGAATCAGACTGAATCATATGAGGCTCTCGTGAGGTCTGAAGTTCCAGGACCTGTAAGGGCTTGTGTGTGTCCTTACCAGACTCCAACATTTCACAGCACCCAGAAACAGAACGCTATGACTACATCATTTGCATGGTGTATTTTTTAAGAAGTTTCTTGGGGACCAAAGACCCAGAGAGCTCTCAGATTTAAAAAGGCCGGATTCACTTTCGGAAATAAACAGGGTTAAGCTGAAGGTAGAGTCCCTGTAGAGTTTTCAGGTTTGTATTCAAATCGAGAAAACCACACACACATTACAGTAAAAAGCAGCCAGGAAAGCTGGGTGAACACAGTGTCAGTGACATGACTGACAGTTTCATTTATGAGTATGAAAGTTTACGATTTTCAAGGAGATTCACTTTGCAATGTCGGCACAGCGCAAACATGATCCGAACAAAATCTGATATGATTGTGCGTTACCATTTAAACATTGTGCTGGTAAATATGGAAATGTTGTCCTGTAATTATAGATATAAGGAAGAAACACAATGTTCAGAAAACACACTGTCATTAGTAACACCCTTTTCCTAGAATGCAAACATGGGAAAAACTTTCTAGAAATGTTGTTTGTCATTCTAAAAAGAGAATTAACAAATTCATTAAGTTCTCCACCAAGAAACATTTTTCAAAATACAGCATTGTGCAAGTCCTCAAAGTTCCTTATTTTGGGAATTCAGGAAGCCGGGGACTTTCAGCATTGCCTATTTTATCTGAATGGCCTTTTCCTGCACAGGAAATTCCAGTGTACTCAGCTGAGGGAAAACAGTACGTTCTTGGCTCGTTGACAAAAGGATATTTAACGTCCCCCTTTTTTTTGTACAACACTTCTCGAGAGTTTCCAAGCAACCACACAGAGCGAAGTTGTCAAGGTTTTTAATTTAAAGTGTGTTATGTCTTTCAACAACCAGAAAACATTTGAATCAGTATGTACACATTTACATGTTATAAAAATAAATCTGTTTGTATACACAGTATTATACATGTCACAGTACAATAAAAAACGGCTGCTGATTTTGAGCAGAAAATACATTCCAGCACACAGAGCCAAAGGTACATGTGCTGGCCTCTCTCCAGTGTTCCTCAAAGGAGGTCTGGTTATACAGCCCAGATAACATTCTTGTCTCGTCTCTTGTCTGGCTCCTTCTAGATCAGTTTTTTGCACTACCAATGAGCTGCCTGCCGCCCGGCGAGCCTTAATCTGGACTCGCACCTGGGCACCTGGATTGAGAACAGGTGTGTCTCGCTCCATTCAACAGAATTCTGGAGGTCCATCTATACATCCCTACTGCCCCATCACTTTAATATCATCATAAATCTGTGAACAAAAGGCAAGACAATTAGATCAAGACAATAAGATCTTGTACATGTGTACTTAAGATATACATGTATATTTACACACACGAGTAATGCTTACATCATCATCATCATCATCATCATCCGAGTCTTCGTAATATTCATCGCTGTCTTCTGACTCACTATCTGGAAGTTCCCTTAGGTGTGGTGCTGTGAGCTCATATAGGACTTTCTGGATGGCTTTGTTTGACCGGCCGTAGGTCAGGTGATAAGGCGTGTGACCGCCGTACGTGAAGCTGTGGACATCAGCACCTTTGCTGATCAGAAGCTCAACCAGATCCGAGTTCTGTAGGTCCACCGCTAAGTGAAGAGGAGTTCGACCATTACACTGTTCCTGATTAACAAAAAAAAAAACGAGAAACATGTTAAACCACCGAGTTCCCCATGTAGTTCAATTGTTATCCTGCTATACACATTTCTAATACTAGATAAAAAAAAAATCAGATTCGTACCTGTGCGTTGATGTCTGCACCAAGCTGAATAAGGTTTTCTACTAATGAGAGGTAACCCTGGGTGGCGACCACGTGTATGCATTTCTGACCTGAGGGGTAAAAAAATCCATTCAGGTTGGCTCAATAACACCAAAGTCATCAATAAGAGTCAGTGTAGGGGAGCACACACAAACATGGATGTCTTACCATTATAATTTGGTGTCTGTAGGATGGCTGGTAGCTGTTGTGAGCAGCCCTGTGTTAGGAGACTAAAGCAGGCCAGAGAGCCCTTCCTGCAGGCGATGTGCAGAGCCGTGTTACCACGGTCGTCTACCAGGGATGCATCGCAGCCCGCTTTAAGTAACCGGTCCACTATAAGCGGCTGATCCGTGATCACGGCCAAATGCAAGGCAGTCTGGGAGGAGAGAGAAAGTTGAGCACAACACATCAGGCACAAAGGTCCCTTAAGACCCACACTGAGCAATGCATTGTGGGAGTTGTAGTACCTGTCTCTGGTTGTTCTGTATGTTGAGGAAGGGTTTGCCCCGGGACAAGTCGATGATTTTTAACGCAGCATCTGCGGCTTCGTGTATGATGGTGAGATGCAGATACCTTGAGAAGCAGAAAGAGGATTTGTGAGAAGCGGAACCGGATAAAGCAACAACTCTCTACAGGCGCGCGCTCGCGCAACGCCGTGCTCGGACACGCGCAACACGAGCGCGCCTGAGCGTCTGGCGCGCCGCCCGGGACTTTCCGACTTCGCGCAGCCCCGCCCACAGTGACGCACCGCCGCCAAAGCCCCGCCCACCGCGCCAGAGAACAGTCCGTCCTGAAGCGTCTGCGCATGCGCGGCGGTCTGCGCTTTAACTGCGCGAACTTCTCATAAACTTCTGCAAAGGCCCGAATACACGATCACAGCACGATCACAGCACGATCACAGCACGATCACCGCACGATCATCACACGATCACAACACGATCACATCGCGATCACAACACACTGGAATTAAAAACGTTTTAAATCGCCATCTTAAACAGTTTGCGTGAAACTGCGGAAACTTTTACAGATCCAGCGCGGCGCTAAACCTTCTCCGCACCCTGAACGTCGCCGCTTTTCCGTGCATTAAATTCACGGCGTTTTTAAACGCCAAACGCATCCGCGCTTCGTCGCTCAGACCCCGCGAGTGCTTGTAAAACGTCACGGCACGTACGTGTCTCCGTCCTCGGTGAGAAAGCTCCTCCAGGGCTCGCGGTCCGCGTCCTCCTCGCAGGCCACTTTCATGCCGCTGAACGAGCTCTCCATCTCCGCGTACGCGTCCTCTTTCAGCGAGTCCAGGCCGCTGTCCAGGCGCTCGTCGGCGCTGGCGAACGCTTTCCCAGATTTGGGATCGCGGCCGTCGGCATTGTAATCCATTTTGCTCGTCTTGCCGCTCCGGTGAAGCTCCATGTCCCCCCGTCAACTTCTGCTCCGCTGCGGGCCTCCCGCCGCGTCAATTATAGAGAGAAAGGAGGCGGAGCCGCGCGCGGGGTGGGGGAATTCCGCGCGCGACTGACGCCCGAGTCGCGCCTCCCGGGAATTATCCAGAGCCAGGAGTTTAGGGAATTTTCTCAGCTTCATTAAGCACGCGCGAAATATTCCCGAATCCAGGAAGAACCGGATAGGAGGCGAAACCCAAGCAGTAAAAAACAACAACAAATCATTTGTGCGCAACTAATGCACGAAATAAAAGTAGATTTCGGATTGCATGGAGAGTTGATGCGTCTCGTCGTGTGTGCACACAGATGCTGGTTCGTGCATTCAATGTTTTAAACCTCTTCATGGCCTGGATACACACTGAGGTGCTTCTGTTGTGCATTCATTTGATGTGATGCTCATTAACCTTCATTGTATTCATTTTGTATGGATGTTGCTTTAAAGACAGCCTGCACCTTAGCTGGCAAGTTTGTGTGAAAGCTGATGATCCGTGTTATTCCACATTTGAAATGGTTCCAATGAGCATCAGTGAAAGCAAGAAAACTCAGCCTTTTGTATCTAATTACTCTGGACTGGTGACATACAAACACTGGAGAATCCTTCTCTTCATTATGCATCACGTTTTCAAAATCTTACAACATCTGTTTATTTCCCAGTTTAGTTTCAACATGTTTTGAATGTGGTCTCAGACTTTTGGATCTATTATAAAATACACAAAGAACAAACCAGGAAAATGTTTAAATATCAAAGAAATGATGCATAAGCGAGCAATGAATCTGGAAAATGAATGCCAATAAAGCTATAAATGTGTTAGTTTGTCATCAAGAATGAGTAAACTATAGTTAAGGAAGTAGCCTGTGTGGTGCCAATATTTTTAAAGTTTCATCATAATATTAAGAATGGGAAACTCCTCTATGTGTTTCTATCATGAGAATTTACGCACAATGGCACAAGATGTACACCTACAGCCAGTCCTCAAACACGACTACCATAGTAACGGTAACCATGCACAGTAAACCCTGAGGGTACAGGGTGTTTCACTACAACTCAACTGTATCTGCGATGGGTTTTGTGCACTAGCACAACAGAAAGCTTATTCCCACGAGGAAATGTTTCTGTCTGTGTGAAATTATATGAGTTTGACCCAGAACATGTTCAATGACTTGCCGGAGTGTTTTGATTTATGATACAAAAATGAATTAATGCATTATTAGCACAGATAATGTAAAGAATGGATGATGTACTAATGGGTACAATGTGACCTAAAATTTACAGTAATGCAGCTGCTCGTTGCTTTGCAATGTTATCAGGAAGTCCCTCTCTTCTCATCTGATCAAATCCTGGAAACTTTGTTAAACATTCCGTTCTGGAGTCACGTGATCAGTGTGGATAGGACGTCCTGTCCGACTCCAGCAGATGTGTACATGATGGGATCCCTCATCAGAATGTTTATGGCCGGGAATCTTTGGTGGGAGAGCAGTGGGCTGATCCGTAACCTCTTCCTCCTTTGTTGAGACAGTTCTTTTGTCACTTACACAAACAGTCACTTCCTTAAATGAGTTCACAGGCTAAAGAAAACGGGCATCACTGTCTATCACATGTAAATGTGATTCTTGACTCCACATTTACTATTTAATTCCTATATAATGTTGATGACACAATACAGTAACACAATAACATGTTTAACATCTATAAACATGAAAATGAAAATTCTGTCATTATTTATTTACTGTACGTGTTCTCCATCACAGCAGTCTGGTTTCTTGGTGTCCATGTGTGTATGTCAAATACAGGGGATAAGATTTTTGTCACCACATATTGCAACAATGATTCTAAATGGCATTGGCTCTTGTGGAAGTATAAATGTATACATATAGAAATATATACATATTTGTACATGTATGTACTACCTGTGAAAACCCAGCAAGTTAGTGTTTTGTGATATACTGTTTTCTATATAAAATCATCCTACATCTTGTACAGAACATTCTGTAAAAATATAACCTTCATAAATGCCAAAGTTCATAAATGCAGGGCAGTCACATTGGGCCTGGGATAAAATGTATATATATATATGTATGTATATACACAGTACATTCACATAAAATCAGTTTAAGGTACTGTTTTCTTAAACCTAAAAGTTACTTAAGTTACTTTGCATGTCCTGTGATACGTGATGGTGGCTTTTCCAGTTTGTCAGTCAAAAACAGAATGAAAAGTCACATTTACATTGTGGAGTCAGCCCTAATGTAATTTTACATGAAGCATGTTGTGACACACCAGACCTGCTGACTCACACGGAATGACACGGAATGTTTAGATACAGTGACCCACCCTGTCCAAACTCCACCGGAATTTCCAGCTTCTTCAGCCCTCATGCAGGGTCACTGGCTTTTCGCATTTACATCTGAGTTTCTAAACTGAAAATAAACTACCTGCTTCAGATTTCCCCTCTTTCCAACAGCAGGCGTGCTACACATGTCATGTTTGATGCAGGACGTTTAGGGCTCATTTCTGTACTGTTGTACAGGTGTCAGGGGTTTCACGAGTGGGGAATCCTCAAATTCAAAGTCCATGAATCACAAGAACAGACAGGAATGTGACAATACAACGGTGTGTCAGTGCTGAAGGTTATGTAACAGCCCTTTAGTCAGAGGGAATGTTCCTATTGAATGACTGTATTGACTCTACAGGGCAGTGCATTCCTCACATACTTGTATAGGTCTCTCTTCTCTCTCTCTCTCTCTCTCTCTCTCTCTCTTCAGTTTTGGATTTGCTAGAAGAAAGTGATGTTACATATTCACCTGTATTCATTTAGACATTTAAGACATGCAAATGACTGATGCACAACACACAATACATCGTAAGATAAAGTGTGTGTAGCAGTGTGTCTTTTGCCTATAGGTGTCTCAAATTCTGAGCCTTAGCGCCCTCTAGCGGATAAACGTATATTACATGCTCACAAACGTAGACCAGCTGACCTCAAAGATAAAGATTTGTATTCAGATTTATTCGTTTCAGATTTCAGATTACTTCATATTTACCTAGATTTATCAACACTCATTTAACTGCATTCCATTATATTGAAGAACTATATTTTACGGTTTTGATATCATTATTTTTTTTTATAAAATGGTTCGGACAAAATAGTCACAAACCAACAAAACAGGTCTGTCTTTGTAATGATTGTCATAAAGAAAGAAAGCAAGCAAGAAAGAAAGAAAGAAAGCAAAAAAGAAATATGGGAGTTAATACAGGTGTTGATGTAATAAGATGTAATAACTGCACTTGTCCAGTAGAGGGGGGCAATGTCTCATAAACAGTAAATTCAGCTCGGACCCTTGTACATTTTCCACGCATTATATTATAATATTATAATACATATCCATACGTGTGATCATCACCTTTCGTTGGTAGCCTCCAATAACCTTTAAAACAAAACTCATGTCATATATCTCCAGTACATATTTATCATGGAAAACCATCGAAAGATCCGCCTGCAGCTCCGATTGCTTTAAGTGACGGTAAATGTAAGAGATGAAATAATTTGTACGATACATTTTAATCAGTTTTTTCCGTGAAATTTGTCAAAATATAAAAAGTAAAGCACTGAAAAGGTCAATACATCACAAAGCTTAAAACTCAGGTGACAAAGATTAAACAGTTAAGGGTCACACAGGTTAAAAGTAATAAAATAACCTTTTACACACTGCAAAAAACACCAATTTCAACTTTAAAAATGTAAAAACATTTCCACTCAAATGATATCAAACAGACTTACACAATTAAGTAATAATCTCGTATAATGTATAAGAAAGTTGACATTGATTGAATCATTTCGATGGGTTAAGGTATTAACTTTAACTTTATTAAAAAAGTCTTGAAATGACTTACTGATCACAGCATTATTTCTTTTTACAGTGCATGCTAAAGTATGCATGCAAAACTGTAGAAATATTCACCATTACCATCTTTATTTACACTTTATAGGGACCAGTGGGAGTTTAATGGGAGCAAACAGTGTTAGTGACTGAAACAACAGCTCATTAAAGACGATTAAACGTGAATTATTCAGCAATCTGTCCGCGTAACGCCGCCAGATCGTGACCGGGGAGCTGTCCGCCTCCTGCGGTGCTGAATCAGGAGCAGAAGCGCGGAGAGATGCTCCATCACTCCAGAAAACACCGACACAATCAAACCCGCTTTAACCTGCTCTGAAGAGCCCATGAAAGCTCAACACATTTCAGTGTGTTTAAATACCTTTCAGAAAGCCAGTCCAAGTGTTTCTGCGTCCCTGCCTGCGTGCTTCATAAAAGTCATTTAACAGCACAAACAGGCAAAAGAAAGAGTCGTAAAGATCTAACCTTCAAATGCAAATTACTTTGTTAATATGGATAATTAACAAACAACACTCATATAGACATTTTAATAGCTTTTTTATTTCAGATGTGTTTGTGTAACTATATATATATAGTAACTGTAATCATTTGTTATCAAAACACATTAATTGCACTTAAAAATGTTTAAAACTGTTTACAAACTTTAAGCTGCCCTGATATAGTGCGAGCAAAACTGCATGTTGAATATCTAACACTAATAAACGGGACACAAACACTCTTCTTGCGGGTTCTCACGCTCATTTTATTGTCCTGGGAAGAGAAACCCAGATGATAATATCCCATAATGGGAAGCTGAAGGTTTATTCCCTCTGAGGAATAAAGGAGATGTGATCTCTTATCTGCGTCTGCAGCTTCACTGGGCGGAGAGGAGGCTGGACTGACCCCAGATCCCTCTCATCATCTCCGCCTCTCTAGATAACGGCATGATGCTCCTGCATGGGAAAACCAGCAGAACATGTTCCCATCATGGACCAGACAGATGTGTGTCTCTGACACATATGAGGACTCCCCCGTTACAATGCAATTTACTGTATTGTGGGGACGCATTGTAATTGTGAGAATGCAAGGAAAGACTTTTGATACGCGTATGCTTATGAAGTGCATTTATGAGCACAGGTGTGTTAATAAAACAGTGGCCTGAAGCAAACGATTCATTTCTGTGCATTGACTTTTCAATAAATGATTTGTATTTAGGGGGTGTTTACAGTTTGAATTAGCTTTTGGCATCCATATATATTTAGATGAACTAATGCTTTTCTCTTTAAATAGACAATTCAGCATGAAAGAGTCCTGGCAAACCAAGAGAAACGAATTTCTTTTTTACTCTTTCACAAACTTCAAGATGAAACAATAAATATTTTCATTGTTTTAAAGCGATAGTTTTACAGTATCGTCCCAGGCAACTGTTTTGTCACTGTGAAACTGATTCATTTCATATCAAATATATAACACACCTGGGTAACTATATGACATTTACATTGTCCACCTTAAAAAAACTTGTCATGTAAGTGTATAACCTATAAGATTATATTCATTTTTAGTGAAAAGTGTTGCAGCAGTAAGTGGTGAGTATTTTTTAAACACAATGGATGAAGCTTAATAAAAATAAACATAAATGAGGCACGTTTAATGGATGCTCGGGGATCTCACGTTACAGGACGGGAAATACAGTGACCATGATAACAAACGAGGGAAGGTTAAACAGCATCGATCTCCTGAGATCAGATCATAAATAATAACCAAATGAATCTCTTATTAATGGTGGCCCCGCCCCATTATTCGCATGTCAGCGCCGATTGGCCCAAACTACTGCACCCGGAGATCTCCAAGCAGACCCAAAGGATAAAACGCCCGGTGCCGGCCGAGCTGACCGTGTGTCTGGTCTCCATTGTCTCCACGGTTTACCTTCACCTCATTACATCCGAGATCGGGCTTGAGGGAGCAAGATGCCACGGGGATTTTTAGTGAAAAGGAGTAAACGGGTCTCATCGGCATCATACAAGGTGCGCGTCGAAGAGGTGCCCAAAACGGACCAACCTACCCAAACTCCAGCCAGACCCGCGAGTGCCGCAGCTGAATGCCCGGACGTGGTGGAGCCTGTTGGAGAAACCTGGACAAACGGTATACCGTCCAAAAATGAGCAGGCAAGTCTTATGGAGGGCGCTGGAGCTCCTGGAGAGAGCAGCGGCGATTACGCACAGAGCTACTTCAGTCTCCCGGAACAGAGCGCGTCGTCTCCGCACCACGGCCCGGTCAAGCCCGTCAGCAGCCGGCTGAAGCAGTCGTTTTTGGACAGGTGTTTCAGCTCACCAGCTACGGCCGAGTCGTTTCCACTGGCCACCCCGGTGTCCTCAATCGAGCGTCTTCTCATGAATCACGCAGACGTGAAGTTCGGCACGCCCGTGTCCACATCGGTGCCCGCCTTCCCGTCCTTTCACCAGTGCGTAAAACGCGCCTTCATGTCGGAGTCGGAGCGCAAGAGCAAAGCGCCCACCAAAAAGCCGAAAGTTATCAGAAAACTCAACTTTGAAGACGAAGTCACGACGTCCCCGGTCCTCGGGCTCAAAATCAAGAAAGAAAGCCCAGAAACAAAACTGGCACCGTCTTCCAGTGGGAGAAATAAGCCGCTGGGTGAGTTCATATGCCAGCTTTGTAAGGAAGAATACCCGGACCCGTTTTCTTTGGCACAGCACAAGTGCTCCAGGATCGTGCGCGTTGAGTATCGCTGCCCGGAGTGCGACAAAGTTTTCAGCTGCCCTGCCAACCTCGCGTCGCACCGCCGGTGGCACAAACCGCGCAGCATGGGCAGCGCAGAGACCCAGAGCGGGAAGAAGGCTCAGCTGGAGCCGCGTAACCACGACAAGACCTCGCTGGAGGGAAAAGAAAACGCCAGCAAGATCAGAGTAAACAATCAGCACCAGCTGAGCCCGGACAGCACCCAGCGCCACAGACCAGCGCCGGACAGCAACACGGTGCACAGAGCGCCCCAAGACCCTCCTCTGGACCAAAGGTACCCATCCGCCGAGAAGTGCTTTGAGCTGCACATGAGCTCCAGCGACAGCTCCAGGTTATTCGACCGGTGCCCCGAGGAGCCCGACAGGTCCAGCACCCCCTACCTACCCTCACCCGGGCCGGAAGAAGTGTACGAGTGCCACTACTGCAGCAAGAAGTTCCGACGACAAGCCTATCTGAGGAAACATCTGGCCGCACACGAAGCTATGAAAGCGGCGTACAATCACATAGAGAGCGGCCAGATCACGTTCCCGTGCCACCTGTGCGGAGCGCACTTCCCCTCCGCCGAGATAAGAGACAAACACAGACTCTGGCATGCAGTCAGAGACGATTTATTACTAAGACCAGATCTGAACCCCGGGGAGCAACAGATATTCCCCTGCAAGCACTGCCCCTCCACGTTCTTCAGCTCTCCAGGCCTGACCAGACACATCAACAAGAGCCACCCAACAGAGAACAGGCAGGTGATGCTGCTGCAGATGGCCGTCAGGCCGGGATGCTGACGGCACCAGAGGCACACACATATTGATCAGTGTGACTCTGTGACAGGCTACTAGTTACTACTTGGGCTCAAATATTGAACTCAAGAATGTTGCATTTTGGACAAGAGAAGATTTATATATCCTTTGATAACTTAAGGTAACGTTTTATAATGCAAGTCATTAACAAAGCTTATATAATGCTTAACTTGGTAGTTCATGGACATTTAAATATGAAACCATGTAATGTTTTACCTCTTTTGCAACTAGTTAACTAATGTTTAAGCATTTGTTTTGTTCATGCTAGTAATGACGGATATTGTAAAGTGTTACACATGAAATCCATTTGAAATGGGCATTTACTTTAACTCATGAGAATATCTGCTCTGACTCTGAGTGAAGAGTCAGCAGGTTGTTTTATTAACTATTAACTAATACAACGTTTTATTAGCTATTAACTAATACAAAGCGAAAGGGAATCACTATGTTTGGTGTCTCACTGTAAAAGAAGTTCCCATGGAAACCTTGTGTCGTTTTATTTCTAAACCATGAAGAAAAGTATGTTTCATTACATTTTGAGTCACAAGTTACTGTAAAAAAGAAAACTGTATTTATATCATAATTAAATACCAGGAAATATCTAGCACACATCAGGGCTATTAGAGCCCTACATGTAATATTAAACCATAAGTGTCATATTTATATTTTCATAAGTAATCTGGACATTTTCAGCTGTTAAGGGGAAAATAAAGAGGTCAACACAACTGTCTTCAGTCACTCTTTCAAATGTAGCTTATTTGTTATTTACACTGAGCACATTATATAATATCATAATGCAAATAGAAGGTCTAAAATAGGAAGAACATTTTCTACGACTTCATGTGCACCAAAGACATGAAAACAGTATCAATTCATCTGGAGAAAAAGACACACGAGACTGCAGAAGTCGTCACATTTCTAAGACGCAGTACGACTGACGCATCTGACAACAGGGTGAAATAAACTCCACAGGATTTGCCATGTTGTAAGAATTCTTTATTGTGAAGTGTAACTGCACATCCACTCCGTCAACATCTGATACATGTGTAGGTACTACCTTATGGCATGACTGTAGATTTGCGTGTGCGTGTGTGTTGTGCAGCTGTTTTCTCAACACATGCAGTTAGTTCTGGTATCATGCAGCATTTGGTCAGTAGTAACATACAGAAAATCTACCCATGAAAGTTTATTTTTCCTTAAAATGATGCACAGGTTTCAGTTACTTGTGTGCAGGCCTTTAATATACACGTTACCATCAATTTATTCCAGTGCTGCGTGATTTCAACCCATCTGTGTTTATACGAATATTCTTCTAAATAATATCAAATAAAAAAGAAAATTGAAATAAAAAAATCCATAAAGACCAACCCTTATGAAGTACATCTGCCGGGGAAATACACAAACTTGATTTGACTTTTAACATGGCAATGGTTATTTTTCAAAAATATCTTGCATCCGTAGTCTATAGGGTCAGCTGCCCTATACGCTCAAGAAAAAACAAAACGCTCAAGAAAAACAGAAGTGATGAAGTGCCAATCAAAACAAGTGTCGGAGAGAGATGGTCTTCACTTTCATGACTACACGTTTACAACAAAACATGTCACAAAATGTCACGACACAGTCATATCTCTCAGCTGAGACTGACCTGAAGAACTAGCACAAAATAAAGTGGGAAGTTATGCTCAATTTGGCAACGTCACCCACTCCCTGCAAAATCTGCGAATGTGGCGATTCATTCACACTGTTTCCCTAAAAATCTCATCCGAGATGAACCAAACAGAAGTGTAGCAGTCAGCGTATTGACGCTGTATGTGAGGCTTGTTTCTAAGGCTGCTGTACAAAGAAACAATCCAATAGCGTGATTTTCAGCAAGACGAAGCCCAAACAAACATTCAAGCAGCAGAGATCATGTCACGTCTCCTATCCGACTTTCTCTAAGTGTCTTGGGGTTTAATCACCCTTTTGATTTTTTCTTTTTGGTTGATTTAAATACTGTTAAATATGTACACAGATCAGATACTGTTCATACACTATACACATACATTAAATATGTATATATTTTCTATTTATAGATATATACACACACATATCATCATTACAAATGACAAAGGGGTGGTTCGGTATAACAACAATTAAAAATCAACAGTAACATTATAATCGAGTGAAAACTGAAATTACAACCGTAATAACATGTGATCCATAAAGAAAAATAAAACAAACAAAAACAAAACAAAACCGTTATGAGTGAAATCTTTATATAAAAACAAGTCCCACATCAGGAGTGAAAAGAAACTCTGAAAGTAACAGCATGAAGTGCTTCAGTTTAAATGTACATCTGCTCTACAAACATTGTTTTCAAACACGTCTTCAGCCGGCATCGTCGCTGTTTGTTTTGCTATCAAATAATCACCATAGAAAGAAAACCTCAGCGCTCAAAAGTCTTCTGTACAAATATAAAAACGTTGTGATTGATACAACGGCGATCAAACGGAAATGTTTCTCTAACTACTAATTTGTTCTCGTTTTACTGGCACTCTAGTGGTCGTCTCACTAGACTGTTCACTCGTGGCACAAGCTACAATAACAGCAGAGGAAGTTTTTTTAAATAAAACTGTGGACAAAACTTAATATTTGAGCTTCTCGTTCCCTCACTGTATATTAAAAACTACACACAGATCATACAGATGTGTCTTTGATCTTTCTGGCTCTGTTACCGTATGTGTGGGAGGGGTCAAAAGAATTTGGGCGTGTGGCAGGCAAGAGGGTGTGGTTGGTCTTATAACCGTGCAGTGGGCGGAGTCCTGGAGCGAGAGCGAATGGCTTGGAGTGTCCAGTCGGAGGGCGTGGCAAATGCAAATGTTCTAGAGAAGGTGGTCAAGTCTTATTGGCCGAGCCAGAGGAACGGCGAAGCTTCATGGACATCCGGCTCTTGCTAGCACGAGGTGACATTGGCGAGACTAAGTCGATCCCGTCTACCTGCAATGCTGGACTTTCGGCCAGTTGACTCTCGAGACATGAGCCTGAGGAACGGAAGATTGGAGAAAACAAGGAAGAGATATCAGAGCGTCCCTCTGCTTGCTTGTGAAAGTTCTCAAACATCTTTTCAATGTTTCATCACCATTAAGAGCTAATTTTAGTGTTTAGACGTTTAATTTTAGACAGCAATATAAAACACATAAGGAAGGGAAATAAATATCTACACTGTACTAAGACATTTTACAAGTGCATTGTGAATTTCACTCCAACTGGAGCAGGAAAAATCTTTCCAGCTGTGGAACATATGGAAAACGTTCTGATAATTGTGATCAAACATGAGTAATGGAAAGCCACGATATGGCTATGACCAATTGTGCTTTTCAGAGCAGAATAAGTGTGAAAACCTCGTTCCCTCTGAAGGGAGCATGGGGTTAATGCACCAGTGCATTGTGGGTGATTTTCACAGAGCGAATCACAGGGGAAGCTGGGACTAATCAACGCTAAGATCTGACACCTCGCTGTACAGATGAGAGCAACGGGGTGCAAGTTACAATATCGCAACAAAAACTACAACGTAATGGAGGGACGGGGGAGAAATGAAAGAGAAAGTACTTTGCTGTTTTTCAGTTTCAGCGTACCATTCACAGCTAGCGTGAAAGACCTTCATTTTCAAGCCTTTGCCCTTTACCTTCATGAGCCCAATGTTTTCTAGCGGAGGTTTGGGAAGGAGCAGAAAAATCACAGCATTTCTCTCTTGAGTGGAAGAATGACAAAGAGGACAGAAAAAATGACCAAGTAGGAATGTGAAGGAAGGAGAGAGAGAGAGAAATGGATAGAATAAATATTAAATGTGATGGAGAGATGTGGGATGTAAGAGCAAGTGGAGAAAGAATACAAAAAAGACAGGAGAAAGAAAAAGGAGATAAGAGATAAAGGTGTGAGCAGGCTGAGAGGAACATCAGCACAAAATACAAGACAAACAAAAGCAAATGCTGAAGATCTCACCATGAACCTTTATAATTCACATACACACACGCACACACACACGCATGCACACAATACACACACGCACATACACACAGGCGCACACACACACACACGCCCAAATTTCACCGGAAAACAACTAAATTGTAAAGTCTACACTGTAGACTCAAATACAATATATATTGATAGACATTGCACCTGTCTTATTAAAACTGGTTATTTATAAAAAAAAACAAGAGAAAACACTGCTCTGTCAGGCTGTGAGTGAATGACTGAATGAGTACTGTAAAGCAGTCGTCTTCAACAGCAGTGTTAGGAAGTACAAGTACTCTTCAGAATCTCCAGAACCAATTCTTAAACAATGTAGTAGAAGCTTATATATAAACCTGAACACTGAAAAATGAGCTCAGAACTGCTGTATATCCAGAAAACTGCTGTCTCTGGAACATTCTGGACAACTTCATTCAACAATTACAAACATAAACACACCCACATGTGATGCACAAAGCAGAAGTTATGAGTGATGCCGTGAGCTCATGCTAAACACACACAACACCAATGAAAACCTTAGAGGAGTGACACGGAGAGTGCGTGCGGATGTTATTAGACGTCAGGAATTGGATGTGATCATGCCATGCAGATTTCCCACTAAAAATACAGAGACTCGAGAAAGACGAGGAAAGAAATGGAACCACATTTTGGTCTGAAAAGAAAACAAAGATGAAGCAAAAAGAGGAGCTCATAACCTCAAGTGTACGGAATCTTCTGGAATCTTACCTTTAGATATACACAAGTGATAGAGTACGATCTGAAGGGAAAAATAAGATACAAATAAAAGTAAAATGGAAATGTAAAAAAAAAAAGAAAAAATCATTTGGGTTTAGAAGTCAAAGCGGACAAAGAAACCAACAAAGATTTTGGGTTTGAAAAATGACCTCATTTGCATACATTTAAGGTCATTTTCAATCTAAAATCATATTGTTCTGCAATGAATAAACAAAAAATTAAATGATTTTGTGCACAGGCATGCATGTCTTCAAATGAAAGATTCAGACAATGACAGTTTCTGAACAGTTCCAACGAAACTTTAAGTTCAGGTTTACCTGCCATGTTCATTGTAGGATTAACACACAAAACTGGCCTACAGGTTTGTGAACAAGAGAGGTGATTGGACAGATGGTAGGCATTTTTTGTGAACCCATTTTATTTACATGTGCTTCTGTTGATACAAGCCCATTTATTTGTGTAACCTATAACTGGAGGACTCCTAAATATCTAACAGTCAAACACACCTGGTTCAATCTGACCTGCGAGTATCAGATAAGGGAAGCATCTAAAATGCGTCTTGTTGGGGGTCTTCCAAAAACAAGACTGGGAGCCAATGTTTTAAAAAAGTAGGCTACACAAATCAACAGGGGTTATATCAATAAAGACATGCAAATCCCAGGGTCAAAGAGTCTACAACTGGATGAACTTGTGAAGGTGAAAGGTGAGGTTGAGTTGTGTAAAACGACAGCAGAACAGAGATCAAAAGAACAGGGTTACAGACACCCACCTGCATCCGAGGGGATGTAGTTGAAAGGCGCAGGGCAGAAAACCCGAGCCGCGTAGTCCTCAAACGTCGTGGCCTCGGAATGATGCTGGACTATGGTTTCCAAATACCTGGCTCTTTCTTCATAACTGAACAACATACTAGTTAAGGTCAGTCAAGATAGCTGTCAAAAGGTAAATAAACACTGGTAATCATGACAAAGAAATGTTACTGTGCAATAAAGGGTTCAGAAAATACCCAGAATGCCATGGGTTAAGCAAACATAAGAATAGTTGCATTGCTCTGTAAACTGTATTTCAATACTGCCACTGCTTTATGTATGGTGACACTGGGTATCAATGGACATCTTACTGTCTCTGTTATTCAGTTAAGAAAAATGATGGTATTGAGTAAATGGAAGGGATTGGATTATGTCCTGGCGTATGGGTTTAAAAACAATGGGATTCTGTTAATGGGGACGATTTGATTAAGCTGTCCAGTGGCATATGGCTGCATTCATAACTCAGTAAGCTAAGAGCACAGGATCTGAATAACCAGAGGAAAGTTGATGGAGTAAGAGAAAGACAGCGAGAGAGACAGCGATATTCTGGGTTCTGGTTCTTCGGGTGTTACCGCGGGTGTAGAGGCACGTCGTGAGCCGCCCCACCAGGAAACACAACACTCATGCAGATCTGTTGCTTGCCTTTTCCTGTTTCCAGCAGACCCGGTTCCTGCCGAAGGGTCCCGCTGTTTGAGAGCAAAACCCTGGCGTGAGCGAGCGAGAAGTTCCCACAGAGGAGAAGAGAGAGCAGCTCGTGTGGGTGTGATGTGATAAGACGCGATCGTAAGCAGAACACAAGAACCTGTCATAAGCCCTGACAGCTGTTCACATGAGCTCAGAATAACACAAGGTTTTAAAGACTGAAACATCCAGTCACTGCTAATAAATGAATTCAAAGCTCCTGACTGCAGACTCTCTTGACCTTGATGACATTGATCTTAATACTCAATGTCATGGTCTGGATCTCAGAATGGTTAACAACATAATAAAGGAGATCATTATCTCAACACACAGCTTCTGAACCATTATAAAGAACCTGCAAGAACTTCATGGCTCTGAACAGCTACTGTACAAACTGGCACAGTGTTAGAAATTAAAGCCTTTAAACCCAGTTAACATTTTTGTTGTAAGAACATTTCCCTAATGTTTCCATTAACAAAAACTTTAAAAATGTTATTTTTAAAGTTTTAGAAACGTTTAAAACGTCCCATTTTTTAGACGTTGTTTGCTTATAAGAACATTATTCTAAATGCTTCTAATTCTGTAGGGTTTTTAAAACATTCCACTAGCGATTTAAGAATAACGTTTCTGATATATTTGACAGTAATAAAAATCTACTAACGTTACTGCAAGAAGTTTTGATGATTTTGAGAGGACTTCTAGAGAATGTTAGAACATTGGCTGTTAGCTGGGTTCTTGTCCAACCAACTGCAAAGCTGATTAGAACTTATGATGATTCTATAAAGTCAAGCTATAAGAGACTGGCGACCATTACTACCCTAGGCTTAAAAGAAACAGAGAGAGAGAGAGAGAGAGAGAGAGAGAGAGACAGAGACAGAGACTGAGAACGTGAGGAGCACCGCTGAGCGTCTTAATAGCACTCACTGAGCTCCCAACATGTGGTCACCATCCTGAACCTGAGATGAGCCTCTAATTCCACCCTGTCGCCACGACGACAAATCCTCCACCCTGTTGACTTCAGATGCTCTTTGTGTGCCACAAAAAGAGGTAAAGGGAAAAACAGTTCTTCTTTTCTTCTTCTCTCTCTTTTTTTGCACCATGTATTCACCCAAATAACCCTGGCCCTGCATCCACTGTAATTGAATTTTTGATGGGTGGTGTTTTTTTTATGATGGCTTGTTAAAAAGGAGAAAGTCCCTTTAAGAGAGCTCGTACCCGGTTCTTGCGCCCTCTCTAGCATCACGCGCTAGAAGAGGAGTGGAGGATAAAAAAGAGCCTTTTGTGCATTACCAGAAACTCATTTTCCCTGCGGATGAAAGGCAGAAGGAGGGGGGGATACTTCTGGCCTCACCCCCTCTCCTACGGTGCTTTTCATTGTCACTGTGCTGAACTCCTGGGTTCTGGAAGGAAAGAGAGAAATTGCCACTGAAGAGACAGCAAAAGTGAGCTTGTTAGCACATTAGGAGCGAAGGGCTCGCGGTGGGCTCCGGGAACAGTCCCTGGTGGTGTGTTAATTCAGCACTCTGAACATGCTGGTCCTGATAGTCTTCAAATTGATCACTCCTATATATTTTTACCCTCCCTTTTCTGTTTCTCCCCCTCTCTGAGTGAGTGTCACTGCTGGAGAATGTTTTGAAAGGAAGCAGACCTCCGAAAAGGAAGTGATGCTGTTCGCCCAGTCGAAGTCACGTCACCTGGTTTGATTGTAACTGTAAAACAGGGTGTCTGCACAGACCTGAGGTTCCACTTTAGATAGACGGCAAAAAATGATGACCTCTGAGAGACAGGGATTCAACACTGGATTGACCACAATGACGAACACCATCACCATGGTGACCATTCATCACCATTATCACAACTGCGATAAAAATAGTTGACCTTCGCGGGCAAGAAGGCTGCGACACACTTCGTTACACTCAACGCAAGTCTGAATGAATCACAAAATACAGTGGGAATAAAAATGGCTGCGTAAACAGAAACAGATTGTCTCAAAAGACGTGAGCTTGGAACGTCAGCAAAGCTGAGAGGTTTGGGACAATCAGATGTGTGACAGCACCATGACACACAGCCAACCGCGGCCAGTATCTCCAGTTTCCAAAAGCACAGCTATTCCCTGCTCTCACCTCGCAAATTAACACAGCTCAGGAGCTGATGAAGACGGTGAGAACATGGTCCCAAATCTCACACACATGCACACACACACACATCTTATTTTAATTACACACATGCTCAGTCATTTTCTCCACATGGTGTGGCTGTTATTATCTGTGCTGAGAATTCCTCAGTAGGACATCATTGGCACATTTCAAAAGAAACCCAGAGCTAGAACTGCAGGCCCACAGAGAGAGACACTGCCCGGCCGCCGACTGGCTCTCATATACTCACACACACAACCCGACGGGACACACTGAGGAGTCCACTCACCCAAACCACAAACCACAGGCTCTCCACAGGTGCTTTTGTCAAGACATGTCTGTCAAAGCCTGAGAGACACGCTCATACTGTATATTTCAGAACACAAGTCACACCTTCACTAGCACACTGCAAAAACCATGCATGCTACAAACTCTTGTGGTTAAGATCTAACATCATCCAAACAAACTTAACATCTTCAATTTGAGATCCAGGCCTTTATTTTCATATAATCAAATTCAGCTGTTAAAAATGTAATGGCATTAAAAAGAATAAGAATAAAGTATGAAGTATGAAGAATGAAGCAAATTACAAATATACAAAGAGTGCAAAATACACTAAACAGTGCTGAAAAGACTACTGAAACACAGTTTGTTTAAAACCATTCAGAATATATACCTCAACAACAGAAATGTAGTTCGAAGATCTGAGCAGCTCAAAATCCACCAATTCTTTCAATGCAAATATATCTGCACCTTTAACAAGGGAGAGAGAGAGAACGAGAAAAGTGACAGAAAAACATCACACAAATAATCGAATTGGAGGAGTTTTACGGAGTATAATTACAGAAATCTATGTGTGCCCTGAAGTGCAGGCTAATCGCTTTATTTTCCCATCTGATGCTTGCTGATATCGTGGCCCTAACAGTGATTTTATTAGAGAGACGCGGAGCTGCGGCCGGCTGCCATGGCCCCATCATTAGGGCCAATGACTCCACACGGCACAAGCAGATGAGAGGGAAGATAGCCCATCCTAATGCACCGTCGCCTGGGGCTCCAGGACACTGATCTGGGCCTGGGCTCCAGCATCACAGCCTTTCCTATTAATCTTCACTGAAACCAAATTGGAGGGCCGGTGAAATACAGCCCAGAGAGAGGCCGGGCCGATTTATCGCCCTGCGTCCTGTCCCCGCGCCCCAGGGGGAAGGTGATGTGCGTGCTGCCATCGCAAATGCAACATTTATTTAACATTCACGGTGCACAAGTCAGCGCTAATGCTATCACAGAAAGGCACATGCACGCCGGGCGACACGTACGTGGTGGTCCTGATTAGCATGACGGAGAGAAGATGGGCTTGCCATCTGCCCCCACGCGTGTCTTTTTTTAAACGGTAAGTTGATTGTGGGGTGCTAGAGAGAGATTTTTCACCACTGCTCTCAAAAGTCACGGCTACTCGTACTTTAAATCATGTTTAGCTGAGCAGAAACGGTCGAGAGTCAGAAAATGCATAAAGAGAGAGTTTGGATCTGTTCTGTTCAGAAAACTATTTCAGTATTGAATAATACGGAAACAGTTCCTTTTTTCTTTTTTTAAGGGAAAAATTAAACAGTGGATTATCTTTATGGCATCACAAGCCAGATGTGAGCTGTGCCAGACGTAAAGATACTTTTGATTTCAGAATGTTTTTAGGCTTCTTTTGGTCTATATGCTGAGTCTCTCTCGCTCTCTAACAGTCTGTCTATCTCTGTGTCTTTCTATCTCTGTGTCTTTCTATCTGTCTATCTCTGTGTCTTTCTATCTTTCTGTCTCTCTCTGTATCCATCTCTATCTGTCTGTCTATCGATCTGTCCATTTATCTGTCCATCCATCCGTCTGTAACATCATCCATTTATCCTGTTGAAAGAACAGAAGTTGTTTATTGGTCATTCATTCTCTGTGTTACCTGAAGCTCTGTGTCAGACGCCTGCTGCGCCTCCTAAACGGCTCGTAAGAGTCCGGCCCACATTCCCCACTGCCACACACCCCCGGGGAGTTTGTTGTTTACCAATCTACCCCAAACAGGAGGGGGCAACACAACAACACCTCTCTTTACACCCCCTCCACCTCACTCATTCACACACGGCCTGTCTGACTGACTGGAAACTTCAGGATGAAACTGTTGAAGCAGACAGGTCAAAACAGGAGAGAAGGTGCGGCTGTGTGATTGACTGACACATCGATGACATCAGTGAGCGCTGAGGCGAACTATAGTGGAAAAACACTGACACACACCAGAGTTACCATGAAGTCATCAGCGCCAGTAGAAGCTAAGAGACAGTGCCAAAACAATTACAAAAAACACAAACAAAGAAAGAAAAAGAATGGTAAAAGCAATTAAGAATGACCCCACCGACTCCCAAAGCCCCCCTTAATTCCCCCAACCCCCATTTCTGCTGTGATGAGACAATTAGTGAATAATGCAACCTTCCATCCCCCTCACACACACACACACACACACCAATAAACTACATAGTTTCTGGGACACAATAGGACCCATTGTGAGATCTGGCAGCGTGTGGCAGCGCTGCCCGTTAGGCGTTTGGCTGCGTCTGCGCAGAGCGTGTGCGCAGTCTGCTCAAGCGCGGGGACAAAAGGGGCAGAGCTGGCCTGCTGCTTCCCTCAGCTCGCTTGCCTTCGGAAAAGCCAGCGTCGGAAGGAGCAAGGCTATGACCCAAAGCTCTTCCACTCTCTGCACTATCACGCCCTGCCATATGCTGACCCCAGCGGCCCGGCACTTATCACTGCCAATCAGCAGCCAGCGGGCGGGCCTGTCCCCGCTCTCACGCCAAAGCTGGCGAAATCCCACACACACACCACTGGACTGGCACGGCCAATGGGGAAGCCGCTTAGCACAGCCCCCCTCCCCCATAGCCCCCCTTCTCTAGTGCTGCGTCCCCTTACAATCGACCACTGACAGATGGAAGATGGCCGTGACTTTGAGTTACTTTTTTTGTAGACTCCAAGCCAATAATGCCCAATCTCTCCCCCGACTAACTCCAGCCAGACAGATCAAATAATGCGGGTTTCTATCGGTGTGTGTGTGTGAAGGGGTTTATGGAGCTTGACAGAACAGATCTAGGTCCGCTTCATTCCAAGAGGCGTTACAAGAAGGCGACCGGCTGTATCGAAGGGCAACTGGGGGGGCACGAGAGGTCAACTAGCTCTAATCAGACTGAGGCGCTAAAAACACAAACAACACACTTCCAGAACCACACATATGGCAGCCCAGCCTAGCTGTGTTTCTCTCACACACACACAGAACATTTTATCACTCAGGTCCAACATGATGCCCCCAGAGACTCAGGCTGGTTGGAGGGCCCAGAGCTTGGGCTCTTTTTCACACATGGCCCTTGGACTGCTCCTTTGCTATCTGTGGTTTAACCCTGTTATTCTGCTCGCCCAACATTCATAACACGAGCCCATGCCAGCTACCTGCTATCTCTGCTGTTTTTTTCATCCAACAGACATTAAGACCAAAGAGGCCCCTTTCTCTCCATTCCAGGCCCTAATTTCACAGTCATGCCGAATGAGGGATCAGGGTTCGGGGAGGCAGATGGACGCTGCCCCGGGCCAAAGACAAAAAACTGGAACTTAGAGTCAGGCACAAGAGAAGCCGGGCTGTGCTGGCATACAGAGCGAGAGGCTAAAAGAAAGGGAGAAAATAGGAAGTAAATGAGTGAATAGAAATGTTGAATTCACAGCACACATTTACAAAAGCGGACACAGCCCCTGATGTTTCAAAAAACAGATGTTTTCAGGGCACAAATGACGACAAAGGGACACTCTTTTGATGTGGCTTGACAAAGATAAACTGCGGACGCGGTACAAAAGACAAAATGCTGCTAAATCTAGATCACTTACTCCACAAAGCAAGTCTCCACCGGGTGCTTGCGCGTCAGTCGATTGCTACGTTAGCTGCCAGTGTATCACTTGAACATTTCCAATTGAGGATCTATTTAGCAAAAACAACACTTCACACATGTATCCATGCCAAATCTGTCTGTGCTGTGCTAAACTAAAGGTGGTGAACCAGGGCTCAGCAGGTAATGCACTGCAGGCGGAAGGAAATCATAACCTGCTCTGCACAGCAGAGTCCCTGTAAACTAGTGTATTCTCTTCCTCTATCCCTGAAGCTATTGTTTCTTTCTCTCCAATTACACAAATGAACACAAACATAGGGCCAACAACAGGAAGAACACACTCTGAGTGTCTCAGAACCTTCACTACCTGCTGTACAACAACAGCCAGCAGAAACACAACTTTCCGAACCGAAGTCACAACTTTCACACAATGGATCTCAGATCTTAAATCTCATTCAAGAATTGAATTTCAAAGCATTTAAACACGATGTTTCAGGTCAATAATATCAAACCCCACTTATTCTTGCATGTCTAAACAAACATGATATGCCACCGTGTGAACAATTTGGGGGATTTCTTTGAGTTTCATGAATGACAAAAGCGGGTGTGAAACAACGTCAGACTGAGCAAATTATGACAGAATTTTTATTTTTCTAATCCTTTAAGTATCTTATTCGATACGCACAAGAGAGATGTCTGACCATTTCCTCTTTGTGGGGCTTGAACCCTCACGCTTCTGGTTACCAGCTTTATAATCTAACCCCTACACCACACCACCCTTCACTGATTGTCTCTGTAATAGGAATACGTTAAAAGAACAATAAGGTTACATCACTTTCCCTCTCACTGCAAGGACTGCGTGTGGCGGCACCATCAACAGGTAAGCAGGAGACGGAATAACTTTCCTCACATCCCTGAGTTTTTCTGCATCTTGCTGTTTGCTCTCTGTAGTGGAGCAGCTCGCAGATCATCTAATCACTGCCAGCCTGCCATCCAAAGTCATCAATTATTCGTCCAGAAAGGAAAGAGAAAGGGTGTCACGAAAGAAAAAAGGGTGGGATAGTTTCAAAATAAAGAAGAAAAACAGGCCGAGAGAAAGAGAGAGGGAGAGAAAAGAGGTTTGGAGAGACATCCGTCGATAATGACAGATTACTGTAATTCAGGCTGTCAGGAGCATCGACCTGCGCGCCTCACGCCAATCAATAGCTCAGTCCACTATCGAGCCCCGCGCAGGCACACAGATGGGCGAGATCGCTGCAAGCAAAAGACTCAAGCTGAGCCAAACAATCTCTCTGGCTTGGAGGACATGGCAGATGAGAATCGCTTTCCCCCCTTTTCTCTCACTCATTTTCCCCCTCCTTTCTGTCTTTGTTTTCTGGAAGCAGCACCTCTTTAAGAGAACAAGGCGCTTTTAGAGAAAGGTTAAAGGTTGCGGCTGGAGCAGACCTTTCGCAGTACATGCACATTACGTGCCATTAAGGCTGGACTTGAACTTGTTAATGTTTAGAAACTGAATATTACATGAAGAAAACAAAGCACCACTCACTACGTGAAAGTAAACAAGCAAATGCAAGTATTTAACATTCTACCTAAAACTGCGACACGTAACATTCGCCTCTCTATCACCATCTTTGATCGAAACATAAAATTGCACGTCAAATAAAGCCAAATGACATTTTCAGGGAATTCAGACCTGATAGCTCAAATGATAAATCATTTTTATAAACTTACTGTTGTGAATCAGGGTAAGATAAGGAGATTGTTTTGAAAACTGTTCTGTTATGTACTCGCTCAATAACTGATTTTATTTATTAACCAAAAGTTACAGATTGAAGCTTAAAGTTGCACACGTCAAATTAGCTATAAGAAATTGTTCTGATACACGCAGCAACATTTTATGCTGGTCTGGGCCACAATAATGACTGAAGAGGCTGGAAAAACCCGAACAATAAGATCCTGAGTACCAGGACAGAGGTGTGAGAGAGAGAGAGAGAGAGAGAGAGAGAAACAGCGGCAAATTGTCAGAGAAGCATTTAAAAGCAAATGGCTGTGCATCAGGTTTAGCAGGCACTGAAGGGTGATGAGAGCGATTCCATCACCTGCCCGACTGGATGAGCAGAGATCAGTTCTGTACATGTGCCCAGCTGAGAAATAAGACATCAATAATTATCGAGCGGCTCTACCTGCTCTCGCTCAGAGCCAGAGCCCAACCTGAGCGTCTGCAGTCGATCTGTGCTCACATGAGCCAGGAGAGAGAGAGCGAGCGAGCCACAAACCAAACAGTCACTGATTAATGACTCGCACGTGCACAATTAACAAAACAAACGGAAACAATCACAACAGGCTTATGGTTGTATTAAATTATATGAATCTCTAGCAACCTACAAATAAATAAAATCCACATGATTAAAGGGGGGAGTTAAAATAAAGGATACAAATTTTGGTAGAGAGGAATCAAGGATTTCAGAGCTCTGCTGGCGTTGATGGCTGTGGCTCGCACGACGGTGGGTAAGATCTTTGCGTCCACTATAGCGCCATCAAACAGGGGACCGAAGAACGGCACCTGCGGACAGTAAGACAATTAGCATTAAATTAGCATCAAGGTCTCACATGCAATTTAAATTAGTCAGAAAATGTGCCAAGATTTTAAAAAAGAAATTAAAAACATTAATAAACATGAATAAAAACAAACTTAGTAACTGTTTAGAAATCAGAGATTTTTAAAAGCGAATAAAGATACTCAAATGCATCTGAATTGCAGAATTGCATCTGTATTTTGGCCTGCTTGTAAAAGCCTGACATTCACACAGAACAGATACCATGAATAGCCCTCGTGCACTGAAATGGGACCTAAATGGACCTTCATAAAAGCCAGGCCTCTTCTTTATCTTTTCATCTTTCTACATTTCCTCAGACTGCATGAAAGACTGAAGCCTCTCGTCTCGTCTCGAATGCATCTCCACAGCGGAATTCGATTCTGAGAATCCTATTCATTCAATTACGTCTGACATAACTGAGCAGGAAACAGAGGCTGTTACTGCCCAAACTCAGATACTTCCCACTGTCTCCTGTATTGAGTATTGAGCTGATTTACAGAAAAACAACCGGGTGTATCGCACAAACAAATAGCTCTACTTCACTTTACATCGATTGCATATACAAGCTCTCCCTAACAGCCAATAAAATCATTTTCCTCTGAGGGTGGGGTATGAACGATCTGAAAAATAGGAGGGCGGCACATTATAACCTCATCATTAAAACTGATTCTCTGACTCCAAGTGTTCGGCTTTTCCAAGGACATTACAAAAATGTGACATTTCATGTTTTTTTGTAAACATGAGTAAAATTTAAGCTGAAATCTGTAACTTTCGCCTCTCTGTTGCCCCTCTGTCTGAAACATAAAATGGCAGGTTACTTTTCATTATGCTTGTTGAATTCAAATCAAGCCAATCTGCCAATTCCCAGGAAATCAGACCTGACAGCTCCAAATATAAATCATAAACTTTCCATTGTAAAAGTGTTTTGAACACTAATCTGCTGTGTACTTGCTCAGTAACTGATTTTTGTTTATTTTTAACCCCAAAAAGTCATGAATTGCAGCTAATATTATATTAGCTCATTTTGTTTGTCATTACATTCTGCACACGACAACCACACAGATTACGTACAATGTTGTTTATGTAGTTTATATATCATTGTTACACGCAGGAGAAGTAATTCAGGACTCTCACCTCAGGTTTCTTGATGATCTGGATGCTGTACAGGTGGTTCTTCATGGGGTAGATGACGATCAGAACGTCTCCAAACTCTGTAGGTATGATGCCCCTCCTGTAGTCCCGCGAGTGCTCCGACCACACGATATGAACCTCATCGTTGCCCAGATGTCGCAGCTATACAGAGAAATACAGAAGAGAGTTGACATAATATTCTGCTGAATTAGTCTATTTGTGCCGCACATAAAAAAGAAAAATATTCAAAATGATATTATTATGTGTAAATGATCACAAATTTTTATTTCTGGGTTACTTGAACTTTAAACACCGTAATAAACTACACAGATGGGACTGTATTTACATTTATATTTATGCATTTGGCAGATGCTTTAATCCAAAGCGACTTACAGCATATTCAAGGTATGCTAGGTAACTTATTAGTACATGTGTTCCCTGGGAATCGAACCCACAACCTTTGTGCTGCTAACGCAATTCTCTACCAGTTGACCTACAGGAACACTGTCAGTGTACACTTTGTGATTGATGAGGTGAAAGAGGACCAGGCTTGAACATATAAGCGTCATTGAAATTCAGTGCCAGTGCCATGCCATCTCACATCACGTTCACTGTAACAAGCGAAACTATAACCTGTCTGAATTCAATCTGCATTTGGTCTGAGCTGAGGCTCAGTGTTATCCACTACAGCAACATTAACCTTGTGCTGTGACAGTCGTAAGCAGGTCAGCTCGGTCCCGCTCTCTTCCTCTCATCTATCTTATTTTAGATCACTCCATCTTCCTGAGACTCGCTCGATCACAGCCGCCGTCACAGACGTAGCGACCTGTCAACCCTCCTGAGCGAAACCTGCGACCTTTACGTGACCAATCACAGTCTCCGCCCTTTCGTCTTAGAGAGGGACATCATTTGTTTCTTTAACCTCCAAGTCTTGTTTTACAGCTACTGTAGATGTCATTTAAATACACTTAGTGATCTTGTGTAGCCAAATCTTCTAGTCAAAAACGGCTTCATTAGACATGTAAAGCAATCAACTATTGTTTTTACATGACAGTTAGGTCTGGGGTTATCAGAGATCCACTCTCTGAAAACACATTGTTAAAGCTGCATTCATAACTCTTCCCTCTCTGTCTCCATCTCTGTTTGAAACATAAAACTGCAGGTTTTACGTATTTTTCTTTATGTTTGTTGAATTCAAATAAAGCCACACTGACATTTCCCGGTAAATCGGACTCGACAGCTCAAATTATAAATCAGAATTATAAATTTACCAGACCATTTTGCACCCTGATTTGTCATGTACTTGCTCATTAACAGATTTTTGTTCATTTCTATTTTGAAAGTTATGAACTGCAGCTTTAAATGGCATAAAATGTGAAAACAGTACAGTACAGAGGTTATTTACACATGGATGTCTTAAAGGTACAGCAGCCTGTTTGGATTTTAAAGGTCACAGAGAAAATCAAAAAAGTCCTGTAGGACTAAATCGTGACTGTTTTTATAGTTACTGAAAATTGCTATTTATAAAACATGAAACATTGTAAGGTCACTGTAGAGAAACACAAAAAAGAAAAAGATACGCATGTGCAAAACATGGCTCATTTAAAACTGTGTGATCTTACAGAATCTATGCAAAGTCAGCCAATCAGATGCATTCATGGCTGTAAAGGAAATGAAGACCGACACAGAAAAATAAACTTGCGTATGCGTTTTAGCACCGCTGGCCGCGCTGACACGCTTTAGTGTCTAGTTAACATGGTTTAGAGGAGCTATCGGAAGATCGTGCTCTGGATAGCCTTTCCAGCAGCCCCTGCAAATCTAATTTGCCTCCGAGGAGTCATGATAAGCGATGCAGCACAGAAACAGACCCAATTTAATAAGGGAGAAATACAGGCGTATGTGGTGTGGACGTCCCCTCAGCTCTCCTGTGGGGCAGAAACGGCCGTCCAAGACCCCAGAACCAGCTTGCACGTCACTTCACCCTGCGCCTCTCGCTCAAATTACAGCCATGAATTACATCCAGCCTTCAGCCGCCGGCCGGAGAACAGAGCTGCCATCTCGTTCGAGGGCTTGTGTCTGTGTGACAAAATGATTGGAGTTTTATTGGACGATAAGGTGGCCTGGATGCAGAGATTTTCTTTCATCTCGGCCATCTTTGTTTAAATCATGTAACATCATTCTGAGAAATGCCACATTCGTTTGGCAGAGGGTGGCGGAGTAATGGAGGAAATTCTGTCCTCATGCTGCGAAAAAGCAATAAATCTGCATCAGATCTCATTTAATAAAGCACTGAGTGTTTTAACAGTCACCAGAAATGAAATAACAAAAGCTAATTTTTATAAAATGCAGGAGGGAAATTTGATCTGTTTTATCCTCGTATTTTAGGGTGTTTTTCTGTTTTAAACAGACCAAATTGGACATTTTCAGCTTTTCTTGCATTTCTTTAAGTGACCTTACAATGTTTCATATGGTTTGTAAATAGCCAAAAACAGTTTAGGATTTTGTCCTTTAAGACATAAATATGTAAATAAAACTGTCTAACCTCAGAGTACACTGACACATTTTACAATATTGTACATCAGAGGAGGCCAGTCTTCACAACAGACAATGATACTGAAACACAGGCTTCATACCTTAACATACTCATGATTTTACAAACGCTCTGTGTGGATTGAGGCAGCGTTGCATTGTGTATGCTAAACTGCTCATTTACGTTGCAAATGCGGCATAGCATGTCAAACTCAAAAGATCGAAGATTCGTTTTTTCACTTAAAAAAAAAAATAAATAAAAAAAAAATCACACATTATCTTCAGTCACATTACACGTAAAACGACATATGAGTGTTTTTTTTTAAAAAAAATTGTCGTCCCACCTTGAAAAACAATCCAAGAAAACAAATAATAAAATCACATGGTTTTTATCCTTCTGAAAGACAAACACGGTCTACAATATCCCACACTGCCCTCTCAGCATACCTGCTCAGCCTCATGAAAACACAAGACACAATAAGCTGTAGACGAGGATGTTTCAGACTCAAGGTGGTAATCTAATTACAGCCCCTCTTTCTCGCCCCAATAAACGCCCCATGAAATGCCCCACTTAGGGTCCACTGTAGCCCCCTCCCCAGTGTCACTCGCCTCAATATCACATTTCTATCAGTGTTCATTAATAAGTCTTTGAGGCACATTAGCACCTCATCGCCTCCTCTCTGCCCCAGAAGACGTATGAGTGAGGATGTGAGGGGACAGCTGTAACGACAAGCGATTGGTCATTGGGCATGAGGCTGGCCGTATCGCAGCCTCCCAGCCAGGCTGATTAAAACTAATGCTGCACATTATTAGATTAGCACCGCCCATGTGAGAGAAAAAAAATACTGTCCCCTTTTGTCGTCTGCTGTCTACATAGTAGACACTGCTTAGTTTGCCATTGTGGGTAGAATTTTTTTCCACTGTACAAACTGCAATGCATTATGAGTTTGGCCTCTCCATGAAGTACACATTCAGCTAAAATATGCCTAAAAGAAGGTATTTTCAAAGGGAGCATAATTGTCATCTATGTTTAGTAACAATTGCTGGAATTTTGTAACTTTGCAACTCTGTAACAGCACATCTCATGTTATTGTTATATCTATGATAATTCACTTTCTTTTCCTCACCTTGTAGTTGCTTTTGATAAAAGCATCTGCTAGATGCCTAAATGCAAATGTAACAATCCATTTTGCACCTACGATGCCTTTAAATGCGAACTACATAGACAGCTCCCTAGGTATTGCAACAGAGCCAATGTTTCTCTGTGAGGTCACCATGACTGCAGGGAGGAACGAGAAAAAGAGAAAGGGTGCGACATCCTTTTAAATAAAAGAGAGATGGAGATAAAAGCCGTTGGGAGAGAATACAGTAGAGCTGTTAGGAGTCATTACTTTTTCCTTTTCTGTGCTCTGATAGCAGAAGACTTTTTTCTCTGCAGGGATCTCAGAAGCACAAAAGTGCAGCTCTCGGCAGGTATAAGTGTCCCACCCCACAGATTAGCCTGGGTTAGGTTTAATGATGAGGTGTGAATGCTCGGGTCAGTGAGGTTCTGTATCTCGCTTCACCTCAAAGCACAGGGGGAGAAAGAACAGCACTACAGGAGAGCTCAAGACAAAACTGAGCTGTGAGGTAGAACATCACCGTCCACAATCCACAAGGTCTTCAGGAGGCAAGCAGTCAGATGGAAAGTTTAACTCTTTATTGAATCAACAGCTTTTGATTAACGAAAAACACTAGTTTGACATTCTATCTACCTTGATATTAACAGCACATGCCACCTTTTTCAAGTTTAAATTATTGACGTTAAACTGCAAAAGTGCATCATTCAGAAATCCTTACTGTATAGACAAGATAACACATAAGCCCATGTTTATATATTAACAGCAACAGGGTATTTAATAACTTCAGAAAAAGATGAAGAATGGTCATGCATAGCTAATTTTGACTACTTCTGGTACATATAAACCTGTAAAAAAATGAAATGTCAAGAAAATACAAGGAAGTTTTAGAAGCTGCATACCTTTTTAGTGAGTGAATCGTCAGAGTCTGAAGGCATGCGCGTGGACACGTGAAACATCACCTCCACCGTGGAGGTAGCGAAGTAGGGCATGGTCACACCCGTGCTCTTGTTGCGCTGAAGGCCTCCCATGAAACCACAGTGAGTAGTGAGGTTCACCTAAAACAGGAGAAAAAGATGGATTGTGTTACACAGACACGCATAGTTTTCAGGTTATTCACATACATTCCAGTTTTTTCATGAACAGACTAGACATTATTTGCAGCATCATAGTAAAGCACTCATGAATAGTGTAGCTTATACAGAAATTTAAGTGATGATGGTGTACCTCCCAGCCCAGGCCTGACACAAAGTCTTCATACGCCTGACTTCCTGCTGTGTTGGACAATATAGAGTGCTTGTCTTCCTGGCCCTCTGCCACATAAAAGACTGCGATCTTGTGTGTTTCACGACTGGACAACCAAGAAGAATGAGTATTAAGAGTTATGCTTGGTTATTAGAACATTACTCAAATGTTTTTGAAATTCTGTAATGTTTTTAAAACTAACACCTTGAGTAATGTTTTCAATTTTTTAATTTAAAATCTTTAAATATAATCTTTAAAAAAAAGAAACTTTAAAAAGTTCTACTAATATTACGGCAAGAACGTTTTGGATAACGGATTACTTTGAGAGAACTTTTAGAGAATGTTCCCTGTTAGCTGGGTAAGTGCATACCACTGTCTGGAGTCCAGATTCTTCAGCTCTCTCAGTAGTTTCTCATTCTTCTTCAGCAGGTGAAAACTGTTCCTGGAGAGAAAATGTTTCAGTGTATGAGATAAAACAGAAGGAGATTCTAGAGTTGACTGATCTTAGACAGATCACCTCTGATCGGTTTACTTAAGACAGGCAATCAACAACAATGGCTACAAACAGACTGAACCATCTTCTACAAAAAATACTACTCAGAACAGAATCAGTTCTGTTGTGCTGTTACTGACAGCAAACAAACCGAAGAGAAAGAAAAAAAAAGCAACAAGAACAAACAAGCAAAACAACAGGACATAAAGATGAAGAAAAAGACAAGTGAAAAGGAGAAAAGTGACTACATAAACGAATGAAATAAGACACGGATGAATTAACTGACTGAATGGACAGACAGACAGACATGCTCTTGACTGTGTCAGGTCATTCATTACGATCATGTCTGTCTAATTATCTCCTTGTGCTTCTCACATACTCTGGGAAAATCAGACTCTGCGCCCGAAACACAAATAAAAATAAACAAAAGAGAAAAACATCTTACGAAGTGATAAAGAACCGTAAAACAAATCCAATGACTCTGAATTACCAAAAAAAAAATCATCAGAGATGAACATTTTTTTGTCTAAAGCTTTTATAGTTGCAGTCACCTTCAGTTACTCTCTCTCTTCCTCCCTCCCTACAAGTGGCCGTGCGAGTGGTGTGGAAAAGCCACACGATGCTCTCTAAAAGGACTTTTTGTTTTGTTCTCTTTTCTTTGAGCATGGGGTCTCTTTATTAGCTTGTTGCAGTGTAATGGTCTTCATTTTCTCCATTGAAAGTGAGCCATTTCACGAGGCGCACACGCCAACGGCATAAAAGGCCGACATTAGACGCGCGCTCGCACACACAATGGCCCGGCGGATTGCAATGTCTTAGTCTCTGACCATGGATAAATGATACATGAATGCCTGGAGAGCGACAGCAGGACAATTCCTCATTAAACAGCCCGTGTGCATTTTCTCCCAGCTCTCCGACTCATAATAACCCCGCAGCCGCATTCGAAAGGCAGAGGCCTTTTATTTTCACCCTGCATATCAGGTAAGAATGAAAAGTACCGTGGCTGCTCGGTAGATAACAGACCCCTCAAGAATTAATCCCCTGTAAAAGCTGCGTGCATGCGCACACACACACACACACACACCAAGAGCTGTTAAAGAAAAGGTTTTTCTCTATGAGGGAATGACCAAAGACAATTTTCCGTCATTAATCTTGTAACGTAGAATATGTATATCATTAAAGTTAATGCCATTACATTCACAGTGACAAATAGCCCCAATTTTCCAATTATTCATCATCTGGAAATATTTAACTATTGTCCGTGATGCCGAAAAATTGGGACTGAACAGAGAAATGCTGTTGTGGGGGAGGCAGCTGGGCACTGAGTGGACAGAACCGCAGGGTCTGAGCTAATCAGAAAGATGTTGACAGTTGTAAGCAGATTACAGTAGCTCTGTACAATCAGGCTGAGGTGTGGACAAACATGATGTTTACTTCCATTATCAGACGTTACACAGCAAAACCCGGATTCGTGCTAACAAACTCTAGCAAAACGTTTCTCTGGAAACAATGGCAAGACAGTTTGATGGGGTGCTGCTGAACACTTTTAAAGGCAGGGTAGGCAACTTGTTCCAAAAACATTTTGTGTTATGCTGGTTGAATGTCTCTTCACATCCTGATGGCAATCACAACTGTTTTTATTATATTTATATAAATTTATATCTTCTGTGAAATACGCAGGACCGTAAAATGTTTGTCCAATCATTGTATTCGGTCTAAATGCAATGATAGGATGTCCTGCTCGTCTGTCAAACGATGTATGTGTTCTTGTGTTGAAGGAGGCATGGCTGAGCTGAATCCTCAATGAACATGATCACTAGCGGACTAGCAGAGTTAGTGCACTGCGTACGCACTGCTATTAAAGCATTTTAATTTACAGACAAACTGGGGTTCAGTGCTGAAAGACACAATATTGAGACCTCAGTGGCTGCCTATAATGGAGTTCAAACATTCAAACTTTTAGGTACAAGCCCAGATCTTTAACCAAGTAATTGGAAGTGACAACTCTCATCCATCGTGTTCAACTCAAGCCTTTACCACTAAACTACACCACCTAACAAATTTCTTTCATAAACAGGGTTCAAACTTGTGCAGGAACATATTTTTAAACTTTAAGCTACAGTTGACGTTAGGTTTCCACCCCTTAATGTTTTTGGTTGGTTCATGGTCACGTCTCACCTCTTCTCCCAGGAGTTCATGCCCAGTATGTTGAGGAGCAGCTTGCAGTAGTAGAAGGCAGACTGCGGTCTCTGTGGGCTCGGCTCTTGCTGCACCACCGCTCTCATGTTCAGTTCATTCCCACGATGCAGCGCAAAGTCTCGCTCCTCGGCACACTGCTTCAGAATGGCGTTGATGACATCATTCTCCTGCTTCTCAGACACGCAGGTAGGAGGCGGGGCCGGGATATTGAGTGGCGCTCCAGTACGCTGCAGGCATTCCGGGCTGGAGTATCCCAGGTACTGCAGCATCTCATCCAGGGCGTCTTCTCCATCCTGCAGAGAGTCCCAGCTTGGGACAACCTCTCTGCACGGCCGTTTCGCCAGTGGGGCCATCAGTTCCATTCCTGCCTCTTCATCCTCATCTTCTTCCTCAAGATCCAGCTCCTCCCTGTCCTCCTTTACCTCCTCTTCATCCTCCTCCAGGTTCTCCTCGTTCTCATGAAACGCTCCATCCTCAGGCTCTTCTTGACTGTCCTCATCTCGGCCACGCTCTCTTCCGGCTGGATTGGAGGATGTGTAAAGGTGCAAAGGCTGACTGGGAGTGACGCAATGCGGTGGACCATATAGTACAGCAGAGTCCCAGGAGTGTTTTCCAGAAATGTCCCTTACGATCACCCGCACACAGGCACTGGTGGTGGTGAGGCCAGCTGACATACCGCCTCCAGGTACACCGTCCTCCGCCCGGATCTGAAGGTAGGACAGCAGTGTGGTTCCATTAAGGACAAAGAACTGGAGGTTGGGTGCATCAAACAGTTCAGGCGTCAGGTCTGCGCTCTCGCTGTACGGGTTATCCTGGTTCTCGCACACCTGGCTGGTTAAAGTTGCTGGACCACCACTCATGGGATAGTGGCCCAGGTGGTTGACCAGGTGTGAAATGACCGTACGTGCCGCAATGGAAATCAGCCCTTGCTGAATACGGCTCCTCACTGCAAACACAAAAAAAGATATGTAAGATGAGGAATGATATACACAGATTTTTGCAGAAGTCAAATACCCGTCATTAACAAAGATATAAACCCCTCCTTGGCCCCCTGCATGATCATTCATGAAAAATGTTGCCTATTGTGATTATGCTTTCAGCCATCAACAGGGTTATGTAGCACTCCCAGCTTCTCATAACCTGTTTCCCACAATTTTCATTTAAATCAACGGAAAAATGTAAAAACTATATCTGCAGATTTTGTCTCAGTTTGGGTATGGGGTGGAAAAGATAAAGACAATGTTGATGAAAAGTAGGGCTGTGAGGACGATGTTGATTCTCAGATGCATTACAATCCAGAATCTATTCTTAAACATTCTGCAATGATTGTGCATTCAAATTAAATCTCAGCTGAGTGTGTGCCAGTGTCAGTCGCTTTCACATTTGAGGGTGCAGGTCATAGTTTGTCCATCTCTGTCCAAATGGATTGCTTTTGCTAAGATACATGAATTGTGAATATTTTTTTTTTCTGGTAATTTGAACTGAGCACAAAATTAATTCTGAATTTTCAAGAGCAGATTTTGAATCGTGAAGCATTGGAGAATCAACTTTTCTCGCACCTCAAATTAAAAGCTGTTAAAAACTAGTAGGAAAGAGTTCAGAAGCTCAGTTCTTCAGGGGTGGAGTGCTGCTCTGATCTATTAGCATTAAACGCAATCAGAACTGACACTGGAGAACGTGCGGATGTCTGGTGAGAATACTGAGATGTTACATGTAATAAAGAACACAGGACACATGCAGAGGTGCAGATGCCTCGACGCTGGTGGGTCGAGACCCTCCCTCTCTCTTACTGCCAGAACTTACAAAGAAACCATGCAGAGAACAGCCCAATACCAGCACACTGGACGTGCCAGAGGCCCGATCCACCCAATCAACACACAACACCAATCACATTCAGCTGCACTCTCTGCCACCTTAATGAGCCAAAACATTCTTAGCCCTGAGCTCTCAGGGGGCGGAGAGATTACGAGGGGGCGGGGTTTTACCCTGATGAACTCGATTCTGGACCACCTAAGTCGCCAGGCACCCCTGCTCCAGTAAGAATGCAGTGCTGGGAGTAATTTCAGGAGTAATGGAGGTAGGAAAGTGGCGGACACATATCTTGTTCAGGCTTGTAATGATTAGTTATTTTCTCCTGATGGAAAGACACACAGCTCCAGCAGAACAGGAAACCAGCCCCCTGCTGTTCAACTCAAACCCCTCCTCTAACACTGAAAGCAGCATGACAGCGCAAGCAGATTCAGTGATGAAGATATTCCGTTTTGTTCGATCATCCACCCTGTTCTAGCAGCATGTCCTCCGTTTAAATTCCTGAGGGTGATTACGATGGAGAAACGATGGAGTGGTTGACAATGTCCTAACCAGGTGCTCTGTGATAAAGTCTAATTCTGTTTTTTTTTGTTTGATTTATAAAACCACAATGCTGTAAGAGACATTTTACAGGTCACGTAAACATTTTGCTGATCAAGCAGGTTAGCTCCGCCTACAACAAATCCTTATTGGTCGATAATAAACAGATTATGTTCAGACTGGCTGTGATTTTGTGCTGCCTTTTTTATGGAAACACACCTTCAGTGACAGGCTGCAGTTTGGAGGAACGCTCAGAGTCGGGCGAGTGGAGAGGTTCTGGTTCCTTCAAGTTCTCCAGGATCAAGAAGGGGTCGTAGTCCGGGCTGCTCAAGTCTGAGAGGTGAATGGGGAAGTAACTGGGGTTACTGAAGCTATGAGCCCCATATACACAACCGTGGAGGACCTGACGGATGAAACGTAGTTAGAAATACAGAGCAGTGTGGCAAATGAATCCTTTACTCAGTAACATCTTCATGTTACATTTCAAGTTACATGACATGCACAATTTTCAGTCCTGACTTCTTATATTACACTCAGCTGGTTATGCTTCACAGCAGGTGAGAGCCCGGCTCTCGCACCTTATAGATGCAGCTCAGGACAGACTTGTCAGTTTTCTCCTTGTCTGAGGCTCCTTGAACAGGCTGAAGCAGAGTTTTGGGAGGTAGAGCCATCACCCAGTCCAGCAAACACAGCAGAAGAGAAACAACCAGCTGAAGGCGGAGAGAATTCACATATATAAACATCACAAGTACTTTAACATTTAACACTTTAAGTGAATAGCTACCTACAATTACAACTCAAAGCTATTTATGGCTTTAGAGGATCTGAATCTTTTTTGTTCTTTTGAAGCTTGACAGAAAGGTTACTATAACTTACTTAAACAATTAAACGTTTCAGTTTACTGAAATCAAATAATATACAGGCAGAAATATTATTTGCAAAACCTAAACGAAAATGAGAACTGTTGCCTTAGCAATAAACTTAAGCAAAGATACTAAAATATTCACTGAAAATAAATAAAAACTAAAATAAAACAGAAACTGAGATAAAATAAATTACACTTATACAGCAATATTAAAAATAAATAACATGATAAAAGCACATAACAAGGTAGCTAAAGATTTAACAAATTTTTACATGCTAAAACTAAAGATTAATATTTTAAATAAGATTTAATTTTTATATAAGTTCAATAAAACTAAAAACAAAACAATAACTGCTTGACAGCCACTGGTCATCATCTCCAGTATGTTTTTAGCATTAAAGTATATTAGTATAATATATTTATATAATGGCATTATATATATATTAGTATATAACAGTATATTGTTTTTGGTGTGTGTAGACACAGTACCCTCTTGTCCAGCTCAAGAGGGGAAGACTCTGTGGCAGGCAGGAGGTAAGTGATCGTTGCAATAAGGACCTAAAAAGCAGGAAAATAATATGACTTTGAGGTTATCAACTGAAAACATGCTCGACTGAACGAATCGATTAATCAAAGGGTTCAACACCGTGTTGGGATGTGAACTAACCTCCACAATTTTCTTTGGGGTGTCGGGTGGAAACTTCTGCAGATCGTCCACATAGTTTATGAGCAGGTGCAGAATATCAGAGGCCACCAGAGCGACGGTTTTATTGGAGAACTGGAAGGAAAGTATTAGCTGTTAAAATTGGAACTGTTGGCAAACATTAACCCATTCAACAACAGCAGAGTTTTTGTGGGCCTCATGTGAGCTGACACAAGATGAACCTAACACAGCTTTATTGGAACGCACCCAAAGGAAAGACAGGACCCTCGTGTCGAACCCTCAACCCTCACAATGATACCAGATTCACAGAAACTCCTACAAAACAATTGACCCTGTCACCGGTCGACTCATCCGCTTGGACGAGAGTTTGTGTACGTGTGCTGGCCCGAGCCTTTATTTCAGACAGAACCATAATAATTCCTCAAAGTCTGTGAACTGTGCATTCTTCAGTGGATTAGCCTTCTGTCTGTGAGGAGCAGAGAAGCCAAACATGTTGACGCTCCAGATTTAGGAAGGCTGGTAGGGGTGGGCGCAGGGAATATGGAGTAATCTTCTTCTGGATGAGCAGAACACACTTGTGCCAGTGTGATGAGTCCAGGAATCACAAACGGCTACAGAACACACAGGCTGAGGGCAATGCCTTCATTTCTCTGCTGTGATCACTTACACTGCCAGTGAAGGTTATATACACACATACACACACGCTCTTGCTTCTATTCCTTTATTTAAATTTGTGTTTAACAGGGTGAAATCATGGAAAACAGGATTTTTCGCACTCTTTAAATATGAGAGTTCAATGTACCATGTACACACGCTTTAACCTTTTTAAAAACTACCTGTTTAATTATAAAGGTCAGGGTGAAGGATGAAAATGTTAATGCAAAATTAAATTAAAAACGGCTTTTGGTGCAAGAAATCATGACAAAAATTAAATGCGTAGAATATATACCTTTTAACAGCACATACACACACACACTCATTACCTTGAGAGTAACACAGATGACATTAAGTGCTTCTTTGATCTGTGGGTGTTGAGTGTCATGAACCAGCTCTTCACAAAGCCAGATGCCCAGACTACAGAGGGCCACACACCTGAAACAGTCACAACATTCATTACAACACGCTTTCATGTCCTGAACACCGGGTCACAACTCAGTAGATTTTGTTCTGCCCCTCCTATAACTTAAAGTCTGCGTGAACTGGAATTTGTGACTGATTTTACTTCAGTGTTGTGATGTAATTTAAACTACAATGACTAGCGTTAGAGGGGAGTGGTTAATGAGTCTGGCTCTGCCCAAGTCAGTAGCTACAGGAGAAGACAAATATGTAACTTAATATGTAATTTACATAAATTGAAACAATAATGACAAGCACAGGTAAATCATTTATAATAAACACTGCTATATTCCATAAAATATAACAATTGTGCATTTTGATTTCATAGTGACTTTAGTACATTTCTTTTAAAAACACCCAAACTCTTTCCACAGGGAGTTGAAGAGTCTGCAATGACTTAAGCCCCATTAGAATCAGCTCTAATCCTGCTGAGTCCTGGATTATTTTAAATGACACGGGTCTTAATCTGTCTAGATATGACCAGACACATAGACCAGCACTGATTTTAACACTGACCAAAACACCATAATGTACAAAGTTATTAATCTGTCTGGTGTGAGGCTTGCTTCCTATTATGAAAAACAAGCGCATGTACTGACCTGGAAAAAGCAATACCATTGAAACAATAAATGAAAACGATGATTTTAAAACATGAATCTCTAGGACAGGCTACCGACCCTGCTACATCAATAATACGTCAGTTTCATCTTGTTTAAAAACGTACAATGGAACATACGCTGCTATGCTAGACATGTTGTATATGTTGTTAATCGTGTTAAATTCCTCAGCGAGTTTAATTCTAACCAGTCATAACTATCATCAATGTCCCACAGCTTTGTCAGTTGCTTTCCATTTTTGTAGCCATCTCATTGGACAGCCCGTCACACACTGAAATATCATTGGACAAAAATCTTGCTTAACACCGATCAAACATCTTCTGATTGTTTGTTTTTTTTTGCTTCATGCTGTATTTTACATTCAGTAAGGACAGAAAAATGACTTCCCTACCTAAAGTACAGCAGTAACAGAAAAATGGAGGACGAAATTATAGGGCGTAAGAGCGGAGAAAGAGGATTAGAGAGTGTTTGATTAGAGCCAAAATTTGAACTTGTGTCGCTCGCATTATGCCCAGTGTGTTAAAGTTTACTAGGACAGATTGGCAGTGTTGAGGGTTTGTACCTTGCGGGTGCAGAAGGCTCGTCTCTGGCAGAGGTCAAGATGTGTTTGATTATGTGCTCCTGAAAAAGAGAACCAAAGAATCTCTCTTCATTACAGAGGAAACATCATGTTTGTTCCTACACTTGAGCTTCTCCAGAACGCCCCCTTCACACCGAACATTTTCTCTGCTCACTCACTCAATTATGACATTTTGTTTGAAAAAACCTTTGGACTGCTAGGAAGTTTTGAGCTCTGAAAGATTCAGCATGTTTTTATAGTGCTCTTTCATCTGAAAACATCAAGAAAAATCTGATTCCTCATGATATGAGCCCTTTAAACGCGTACAATTCATCACACTGATTTCAAAACCTAAAACTCCGGCCGCATCACAATCCTGTTCAGGAAACCGCAACATCCTGAAACGGATCAATGTTTTTTCCATCTAGCGAGTGCATTACACGCCGCAGACGTCTTACACGCATTCACACACGCACCGCCGCGCTCTCTCCCACCAGAGAGACAGACGCACAGAGTGAGATAATACAGACAGACAAACAGATAATGATCAGACACAGAGCGAAGCGCTCACAACAGACATCAGATCTGACATTAAACCAGCAATCTGAACACGACATATCCAACCATCTGGAAAAGAAGCATCTGTGTGCGCACACACACACTCATGCCTAAATGGGGACATCCCATACACTACTGTTACTATACACAGCTAGTTATAAACACTATAACCTAACCCTAACCCAGGTTCTAACCTTATCCGAAAACGTTCTGCATTTTTACAATGTAAAAAAGCTTTATTTACTATATTTTGCTATATTATGAGGACATCCCCAAAATGAGGTTTTGCTCATATTTGTCAGGTTTTGCCCTCTTTAGGGTACAAACAATATATGGTTATGTAAACACCACCCACCCACACACACAAACCCACACACACACACACGCTTTTATACACACACCAGAAGTGAACTGCGTTAAACACACTCTTGTCATTCAAGTCCTGCTCTGTGTCATCAGATGCCATCATGTGAATTTGTGCATGCGGGTGACAGACGCCTCGCCGCATGGCATTAGCTGCTTAGCATCGTTCGGAACAACACAGCAACACAATAACAACAGCCCTGTGGAGCCCGTCTCCATGCAGCCTGCATCACTGATCACCCATTAGCGCATTAGAGCCAGCGGGAACAATTACCACACATTTCCATGCACTCCAAACAACTGAGACAGACGCATCCATCCAAACACTTGGACCTGCTGTAGATCAGAGATTAAATGCAAGATACAGATATCAAAAACATTTTTAAAGCTAATTTTGTTGAAGAAATTAAGGATACCTTGACGTCTGTGAATTTGGTCATGATTATGTCGGCTGTCGTGGGGTGCAGAGCAGGAAGTTCCTTGTACAGGTTCGGGAGACACACGAGGGACCCCAACAAAATCTGAGCCTCCACCCGCGGAGCCTGAGAAGAGTTACAGTTTACGTCTATGCATTTGGCAGATGCTTTAAACCAAATTTACATAAGTACATGTGTTCCATGGGAATCGAACCTACAACCTTTGTGGCACTTTGTAATGCAATGCTCTACCAATTAAGTTATCAAAGATCCAGAGGAACTTAGGGAGAACAAGACCTAAGCAATTAACAAAAAGCAGATGTGTCTTTGAACAGATATAACTTGAAAACGTATTCATGAATGTTTGTGTAAAAGGGCTATGGTGTCTCATAGTTTTTTGGTTTCTCACATTGAGGGATGAGCAAGCAGTCACACGGCTCGCTGCCACAATGAAGTCCAGAATTAGCATAGTGGCTCCAGGAAGTCCAATGGAGAAGAAGCGTGGAGAACAGTGCTTGATGATGGTGTTCACAATGTCCTGTGAGACAGTGAGAAAGGACTCAGAACCATCAGATTCCTCATGTGCAGTTTTAGGTACACGCACAAAAGCACACACACGCAGACACACACACACGCATGCGCGCAGACACACACACACGCATGCGCGCAGACACACACACCTGGTCTTGGTGAAGCAGGCCGCAGTGCATGATGATGTAGAAGTGTGTGAGAAAGTCTGAGTTAGGAGAAACATCTTGTCTTCTCTTCATGATCTTACAGATGAGCTTGTAGGCGTGGAGTTTGCCCTGCTTATAGCGCTCGCCCAGCATAGTGGCCTGCACACAAATCCACAGTGAGTGAATACGAACCATGACGGACAGATGCAGAGAGCTACAGAACTGTAAGACGCACACATGGAAAAATAAATAAACAAGCAAAAGCAAGAAAGAAACAAAAAATAAATAGCAAACAAAATGATGAATTATTGAACAAACAAAAGGAATTATAAACTATAAAAATAAAGAATTAAAAAACAAACTTAAAACAAAGTCAGATAGACAGACAGACAGACAGAGAAGTAATAAAAAGCATTGTAAATGAACATAAAAATTGCTAATGATTTTTATATTTTTATTGCTATTTAACAGATACAATTACTGCAGAAAGTACATTATTCAGAACTGACTTTGAAGAGCCATGGAGTGAGAATGCGCAGGGGTGGAATCAGATCTGGAGGGGGCGGAGACGACTGGTTGTCAAGGGAGATCCCGAGATTGTCTCTGATCTACGGAGATGGAAGAAACAGAGACACAAGGACGTTCTTTCAAATGGAATTTGATTAGCAACAGCACTGTAAATCATCTTTTAAAGGCACTCTGAAGGACTCTGCACAAGTGTGTGTGCTCACCTTGGCCAAGTTCTGCCAGAGTTCACACAGGTAGTCGAAGACCTGTGCGTGGATTTCAGGGTCCTTGATGGAGTTGACATCTCCCAGAATGCCAAGCATTCTTCTCCACATCACCGTGGCGACGTCAGCGTGCCAGCCGGTCAAAGTCCCTCCAGCCATCACACTGCAATCCTCTGTTGGAAACTCGCTGGTTTCTGTTGCCACACAGGGTGATTATAAAAACTTTAAAACACTAAATGAGAAAACTGTGTTGAATGTAAATGGACTTTGTGTGTGGTACCGAGATCATCTGGTGTCTGCAGGACAGAGTGATGCATCTTCTCATCCAGCTGCAGGTCTTTATGTTGGATGTTTTCGGCGGTCAGCGTGGCGGGGGACGGCGTCTGTGACCGAGAACCTCCCAGCGAGTGCACGGGAGACGCGCTCTCTGATCCTGTGGAAACATCATGTTTATTATCTCTGACATCAAGGCATGACAGCATTTACAACAGTAACATTTAATCAACTTTCATATAGCAGATGTTTTTATCCAAAGCGGCTTTCTGCACACTTATGATGGGAAGATCTTTTAGAGCATTTATTTCTGTTTTTTCATGTTTGGCATCTTCTCCATCTAGTGACAGTAATTAGCAAATGTGACAAGGGGTAGAGGGTGGACTCTAACTTTACTTGAAACAAGTACATCTAATTTTAAAGTGTCAGCATTTGGGCCTCACTCAAGACATACAATGATAACAGATTTAGAGTTTCAACCTAAAGACATTGAGTTACAGCCCAGATCTGCCACCAGACCTGAGAGCGTACCAGTAATGGTGACGGTGTCAGCTGATTGGCCATGCTGACTGAGGCTGCTGGTTTCAGAATCAATGTGGAGCGTTGTGAGGCTGGACAGCTCTGGTTCCTCCCCCGTCTGCCCTGCTCCTCCCAAACTCTCCTGGTCCCCCAGAGCGCACGTCTCGGGAGGAAAGCTGAAATCTACACACAAATGCATGCACACACTGTACAACCAGGCTCATATTTTTTTCAACTTACCCAAACTTGGCCGACAAACTTACACTTACTCTCAAACTTGTTGTCATACTGAAAAGCATTGAAGGAATCTGATTGGCTGTCGGAGCTTATGAGGTCACTTCCACTGGCACTGGCGGGCGAGGTCCACTCAGAGGGCACCCCGGGGTCGTCAGCAGGTCGTGTAGTGTTTTGGCGGTTCAGGAGCTCTGGTAGATCTTTGGGGATCTCCAGACTGCCGGGGCTGCTGCCCCTTCTCATCATACCCTGAAAAAGATAAACAATAATTCTGACCATATTAACGAGGAGACAGTACGTGTGCTTTGATGTACAGAGACAACATAAAAAGGACCTTATTTACTTCCTGAACAAACGTCTCTGGTCTTATTATGCAAGATTTGTCATTTCACACGATTCTAAAGGAAAAAAAGTTTGCTTTCAAAATCTTTAATCAAAATGTAATTACTTTCCTTACCTATGAAACAACTTTTCTTATGATGAGACCAAGGTCATGCAGGTTGGCAAAAAAAAATAATCAGCTAGATTTCCTGAAAAACATGTGGGGCCTGCCTATACAAAACTCACCGCCATGATGTTGAGGGTGTTTTGGGCTGTTAAGGTGTTGTATTCAGTTGCTATTCAGTTGTATTCATGTCAATGGACAGTTTTAGACATTGTGCACAGCGTGCGTGTGTGTGTGTGTATATATGTGTGTGTGTGTGTGTGTGTATTTATATATGTGTGTGTGAGATGTGTGTGTGGGTTTGAATGTGGTTTACACAAATATGTATAATGACATATGTTTAACAATGCATGGTTTATAGAGACACTTCCTGTGTCCTCACAAACCAAATCATTTAGAAAATACTAAACAGTGATTTTTGTTAATGAGAAAATGCCCAAAACATTCTATGAGGGTTAGGTTTAGGAGATAGAATACACAGTTTGTACAGTATAAAAACCATTATGTCTATGGAGAGTCCTCATATGCCAACATGTGTATGTATGTATGTGTGGGTGTGTAATGTGTGATGTGTGTGTGTACGTACAGAGTTTCCTCTGGCTCTCAGTCTCTCCTGAATGAACTCGTCCATAAGGTCACTGACGTTTGGGTTACTGCTGCCGGCATCACTGGACACGGGTCTCATCTTGGGTGTCAGCTCATCTTTATTGACTGTGTTTAAACACACAATCAGCACACACAGTCATCAGTAACATTCTGTGAGTAATGACCACACGATCAAACAAACGGCTGCTCTGTACTGACTGCTCATCTCACTGTATCTTCTGCATCACATCTCTCCAGTGTAATTCTAAATATATTTCCTCAAAGGACAATAGTGTCATGACTTACTATCAAAAAGATGTAGAAAAAATTTAGAACTGTCTCATTTTATTAAATGACTTACTTGTGTTTATGTGACATACAAAAGAAGTTTAAGAACCTACTAATATTAGCGTGGAATACATGAGGAATATGTGTGGACACCGTTCAAACTCTGACTGACCATAAAGATAGGCAAAAAATGTGTCATGACTATTGTCCTTAAAACACAAAATTCTGACATTAAAATATTAAATACTAAACAAGGACAAACAGAGAGGAAAAAAAACAAAATTCCAAGATGTAAGCCAACCAGAGAACTGATTTCATCCAGTAAAGCGATGCAGTTACTCACAGTTCATGCAGCCCCCAAACACAGACAAACAGACAGAGAACAGAGAGCCAACCCTGGAAGTCCAACCCTGGGAGTTAGTGAGACTTAGCTGCCCATGATTAAGGTAAGACAGCGGTGAGTATGTTAGAGGGGCCACCCACAGAGACATAAGGCAGTCTCCATACCAAAGCAAGAGGGTTAGGGTTAAAAATCAAACAAACATGTCAGCTCTCTGGGCACAATGCATTGTGGGGGTTGTGACTTTGGGTATTAACTACTCCTGGTCTGGTTAGTTCAGGCTACAAGCTGAGTTTAAGTCATGGGGGCCCTAATGAACTAATAGCTTAGATGATCAAACTATCCACAGGTCATTCTAACAGAGGTGTTAACACTACCATTACAATGACCTGCTGCTGTGCTAATGGCAAGCTGACCAACTTTAAACACACAAGTAATTTCATATTTGAGTCATCAGAAGACAAGAATCCGAGATGCTTCTGCAGACTACAGTACAAAACACACACAGCGCTTGTTTAGAAGAACAGTGCTGCCCTCTATTGACACTACGAAACACTGCAGCTATGCCATGATCCAATGACTGCATAGATCTACATGTTAAAATGTTAAACGGACAGTTCACCTGCTTGGGCTCATTGACTCAACTTCAGGATGTCTCTGAATGCATGACCCTCTTGTTTCTGTGAAATTCAAGATATTTGCAGAATGTCCAGACTGCTCAGTTTTTACAGCACTGACCGAGGCTGTTAAGGTTCAAAATGACAAAACACACACACACACACCATAAACGCAGTCTATAAAAGTTGTGCTCTATATTCCTCGTCTTCTGAAACCACACTATACCATACGAACATCATTTAACTTTTATTGGCTAAACATCTTGGAATTTAGGGCACAAATCAGTCATATAGACTGCTTTTATGAACTGTTATGGTGATTTATCATCATTTTTGTAGCTTGACAGCCCCAAAATTAAACATTCTGCAATGTTTCGCTTGAACAAATGATGTTAGAATTTTATTTTTTGGGTGAACTATCCCTTTAACATGACAATATAAATTACAATAAAGATGAGAACACACAATACTACCTTAGAAACATCGGTTGCATATCAGACAGTGATTCCTGACAGTGATCAGCGTATTTATATGAACATTCAGTCAGTGTTTCTGTGTGTGTGTGTATGTGTGAGATTGAAAGAGGGCTTAGGGAGGTAGGCATGAGGTCGCATGCAGCATCCAGGGGGGAAGAGGGGCAGCAGAGATTAGGTCCCAGAAGCTGAAGGGGGGGAAGCCGTCCCACAGGTGGGGGACCGCTGATCTTTTGGGAGTCATTTTTTGAGCTACTTTAAAAGAAAACACAAAAAAGGCTTGAATTCAATCCGCATTCAGCAAAAATCAAACAGTCACAAGAAAGAATAAAAAGGAAAAACCGACAGGTGCTTTTTTTTGTACATCCTCCATGTTGTGAGATTGAATTGAGCCAATCAAGTCCTCACCTGATGTTTTTCTTCCAAAATAGCCCATTACGTGAGCATACAGGTCCTTCAGGTGCGCCTCGGTGGCGGGCGTTTTGCCGTGGCGCTGGGGTGACACTGTCTGGGCCTTGGGTTTGGAGAGAGCATGGACCATAGACTTATACACCCCACCCAACAGTGCCACCTGCTGCTGACGCGAAGGGCTGCACCCCGACTCCTGAGACCTAGAGCGGGACCCTCGAGGGCGGAGAGTCGGGCGGCTGAGTCGGCCACGCCTTGCCCCGCCTTCACTACTGGTGACTCCCTCCCCCGTCCCCTCTTTGACCTTCGCTGCTGCCCCGCTCCCGCCCCCCGAATGGCTGCTGAAGTGGCCAAGGCGACGAAGGCGGGTTTTCCAGTGGGCTTCTTTGGGGTCCAGGGGGTTGTGAAACTGGACAGACTCTGTGGACGGGCGGAAACTGACGTGGACCCCACCACTATGTCGTTTTTTGGGGTCAGAATGGGGCAAACTGGGTGCCTGTGTAATGTGGGATAGCTGCGGACTAAGCTCACTCTCGCTCGCTCTGTCTGTGGCATTCTGTCGGTGTAACTGTGTGACTCTGCTGCCCTCTGCCTGCTGTGAACTAACCTGTGAACCCTCCGTGCTGCAGCTCAAATCCCAGTCGCACTGTTCTAAGCACTCGTACAAACTTTTCTCGCTCTGCTCCATCTCCCTATCCCATTCCAGCGCCCAATCCCCGCTTGACCCAAACTGCACCTGCCTGCGGTTTGCACCCGCCCCCATTTTTTCCCCGAACGCCCTGATTTCCCCTACTACATTCTCTGTGCCACAGTACTCCCTGAAAGCGCTGAAGACGTCCTCCTCGCCCTCACCTTCGATCTGATTGGCGGGAGTGGCAGCAGGACAGGACCAATCAGGAATAAAGGGGGGTTCCTGCCCTGGCATCTGGCAGAGATGGTCGTAGATGCTTTCACCCAGCTCTAGGGACGCCTGGCAGTTGGGGGGTTGGAGTGGGGTCTGGGAAAAGTGGGGGGACTCGGTTGGGGCCGAGGTGGTGGTGAGGTTAAAGTGGGTGGAGTGAGAGGGGCTGTCAGAGACAGGAAGTGCACCTTTGACCCGCTCGGTGATGAAGGGCTCCATGATGTCAGAGGCGCTGCTGCTGCGGGGGAGGGGGGGCTGCTCCAGTTCACCGGAGGCGGAGAACACCTCAGAGGGCGGAGTCTCCTCGCTTTGAGAGCAGTGGCGAATCCGCGGCCCGCGTTGGACCACGGGGGGCTCCTCCAGGTCTGAACACCAACAAATATGAAAAGATCAGCATATTTGAAAATGCAAGAAGTATGATATCAGTCTTTTTATGAAATGAAGCACACAGCAATACTGTTCAAGATCAAATCTGTGTTAAACTACATGCAACCTAAGAGCAGTCTAAGAATTTCAGATACCTGAGGTAGGAGGTGGGCGGTATGAGTAATTCTACATCACAGTAAAGCTATATATATATATCATATGATGTTAACCTAAACTAAAAACATGTACTATATTTTGTCAACATACATTTAAATTTTGAAACATGTCATCACACCACCCTGCCCTACTAAACCATGATGAAAATTGTCATCACACTAACTCTTGTACAATATCACTGTGGCCACATTTTACATGCAAGAAATACATGCACACATACTAAAAAACAAAGTGCACATGAATCAAAACTCAAATTTTAAAAAATAAACTTAAACTAAAACCAAACCACAAGCAATCAAAATAAGCCAAAAACTTCAAAGATGGTTTCCATCCTGTCATTCACTGAAAAATATGCCAGATCTATCAAGAATGAAAATTCTGAAATACAACATCCAGACCAATAGGATGGTATAGAAAAGCAGACAGAGAGTAAACCTTATGAGGTTGTTTTTCCTCAAAAGATCTGGGTGTGAAAAGGGTTTATACACAGAGTCTACAGGCGATGCAAAGAGCAAGATGTGTAACACTGTATAACACTGTAGATTCACAAGGTCAAAACAATCAGCCACATATACAAACACTCTATAAATGCAGTGATATATAGGCAATTTTGGCCAATACATCTGATATGTACTTTTATTATGACTGATAACAATTAACAATGTCGGCTCATATGAATATAAGACTTCTGTTTGTTTTTACAGACTTAAAAACAAAAACTGGTGTTCAACAAAGATGACTAATGAAGAAAACAATAAAGTTTTATGAGAAAACGCAGATTAAACTTGTGTAGTGCTACTGTAACTTTAAAAGAGATTTACTGTTTGATATTATCAGACGATGCAAAAACTGTCAAACTGTTACGTGTAGCCATAAACACATGCATGCAAGACAGAAAGCAACTAAACGTGCACAAGACATCGTTAAAGCAATAATAATAGACTGAACACATTTACACTTAAACAAGTTCACCATGCCAACAAAATGACAATCACACACAGTATAAAAGGGCAAGCAGGGAAAGCTAATCTACAGGAAGTGTGCAGAAAGACACAAGCGGGAGCCGCAAACGCAGTCGGAGACGAGAGTGTTATACAGGCGTAGAGGGCTCTACCTGACAGCTCGTCAGCTAGGGGGGTGAGCACAGAATCGGGCAGGAGAGGGTGCACAGGGTGGATCAGGACAGGTGCGCTTTTAGCACTGCGGATAAAGGCGGAGGACAACAGACCGTCCCCCGTAGAGCAACTACGCAGAGCTACGGCACGCACACACCCAGAGAGAGAGAGAGACAGAGAAAGAACAACAGCAAAGCAGAGAGTGAGACAGGAAGTAAGAAAGATCAAGAAATAAGGAACAATGAAGGAATGGAGCAGGACGTGTTAGGAAGGAGGAAGACGTGATAAAAGGGGTGAAAGTTAGAGAGGGAGGAGACAAAGAGTAAGTGATGGTAAAAAGCAGTGAGCATTAGAAACAACAGAAGTGACCTGTGCACTGATTGAGCTGTTCATATCTGGTCCTGGTGAACCAGTGTCCTGTAGATTTCCATCCCTAATCAAACAAACCTGCTTGTTGTTTTCAAACAATCCTGAACATACACGTGTATACCCAGATGCCATATTCAACGCATTTACACATCCGCCATTTTGGAACGGTCAACATTTTGGTTGTTGTCGTCACTCAGTGTTTTCAGAAGATGCTACAACAGTGTTCAGCCTCCGAATAAAAACCCCCACAGAGATTAACATTCCCAAAGAAAGGGGATGCATTTTCACAGCTGAGAATATGTTGGTGTGTGTTTTTACATTCATTAACTCAACATTCCTGGTTTGAAAACTTTGGTGACATTTTAATTTTAACATTTCTTAATAGCTTTCATTTTTGCCTTGTTGTATTGTATAAGTTTAGCATTACAAATGTTTAGTTCTACACAACAGCACATAACATTAGTCGATGAATCAAATCTGCTTGAGCGTTCATGGACCAGCTTTGACTGTTCTAATATAGGGGATGACTTAAAGAGGCTCACAGGGACAGCTGTTAATGAGGTATGTATGTGTGTGTGTGTGTGTGTGTGTGTGTGTGTGTGTGTGTGTGTGTGTGTGTGTGTGTGTATGTATGTATGTATGTATGTATGTATGTATGTATGTATGTATGTATGTATGTATGTATGTACTCCTGTGTTTGATCAGAGCTGGAACTCAACTCTGTGACACTGGCGCTCCACAAATGAAGTGGAATAGCCCTGCTTTACATAATCCATAAGAGCTTCTCAGACTATATACACATGAACATTATAGATGTGGAATACTCTATTAATGAGGTTATAAAAACTTAAGAAACACATTTCAATATGATGTAGTACACACTCAAACTGTGCGCACTACAATAAGCAGTGAAGTACACTTTCAGTGCACAGAAGTATGCAAACTGAGACACAGGGTAAGCATGGAGAATATTATAAAACTGCCACTTTAACTCATTAAAGCTGCGATCTGTAACTTTTGCCTCTCTGTTGCCATCTCCGTTTGAAAAAAAAAATTGCAGGTTACTTTGTCAAATGAAGCCAAACTGACATTTCCCAGGAAATCCGACAGCTCAAATTGTAAATCATTATTTATTATAAACTTACTGTTGTGAATTGGGGTAAGGAGTTTGTTTTAAACACTGATATGTTATGTGCTTGTTCAATAATTGATTTTGTTCATTTTTAACCAAAAAGTTATGGATTGCAGCTTTAAGAATGGAGATATTACAAAACTGACTTTACTCCTTTAAAAAAATCTCAATTTTCTCAGTCTATCTGCATGAGAATAATTAAGTGATTCAGACAAAAGAGAGCAAAGCTCATATGGTCTCAAAGTTATGACCTAAAATATCTTCAGATCATGACAAAGTGAAGGGGACTGATGAGCAAACTCACCCACTGTCTTCTGTCTGACAATACTTCTGGCCTTCTCTATGCCTGGAGATCCAGCTGTGGTCGCACTACGCTGTCTCATCGCGGCTGCCTGACCGGGTGGGTCCCGACTCCAGCCTTTAGAGAAAGAGCGATCCACTGCAATTTTCTGCCCCTCGTGGGCACCACCTAGAGGTCACCAATAGAAATCTCTTATGTATGCTTACAACAGAGAGGCAGAACAGTTTGATTTGGCGTTTTCACTCACCTTTCCCTTTGTGTTTCTTCTGTTTCTGCTCGCTCAGTTTGTCCAAGGGAAGCTCGTTCAGATCCAGGTTGTACAGATTGCGCGCGAGCACCTTTGTCAGCGTTTCCATGGTAAGGGACCATTCGGTGACCAGCTCCTCCCAGCAGGTGAGAGAGGAGAGCACGGACAGCAGATCATCCCACAGCTCCCGAGAGATGTACACGTTCAGATTCCCTTTGATCCAGGCCACAATCAGAGTCTGACGGAAACAGTGTGAACGTCTTAAACCACAACGGCTAATGTAATACAATTAAAGTGTAGTCTATAATGCTGCTACTCATTTTATTAAACAGTACAACGCGGTTATTTAACTAAATATTAACTCAGAATTTACTGAACGTCTAGACACTTCAACCAAGCAGCTGCAGTTATTTGGTTCTATTTATTCATCAATCTGTTTTTATTGTATCTATAAACAGAGTTTATATATTACCCAGGCTGATGTATTGGTCACTGTACGCTTTGTTAGCTGGCTGTCATCATGTGTTAGTGTGAGGTACCTGAAAAACTGCCCCAGCCAAGCGGCCTGATAAAGTGTTACTCTTCTTGCCATGAGGCATGATGGATGGAGGTCTCTTCATCACACACTCTGTTACCCTCAGCAACACCAACAGAATCTGCTCCCTGAAACACACACAGATGCGCACAGACAGTGGCACAGAGAGAGACGCACGGAGAGAGACGCACAGGATCAGGTGGTTAATTGTGTAATTTTGTATTGAACTGCCATAGAGATGCTAAGCAGAGATCTGAGGTCAGAAAAATCCTCTTAATTTCTCGCTACATACTCAGCTCATCTCACAGACAACCTGAGATCTGAGTCATTTGAAATAAGCGCAGGGTTGTACCAGGTCTTTTGGTTCATGGTTTCATGCATGACCAGACTGCGGTATATGTTCAGCACACGCTTGCACATGTCAACATGTTCCTCCAGAAGAGTCTTCAGCTCATTGGCCGACTCCAGAAGGAAGACGTTAGAGGAGTTGGTAATAAAAACCTGCACGGAGAGACAGCAGCGTTTTTGAACAGTCGGGTTAAGTTTGCAGGTTTTCCACCCACTTTGTATTGTTACAATATTGGTAATATAAGCAAATTAACAATTTCACTCTTCATGTTACAGCGATTTTATTTACAATTTATTTTATTTACAAATTATTTATCTATTAGCAATAGTCTGCTGGAAGGTAGGTAGTAAAACTACAACACCCATAATACACTGGGTATGTCCAATCCGATTGTCTGTGGGTGGGGATAGAACAATGTGGAAGTTAAATCTGCTAATCTGCTAAAGGCCTGTGAGCTGTCAATTTTTTTTGGCTGAGAAATATACAATTAATTACAAATAAACAAATTCATTTCTTAGTCCAGCTAACGGTGAAAGAGCAAACATTGTCTATTTAAATACATTACTGATATTGTGACAATACAAAGCAGGTTGAAAATCAGCAAACATACATTTTAAAGGCACAGAACACAGTTTCTGAGAAAAAATTTAAAACTGAACCCCCACTCAAATATCAACAGATTTTCTCAAAAAATCGCGTCTGCTCTATGGTTACCTGCAGTGTAGCTTGAACACCAGCATGAACATTGTACTCGAGGACATCAGTGTCACATGACTTACTCCTGCACCAATCAGAGTTTCGATTGTGAAGGGACACTGTCAGGCCCATATCCTGAACACAGAAACAAAAACTCATTATAACAAACAAATGAGATCAGCTTACAGCATAAGCCTCAAATCACTGTTTCTTCATTGCTTAAAACTCTATGACAGACAAAACAAACAACGTTTGTTATATTTAAAAAATAGATTTAGAAAACCCCACCTCCTTTTCTTCATCGGCTCCTTGCTCGTGGGTGGAGTCCAGCTGCACTGAGAATCGCTCTTCTTCTGGCTCTCTCATGAACACGGGTTTATCCTGCTGGGAAATCCACTCCTGATACACCCTCACCACCTTACGCATGGCTGCAGCTTCACACATGGGCAACAGAAACGCCTGTGGGACATAAAACATACTTTTATATTCCGAGAGAATATATTCCGAGATCAGTGTTTAGAAGAATCAGGAGTGTCCAATCCTGCTTCAAGAGGGTCAGTGTCCTGCAGAGTTTAGCTCCAACCCTAATCAAACACCCTTGAACCAGCTAGGAAGACTAGAAGGTCTGTTGAGGCAAGTTGGAGCTGAACTCTGCAGGACAGTGGCCCTTCAGAACCGAGTTTGGACCCCCCTCATTTAAGCAGTATATATTTAGAGATCAGTGACTTCAGAGATTAGACTCTTTAGCTGTATACTGCTTCCTTCTTCTGAGTAACCCTTAAAAGATGGAAGTGTTAACTGACTTTGGAATAGAACTGAAATACTTAGCCAAACTTTGAGCTCTTTAAAATGTGGTCTGTAACAGTATCTTTTCACGTTTATTGTGTTCAGACAGAGCTGTGGGGTTCTGATTCATTGCGCTTCCTGTTTTGAAAGTGATCATCAGCATTTTTTACACTGGAACAAAAGAACTTCCCGAACATAAACAATCACCTTCTCTTATCTCCACTTCTTCAATATGGCTCACACTTCTTGTTCTCTTTGTATGATGTTTACATTTGTTAAACTCTTCTGTTCCCCTTATATGAGGAACTCTTCATGCTCATGGGAGAGTTACCTGCCGAAAGATCTCAGTGATGAAGTTGACGTTGGTTCTGGAGGAGCACAGGACCCGTCGGACCACCTCAATGTCTGTGAGATGTTCCTCATCCATGCTGCAGAGACTGGAAGTGCTGGGCTCTCTCTCGGTCAGGGTGCTGGTGTTGGAGTGAGACTGCTCTGGTTCGCCGGGCCCTCCTCCATCCAAAGCATCCGGTCTTGGACCTCCATCTTCTGCTCGGGCAGCCAGGCCGGCTGCTGCTCTCTGAAACAGTAACGATTTTTCAAAATAGTGTGTTACCTATGAAATCTGACCCAACAGCTCAATTTATAAATCATTATTACAGACTGAGAGTTTATAACTGGAGTAAGGAGGCAGGTTTGAACACTGATCTGATATGTCTTGCTCCACAATGATGTTCCAATGATGACCTGATGTTCATTTTAACCAAACAAAGTTACGGATTGCAGTTTTAATATATCAAGTGTGTAGCATGAAACATTGCGTAACCCAGGGTCAAAACTTGCCTTTAGTCATGGTTTAAGATGTTATCCCAGTGTAGAGTAAGAAAATAAGTTATCTTCCTTAAAGACAGCACTTTTTCATGGATCAAGTCTTGAAGGGTTCGAACCCACAACCTTTCAGTTTCCTGTCTTTAAATCTTTGAACCATATGGCCACACACCACCAAATGCATATTACACCTATTAAAAACTGTTAGTATTCCGTAATACGTGGACAGATCCCTCCATGCAGTTACCTGGATATTCTTTGGCACGTTTTCTCCTTCCACACCAGGGATGTGAGTTCCTGTATTTGATCTGGGCTCCAGCCAGAAGGACACCAGCCAGCGGATAAATATGACTCTGGCATTGAGGAAATTTTCTTTAGTGCAGTAGAGTGCTTCATTGGTCTCTGGGTCTCGTTTGACCACTATGTAGTAAGGCTTTGGTCTCATGGGTGGGACATCTTTTAAAACAGAACAAAAAACCGAATAAGACCTCGTAGATACAACCTGACTTTACCAAAGCAGATAAACCTTAATATCTTAAAAAAACAAGAAATAAATCATTTACTCTGAAATATAGATGCATAGCATTTGTCACAGGGTCTTACCCAGGACAGGACTGTACAAACTGGTCTCCTTGGAGAAGTTTGGGAAGATGTGGGGCAGGTAAAACTTTTTGAAATTGGCGAACAGGAAGGCAAAACCCTTTTCGTGGTTCTCCTTACACTTCCACTCCAGACTTTTGGCCTGTAGGGGGACAGAACACAGAAACAGCTGAGCACACGTACAGCAGCTGAATACAGCAGACAGCTTGTGTTCAGTGAAAGAAAAGTGGGGCTGGTAGAGGCAGGCAGCGCGTGGTACTACTGCATGTTAGGGAGGGTGTGAAGCAAAAGCAGAGCAGATCAGACGGCTGCACAGAGCATCTTAGGTCAGCTGCGTGCAGATCCAGGGTCAGTGGCCAGTAAGCTTGCTCCAGCAGGTTCCCCAGCATAACCATTAGCATCAGCAGGGTTAGTAGAAGGGGAAGAGTACCTGGTTTACCATGTATTTTAGAAGAGCCTCCAGGAAGTAGCCGGTTAGATCCTCCTGGGATTTATCTCCTGACTGGGGTGGCACCAGCGGGCTGATCTCCTCTCGAGTTACTTGGGCTTCAACAGAGGACAAAACCAACTATTAATAAAGACTGTTTTCCAAATTAAACAGTGTAGCGGGAGAAATACATGTTTAATTCATTACTGCTGCTTAACACAATGCTTGCTTAGCGAACTATAAAGCTATGCAATACCGCTATATAATGCTGTATTTATGCAGATAACAAAGGGGATGTTCTTAAATGGCTGTAGTGGAATTTTTGCACATACTAAATAATAAATATATAAACCACTTGCAGTTTGGTAAGCTAGTTTTAAATTAGCTTCCATCAAGACACAAGGAGTTTGAAAGACAGCAGTATCTCAGAGTCAACACTGACACTCCTGAAGGTTCAGGGGAGGGCTGATCAGATTATCCAGGGTTCGAGGACCCAGCTCCGACTGCGGTGCTGGGAATCCTGGAATGAGACAGGCAAAGATCCAGAGCTGCTCTCTCATGGCATTGTGCTGGAGAGCTTGCATCCACAACAGAAACAAACGCACTCCTTCCCTCCGAATCTATACAACACACACACACACACACACACACACACACACACACACACACACACACACACACACACACACACACACACACACACACACACACACACACACACACACACACACACACACACACACACACACACACACACACGAAGATCGAAACGAGGTAATCCATAAATTGGAGGCATACAAATTAAACACCAGTACCATTAAAACAATCAAGTCTTGGGTCAAACATAAGAGGTTTTGCGGTGAAAACCAGCTGAATGCCATAACTGACCAATCAGAATTAATTATGTAATATGTAATTAATGTATGTATTAATGTTTTTTTACCTTTAGGGAGTTTCCAGTGTGCAGCAGTTTCTTCAAAATGAGACCTATAAATCAACACAACAATTTATCCATAAACTTCCATGAACATTGTGACATTTGAAATTCAGCAGAGGTGCTTGTTGTACATGGATATACTAAAGTATTATTTATAATGTCAATGGTCTTTATTAATATTTTGTTAAATATTCAAAGTTTATTGTAGTGGACTGTGAGAGCTCTCGGTCAGATCTGGGTCTCTCTGGGCTCCAGGTCTTTGGCATTCTCTGTTTCTCTTGGTGATCTGTGTATCCTTCTGCTAACAGACTTTAGCGCAGAGGAAAAGGACAGACCACCTTCCAGTACAACACCTTAGAACAACACTACAACCAGAAGCATAATGTGACAAACCCTGTACATGTTAATCTGAGTATTTGTCCTAACCAGGGTTGTCACATGACACAGAAACATTTACCTATGCTGTGAAACTGCCATCGTCCTTGTATTCGCTCAGGCAACAGCTGTAAGATTTTCTGCAGGGGAAAGACAAAGTCAGAGGCTGTGCATAACATCCATATATAATACCATCATGTCAATCACTGTGTTGTAGCATTTACATTTCTGTAATGACAACACATTCAAGCTTTACATTTTATCAGAATGTGTGTTCCTTGGGAATCGAACCCACAACATTTGTGTTGCCAAGACAATAACAGTGTAACATTTTCTGTAACAATATTTCATTGGTCAAATATTACAGACCAAGTGTTTATCAGTAATTCTATTAGAAATGTATATTACAATAATAATAATAATAATAACAATAATAATTTTATATTAAAAATGTACATCATCAAATGCAGAAAAAGTAATAATCACTTTAAATGTTTATACACTCTCGTTGTCTACTATTTTCATTAAACCATTACCATCGTTTTTTAAAAAGGTCTTGAAACACTTTCCAAATGAAGTGTAATGTGTGTTTACATTCACAAAACTGATGAGCAGAGTTGTTCAAACACGCATTTCTAAATTCCTTACGATATTACAACAGTCTAGAATGTTGCAACAAGCAGACATCACCCTTAATCTAATCCTGATGGTGGATTTAAACAGACATCTATGTGTGTCTTCAAACCACAAACTCATGGGAGCAGAGCAGGTGAGTGAAGCCTAATGCATGACTCAAGAGTGTGTTCACTGTAGGGTGTGGCACGAACACCTGTTTTATCTGCTGTGTGTGTGTGTGTGTGTGTGTATGAGAGACACATCAATAATCTATCAGATGCATGTCAAACATTATTTAATGAATGATCTAATGTCTGATAGCCCCAGAAAATACAAATGTAAAGGGGTGTAAATGTCAATACAAACAGAGTTTCCTAGGCCAATAAGTGTCACAAACCTGTTTAGGCGCACATGCCAGTGTGAGTTCATGTGTTAAGTGTTCCTGTAGCTCAGTTGGTTAGCAACACAAAGGTGCCCTTGGGTAAAAGCATCTGGCAAATGCATAAGTGTAAAATTTAAATGTGATTTTTCTACCTGTCTTACCTCAAAAATGAACAGAATAGAGTCAAGCTCCTCTCGTTGTGATTTGTGACCTACAGGAAGGAGAAAATGAACAGAAAACAGAGAATATTACCCAGAAACCCACGGGGCAGCTATTAATAGCTCAACAAACAAGGATTACGCATCTTCTGTGTAGTACACGGAAACATGGAGCATCAAAACAAGCTCAAAACATCCTTGTGCACTGTGACCCAAAGACATGCGATACTTATATCTGAGTAGTGCTATAAATGCACTGAACAATTTTCAGTCTGTAAGTTATGAACATTTCCTGAATATTTGATATTTGTTTATTTAGTTTAATGCAATAGAAGATTTAGGAACAAGAACACTTTTGGCTCAAACTGCTTGTGAGGTTTCATCATTTGTGATTTACTCTGAAAAAAACTATCTGCTCAATAAATAAATGTAAATCGCAATATTTAAATTGTTGCTTAATTGTATAACGCCAGCAGAATCGTTGACTCTTTAATATCTCACTCAGTTTATGGGCAACTAAGGCAAGAACATTACAACCAAAAATTCGGTTCAAATATGGCTATGATGGTCAAAACATGATGCTGTCTAGTTAGGCAGCTCACTAGGTTTTGAAACGCAGCCCTTGTATGCTACATGAGAGGTCAAAAGCAGTGAGCAGCTCTTTGAATACTCAGTAAACGGCTGTGCAGTGTTCCGAGACATAATGAGCCGGTGACTGGGAATGGGTAACTAGAGGCTAGTTAATTTCAGTCAAAACAAACCAATTCATGGAAACTTGTTCATTAACATTCTGACTTCTTACTGTGTGTATGCAGAGAGCAAACACAGAGCATACCAGCTGTCATGCGAGCAAAACAATGCAATTCTGACTGAAGAAACATTAAGCCACAGAAATCTTGAGCAGAAATCATTCTGAAGAGACACACACATTCCACAGCAGATAAGAGAGAGATGAGATGAAAAACCTCACTCTTACCTTTCTGTTTCAGGTTAACCTCGATGGTGACAAAGTTTTCAAAAAACACATAGTAGATGTGAGAGTAATTCTGTTCGAAAAGGTGCTTGAGTTCCACGGGCTCTGCATTTTCTACGAAAACACAAAATGATAAATATATTACTAATTAACCGGCGGGCTATTGCTTTTTCCAAAACAGCTTATAGAACACTCAGGGACTGCTCCTCTGGACAAACCTGAGGTTATGCTCATTAACCAAGCCCTGCTGGATTTAAAACCAACAACCCTTCGGTTACCAAGTCGAGCACCAGTCCATACCATCCCAGAATAAGCATACAACAGTCCCTAAATGTATTTAGACACTTAAACCACACTTAAACTGTATGACTGTCATTTCATCAGATAACAAAATGTTTAATGGATTGGAGACACAATGTCCATTTAACAAGGTTAAACAAACAAATGCATTAATTAATCACCTCCAACTCGTCAGTAAATCTCATATTAATGGTCCAACATAGTTTGTTACCCATGACATGGTAGTGCTGCTGTTAGCATGAAGGGTTTTCAAAGGGTGGCTAATTAAATTCCACTGTGTGACAGAACTGCAGTGAGGGTGAGAACAGAGAAGGTCAGAAGTCAACATCACCCCCTCCATCTGCATGGTGTAAACACACGCCTCACAAACTGACGTGATGAAGAGTATTTTTCTGCTGATCTTTTATTGAGAGTCTTCATCAACACTACACAAAATGCATACAAATTAAACTTTACTGACAGCATTCACAATTCAATATTCGATCATCTATTTTATAACTACTGTAACGAGCAACAGTTTTACTTCTGTTGAATTAAAAACTGCATTGTTCAAATCCTCAAAAGCTGCAATCCGTAACTTTTTGGGTTAAAAATGAACAAAAATTGAGCAAATACGTGACAGATCAGTGTTCATCATGATCTCCTTAACTTACACTGATTCACAAAGGTAAGTTTATAATAATGACGTAAAATTTCAGCTGTTGTTTTGAATTTTGCGGGAAATGTTCGTTTGTAAATAGAAAGGAGAATATCTACTATATGTCCGGGTATTGTAGATGATGCAGTGTTTATAGTTCTTGCAGCAGTTGTGTAGAATTTAAACTTGTCATCCACGTTAAGAAAATAACGCCCCAAGTACCTGCAATTTTACGTTTTAAACAGAGATGGCGATAGAGAGGCAAAAAGTTATGGATTGTAGCTAGTGCAAGTACATGAGTTATAAGTATCATCACAAAAATGACATCACGTAAGCACACAGGATGTGAGACGGCCTTTTTACCAAAGATAACCTCCACTTAACCTGCTGCCAGGCAACCGTGTCAATATTTAGACCTGAATCTGGTCCACACGCAGTCCAGCTCCACTCAACATCACTGCTGCATCCAGCCCTGATCACAGGCTCCCCTAGAGTCTAGCAACATGAGTCGAGTGCCTGTACCCAGCATGTTTACAGAGCTGTTAGCCAGCATGCAACACCAGAGGCGACACAAGACCTGGCCCAGATAAACGCTGATAAACATTCAGGCCAAGGGTGACATCTGTCATAAGAGAGACGCAAGAATCGCTGGAGGCGCTCGGCTTGTTTAGCAAGTATCTCTGGACCTCCATACAGATAATCCAGTGAGGTACAGCAGTAAATGAGAGCTCTACATCTGTAGCTTTAAGAACAAACAGATCGAGGAGACATTTGGCTGAGAATCCAGTGCAGAAGAGAGAACAGGCAGCTGCGTGCTACAATGAATGTCGGAAATATTTGTGATCTAAAATAGAACCCTGCAGATAAAGCCAATGTGCTTGAGAGCCAACGAGCATCTCACTGAGAAGCTCCAAAAATCACAAGAAAGGCATTCTTTGACTTTGCAAAAATGCATCTTAAAACCAGAACTAGTCTAGGGGTGCTTCTCAATTCTTATTTGTGCATCCTCATTTCCCTTCCTCGCACCTTAGCTCCACCCCCTTAGGACATGACGCAAGGATGTAAGGACGGTGGGGAGAACAAAAAACAGTTTTGCAGAGGAAACACCTAAGTTTACTTGCTCATGCCTCCCCAGGAAGCTTCCTCGCTCCTCGTTCCTCGCAGTGCAATGGGAGAATTGAGTTATTCTTCAAGATGGCTGACTTTGACTGGTTTCTGGGTCACAGACTGGAGAACAGAGGAGCGAGGCAACGAGGAAGCTTCAGAGTATTGAGAAGAACCCTATATTTCTATATTTTCAAGGAGAGAGATTTCCCATGCGAAAAGGTCACTGCCACAATGCTAAGGTGCTGTGTGGTTGCTAGGGGGTCTCTAAGATATTCCTGATATGACTTAAGTCCCTCTCTCAACATAATACACCTGAAAGTCAGACCACTTAAAGAAAATTAATATTCATCATTCACACTGTAGCATTAACAATTCAGGACTAGCTAATCTACAAAGTTTCTTAATCGTTTAAGTTAAAGCACTTACCTCATTTACCTCAAACCACTAGTAATGGCTTTGTTTGCCTTAATAAGTTACAAGGCAACACTATTACTATTGCTCAAACTGATCATCTATTTTATAATGAATCTAAATTAAACTCTGAGTGAGCTCATAAGCTACTACAGCACAGTAGCAATCTGTTGTGATCTCACTTTATGATTGACTTCACATAAAATATTACTGCTGATGACATCAGCATTTCTCAATTCCAGCATGTTTCAGATGGAGAGAGATTAGCACAGGAATGTTAATGCATCAATGTAGGCCCAGAGCAGATCAAGCCTCGCTGCCAGCGCACAGTTTGAACTCTAAATATACTTTATTGTTTCAGGATGCAAACATTCGAAGAACTGCTTGTTCTGGCGTCAAATCTCCAAACTGTGTGACTGTTATCAGAGTCTGACGTTTTTCTGCAAACACACCCGTCTGTTTATTTCAATACACTTCCGCAGGTCCAACAATGCACAAAAGCTGAGCAGGGAACAAGTCTTTTATAAGTGTGAATGTCCTGTTATATGTGTGAACAGTCTATCGCTTGAGAAAGCATTGCATCACACAGACTGAGCGCAAATAACTTAAAATGGGCCTTCAGTTATGTTGTCTATATAATATGTCATGCTTATTTCATATTTAGCATAATTCACATGTTATTACACTAATGCATAACATTCAACCTGCTACACTGGACATGATGGTAAAGTTACTGTAATCTCTCACAGCGACATTTCAACGTCTGTTTTGTTTTTTCTTGGAGTGATACAGTGATGCAGTATTCATAGCAACACAGTTTTCAGTTTCAAAACAGCCATCAAAGCAGAGCAACACAATGGCAGCAGGAAGCCAGAAAATGCCACACAGAGCAATACAGGAAAAGGGTCGTGAACAGTAAACAGTAGCCACTCAGTCCGACATTTCAAACCCTCAAACGTCACCAAAGACAAAAGCAACTGCACAATTACCAAGTGAAATCTGTGGCGTTACATAAAACGTTTTCATGTCCAGCATTCACCAGGAAATCTGTGCGCTGTTAAAGCCAAACAACTCAGGAACAATCCGAGACGACTGCTTCTGACTTCCGAGGCTAATCCCAAAGGAAGTGCTGGTTTATTTCTGTTATTCCCTGATACAATTCACTGATTTCTGTTACACCCAATCCTGCTGCCCACCACCCGAACAAGAGCCCAAATCTTCAGTCACTGAAAGTCTTGTGTTTCTCCAGTCCATCAGGGCCTGTCTGAGCAATGACACATCATATTACATTCAGGACAATTCATGATAAAGATGAGACAAACCGAGAACAAAATGCACTGAAGAGGAAACAACTGCATCTAAATAAATAAACTCCTTATGAAAGTTAAAGGGGAAAACATCCATCTATAACTTATCCGCACTGGCACGAACAGCAGCCAGCAATTCAATCAAACTTAAAAAAGATGTAGACTTTAAAAATGAGAGCATGTTTGATATCTATGCACCAGTTTTGTACGCTGTCAAATCTATTGGACACCATATTGACAAGAGGCTCCAATATAAAGCAATGCATGTCCTATCACAACACTGCGAAAACACTTCACCATGCAAGAAAACCATAATAAATAACTGCACAACAAGCCATATTACTTAAACCAAGCTTGCCATCTCTGGAGTTACTGCCTGTATGCTTTATAACACAAAATAAAGGTGAAACCCCACGACCGCTTCATTCTCATAACCCTACCTAGCATGCTAGCTCTCGCAAGGCAGCACTAACCCTGTAAAATCACGAATAAAACCACGATTTCTCACCTATAACGATCCTCAGGTGTTTCAGTCTGGTAAGCACGTCCTTTTTGGGGTCCAGGACTTTCTGTGTCGATTTCCTGACATCTCCATGAGGTTTTTTGGAGAACATTCCGAGATGTTTTGAGGAGCTAATGTTAATCTTCAGGTAATTCCTCGATCATGGACGAGTTTGTCAGATTCACGGACAGATCGCTGTCGTGGCTCGTAAGGAAACGGGATTAAAGAGGGGCCAGGCGTGCATGTTTGCAGAGGAGGTCAGACAAAAGAAAAACTGCAGGCAGTACTCCTCTGTGAACTACACACACCTCTCTGAAGATCTGAAAACATGGCGGAGGACGAGACGTGAACTAACGCCTTCATCGATGCCAGAGATATTCAACACGCGCATACGGTTCAGTCACTGCTGCGCAAACCGTGCACAACTTGATCAGATGTGTGCAATAAAACATGATCGGATCTGTGCAAAAACATCATCAGGTCTGTGCAAAAAACATGATCAGATGTGTGCAAAAAAACATGATCAGATCTGTGCAAAAAACATGATCAGATGTGTGCAAAAAAACATGATCAGATCTGTGCAAAAAACATGATCAGATGTGTGCAAAAAAACATGATCAGATCTGTGCAAAAAAACATGATTAGATGTGTGCAAAAACATGATCAGATCTGTGCAAAAAAAAAAAAAAAAACATCATCAGGTCTGTGCAAAAGAAAAACATCATCAGGTCCATGCAAAACATGATCAGATCTGTGAAAAAACATGATCAGATCTGTGCAAAAGAAACATGATCAGATCTGTGCAAAAGAAAAACATCATCAGGTCCATGCAAAACATGATCAGATCTGTGAAAAAACATGATCAGATCTGTGCAAAGAAACATGATCAGATCTGTGAAAAAACATGATCAGATCTGTGCAAAACATGATCAGATCTGTGCAAAGAAACATGATCAGATCTGTGCAAAGAAACATGATCAGATCTGTGCAAAGAAACATGATCAGATCTGTGCAAAAAAACATGATCAGATCTGTGAAAAAACATGATCAGATCTGTGCAAAAAAACATGATCAGATCTGTGCAAAAAACATGATCAGATCTGTGCAAAAAAACATGATCTGTTTGCAATCATTCAGTTTGCATTGCACCCACCCCCAACTATCTTTCTTTCTTTTCCCACTATTTGTCATTCTTTTATTTGTTTCTTTGTCTTTTTGTTATTTGATGTTTGTATTGATATTTTATTTCTGTAATTAACAATAATATACTGTCAGACTGCATGTTGACTTAAATGAAAAAGTACCCAATAACAAACGTGTTTGGACCATTTTTCAAAAACAAAATGTCATTTCACAAAGAGAGATTTGCTCCAATATTACTTTGCTTTATTGGTTCCTTTCAAATATTATATAAATATGAATATTTCAAGTTGATAAACAAGCGTTAGGTTTTACATACTTTCTATTTTGTCAGCCTCTTATGTAGTTTCTTTAATGATGGTAAACAATTATTTATTTGCCATTACAATGTTGTTGAAAGATTTTCGGTCGTAATTATGTATTCAGCACTATCGAAGTTCATTAAACTTCATAAAAAATGAAATATATTTATTTAATGAAAAAGAAGAATGTAGTATTGCATTTAATAACCTCTTAATTTTGTTAGCTAGAAATGTATTCATAAGCAATAGCCTGCTTGTAGTTTTCCCTTATTTTAGTTAGATTTTTTTTAAACTTTAAATAATAGCAGTGTCAAATCCTTTTTGTAAAGTAATACGATAATACGTTTCCAGGTCCGTCTGAATGATGTTTTAATTCAATGTTTTAATCAACAGTAATTGTTTGCTTCAAACTAAATGAAACGAGAACGACAATCTATCGCCCCGTCGGCGATAGATTGATACGGTCTGTTTTTAAAGCCGTAAAAACACAGTGCGAGTGACGCCATGGAAATGTAGTTCTCTTGTCGACCAGAAACAGCGGTGCTGCAAGGAGCTGTGTCCCAAAAAAAACTACAAACCCCAGTCCCACAGCAACGCAGCGTCCGCGCCGGAGCCCAAGCGTTTGACGGGGTAGCTTGGTTAAAAGAAGTAAAAGGTTGATGTTTTAGAAAAGTACTAAAAGAGGACGAGCGACTTTACGTGAAACAGATCTCACTGTATGAAGAATAAACGAAAAATAATGCTAACTCGCCGGATTTAAACGTTTGTGCGCGACACGCGTAGATGTGTGTGTTTGTTTTGTTTTTAGCACTAACAGCAAGCTAACATACGCCTCTAAATCGGGCTTCTCGGGGTACTAGTTTACTTTGTTAGTCGGGTTATTGTATTAGTCGGGTTATTTTATTAGTCGTGTTACTTTATTAGTCGGATATCGTCATTTTTGTGATGCCAGTGCACGCGAGAGAAAAGAAAGAGAGCAATCATGAAGAGATGGAGGTGGATTTCGCCGAGCAAGACGGGAGCAGCACAGAAGACGAGGACACCGAGACTTCTTCTGTCTCCGAGGATGGAGAAAGTTCAGGTGACGAGCAGAGCTTTGACACACATAGATAATGACATAAAACATGCATGCTTTATTAGTGCCATGGGTGAAATTTCAATACGACAGCAACAAGACACGTATCTGATGAATAAGGGATGCTGCCAGTCTCATGCTGCCAGTCTCATGCTGCCAGTCTCATGCTGCCAGTCTCATGCTGCCAGTCTCATGCTGCCAGTCTCGGATTCAGTGCTTTGACTTTACTTTAAGTCTAAATTCAATTTGCAGAAATGGACGATGAAGACTGTGAACGGAGAAGAATGGAATGCATCGATGAAATGACCAGTCTTGAGAAACAGTTCACTGATCTCAAAGACCAGTGGGTACATTTATTATTTGTTCTGATGTTTTTATTTCTCCATGCACACGTGCGTACACACAAGTTACCTGAAATACACATTTTTCAACACTTAACATGCAGCGCATGTTTTTCATTAGGTTGTACAAAGAGCGTCTGAACCAGGTGGATGCCAAACTACAGGAAGTGATGTCAGGAAAGGCCCCCGAGTACCTGGACCCTCTGGCTGCACTTCAGGAGAATATGCAAATTAGAACAAAAGTTGCAGGTCAGTTTGATTCTTGCATCTTAAGACTTTCCAATAAACATCTTATGTTTGTTAAAATGTACTTTATGTGACTTGATTAGAATACTGAAGAGGCATTTTGCTAAATATACACATTTGTAGGTATCTACAGAGAGTTGTGCTTGGATTCAGTGAAGAATAAGTACGACTGTGAAACACAAGCCGCTTTCCAGCATTGGGAGGTGAGGATTTTAAGATGTACTGAACTCTATAGTCACTATAGAGGTATATAGGAGTGTTATTGTCTGAAACGATTGATTTCTCCAGAAAAAGCTGCCAGTTACAACCTTTAAAAATGAAGCTTCATAATCTCAGACATGCTCTTTCAGAACGTGCTCTAAATCTGTTCACCTGATCTCTTCCAGAGTGAGAAGCTGTTATTATTTGATACAGTTCAGAGTGAATTAGAGGAGAAGATCAGACGCCTGGAGGAAGACCGTCACAGCATTGACATTACCTCAGGTGCTGGAACTGTGTGAACAGACAATCCTGTTTTCTCATACGCTTCGGTTTTCATGTCATTTATGATTGTTTCACTGTACTTCATCCACAGAGCTCTGGAACGACGAGTTACAGTCCAGAAAAAACAAGAGGAGAGATCCGTTCAGTCCAGACAAAAAGAAAAAGCCAGTGGTTGTGTCAGATATCCTTTACCACACAAATCATGCATTTGCTTAAAATACAGTATCATTTGTCAGTTTCTTAACACGGGCACGTCCATATATTGTTTATATGCTGCAAGATCTGGATATACTGGAGGACTGGACTGCCATCAGAAAGGTTATCAGTGTAAAACTCTCACGGTTTAGCTCTATGTGAAGAGCAAAGTGCCTTGTTTTGTTATACAAGTGTATGTAAGTGTAATGTATTTTATTTATGTCTTGTAGGCCATGGCAACATTGGGACCTCACAGAGTTAAAACTGATGGTAAGATCATATTTTTTATTCTAGGGTAATGCATGAAGTACATTCACAAGGCCTTTTTTGTTGTGTAAATGCATAAAACAAGTATTTGCGCATCACATTTAGCAAGATTTGAACCAACAACCTTTCTCTTTCCACCTCAGATTCTCAGACTTATGCCAATATTATGACTTTTGGTTACTAGCTCAAATGTTGCAGATCTAATCTAATTATGAGAACCTCAAGAAATAGAGAGATTGAAAAAAATGATAGTATATCTCTAATACTAAAATGACCTTAAGCAGTGCACTTTATTTGCTCTGGATGAGTCGATGACCTGTTAGTGTGTCTCCATCACATGTCTGTGTTGTGTAATGATATTGCCTTATTGTTATCTGTTCATGATGTTATAATAGTAACAGGAGATTTTTGCATTATTTTGATGTAGTCACGTCCTCAAAGAGCGACAAACACCAACACAGCGCACGCTCAGAGGACGGACGCTTGTTTTACGATGGCGAGTGGTACAGCCGTGGCCAAGCCATATGTATAGAAAAGAAAGATGATTATCCAACGAGGTGAGAGATTTGAGTAACCGTCTCTGAGATGCGCTGAAGTCTATATTGATCACTCTGCAGCACTTTGGCCAGACGTTTGTGAGTTATTCTTCTCCACTGTCTTCTGTTTTCAACAGCGCTGTAATAACTACAATCAATCATGATGAAGTCTGGTTCAAACGGCTCGATGGGACCAAGTCAAAACTCTACATCTCACAGCTGCAGAAAGGCAAATATACCATAAAACATGCCTGATCTGTGCTAGACCGGATCTACAACAGACCTGAGCTACATAAGGCCTGATCTACACTGGACTTGATCCATACCAGTTCTGTTTTCTTTAGATTGCCATTCAGAAAAGTGTCATTTATTGTACAGTATATCATGTTTAAATACTTTATTTGGTGTTTAAAAACATAAAGTTGGTGTTTGGTCTGAATGTGAAGGCAACAAAGTTGATGTTGTTGTATTTTTGTTCAGTGCAGTGCCATTTTGTAAGATTATTACTGCTATGTACAAGTTCAGAAATGTAATGTAATTGCAGGCTCAGTTACAAACTGAGATGTTGTACTTTTGTGTTTTCATACTTGGTTCATTCTCCATGTAAATTCTGCTAGTTAACAAGATCAAGTCAGTTCATTTCATTTAACCAGTTAATTTCAGTTAAGATCATTTTCAGTTAAACGTTTACCTTCTCAAGTCTGGTGAAGTTTGGTATGGTGTACAACTGAAATGTCTGCTCACCAGATGTTGAATTTTATCTTTATATAGATACAATTTACACTTTGAAACTGGCCATCATCAGTGACTTTTTATTTTTGACAGTGTGATTAATTATTCTTGTTCGTGCTATATCCTAAAAATGCCATGCAGACCTGCATTACCTTCAGGAGAGAATAATCGAGACATTACCACAGTATTTGAAAGTCTCAGCTGTTAATCAGGAAACCGTTTTAAGGTTAAGATCTCGCTGCTGTATTTACAGTCTGAACAAGTGTTTAATACTTCATGTGTATTTCAGTTCTGGTTCAATGTTCACTGGGGTTACAGCACCACCCTCTGATTTTCTTGTTGTACTGTACTTACTGTTTTTATAGCCTTTGTTTCTGATTTATCCATGTTTTTGATACTTCTGAATGTTTTTTTTAATGAAGTGACATTGAACAAACTTTCAAATACAACATTTTAATATACAAACCTGTTTTCTTTTAACACTATAAATTTACATTTTTTTGGTGCCACTAGATTATAGTGTCATTTTAATTATAAAGCAATTATTGCAACAATGTGGTTAAAACAGAGTCAAAAGAAGCTTTAAACCTTCCCAGTTTCTATCATTTTAGCATTATAGGCTAAACAGTTTTGTGTCTCAATGGTTTCAGTTTGTTAATAACTAGTATACAGAGGTAGATGCATAAATGTCCTTTATTTTAAGTAGGAAATTCAAATGCAATTTTGTTGACAACAGAATGCCAGACAGTAATTCAGGAATACAGTACATTGAGTGAAGAAGAACAAGAACATGAATTATTACATATTTCTTAAACATTAATATGATTTAGGCAAAGATGCTCATAGAAGCATTTGGGTAATGTTACAATGCTAATTATGCAACATAAAAACTGAAAAACTAAATTTAGATGTCTGAATAGCACAAGTTGCATAGATTGACTGTACAAACCACTGGATTCCACTGACCTCCAGGTGACACTCCAGTGTGTGAGGATATAAATGTTAGCGCGGCAACTTCAGGAATAAAATAAGAAACTGCATGAAAATACATAATCCTTCACCAAATGAAGCACTTTTAAATCATGTACAGAAGGTCATATATTTTCAAGTTAGCATTCATACACTGATGATCTTCATATATAACATTGAGCAAATAATCTGTAACGGAAAGTGTAAGATAGCTGTTATAAAGAACAATTAAAATACTGTTCCAAAATGTATACATAAAGTAATCATATTCTAATCATTATACATATTCTATTGTAATCTCAGTGATCGCCAAAACAATCCTCCAAACATCCCAGAGGTCTTAGGCAAAATTTTTCTCTTCTACATTGATGTTCTAAAAAAAACACGATGAGTGTGCAAATAAATAAAAAACTCACTGTCTGCTATGCAACATCTGCGAGCTCTAAAACATTTGAATAAATGGCTAAATAAATGCTAAGCAATAGCACATATTTGAAAGGTACAGGATGTACAATATTTTAGTTTGTATACGTGCCTTCCTGAAGAACAGACCTTCTATAATAAGACCTGGCGTTAGTGTGTTTAAATAGTCAATAAACCTCGTTCAGTGTAAATATTTTCCAGAAGCTGAATCAGCACTGCATCTGTGTTTACAAAATCTCTGCAAAAGAAAGTCTAACACGGTCCACAGCGTCATTCATACAGGTGCTCTCTGTACGGTTACGGTAATGAGGTCTCTGAGCCATCGTTCTAAAGTTCTGAAGCAATTCAGACTGTTCTTCCACAATCTCCATTCCTGTCTCACCAAACCAGTCACACCTGCAGTCAGTCGCAGCTGTGGGGCCCAGCGCAGAGGGCAGCTGGAGAAATCTCGCAACTTCACGCAAACTTTTTCTTGGTTGCAGTGAAACGTTCCATGTACTGAGAAAAATAAGGTTGAAGACACATGCTTATGTGAGAACAGACAATGAGAAATGAAACGACTCGAAACAGTGAATGTAAACAATTCAAATGACAGTCTTAACCAGGTGGTGCTGGAGGGCATGAATCCACCGCTATAAAAAATTGTGTTTAAATCTAAAACTTTCCCACTTCTAAAATCCTGTTACAGTTCTGGAGAAAGGTGGTAAAGATGGTAGAGAATTTGTCTTTGTTTCAAAAATAAACACTTTGACCTGTTTTATTTTGCATTCAAACTTTGAAACACGTGATATTTGCTGTGGTGGATGAGAAACACAAAACCACACAGGATGTCTTAAGACAAACAAAATCACATTTGTAACTGGAGTAAATGTTTAAGATATGTTTAAAGCTTTTCTTGTCTTGTATATATTTAGCCAAAAGTTTCAAGCCTGACTCAAATCGGAGTTGATTTTTAAAGTGTTTTACCTTATCATACCCTTCCAGGTCACGCAACTGTTTAACCTCAAACAGGTTTCCCTCCACAGAGAGCAGAGACACCTGAGAGTCTGTGAGGATGGAGACGGGGATGGAGGAGAGTTCCAGACAGTTCTCTTCCAGACGCAAGACCTTCAGTCTGGGAGCACGAGACACCTCGGGAGAGAGGCCTGAAATCTGAACAGCACAAAGACACCCAGACAACTTCAACACCTAATCTAAGACTGCAACATTTCTGCAGATACATGCTGTTAAAGGCAATTTGTTCCAAAAACATTTTTGTTGTGCTGTTTGAAGGTCTTCTCACATCCTGATAGCAAAGTAAAGTGATCTAAATATTTATATATATTCTGTGGAATCCACAGGATCATTAAAAAGTTCAATCATTCAATCACACTCGGTCCGAATCCAATGATAGGATGTCCTTCTTTCCTGTCAAAAAATGTATGTGTTCATGTGTATTGGAGGAGGCGTGGCTTTAGAGATTGCTCTGAAGGGAGGGCCAGATTTTTGTTTTTGCTAGCATCTCTGAAATTGCCTACCCTACCTTTAATAAAAGCATCTACTAAATGAATAAATACAATTTCATGAGAAACACTCATTGAAACTCACCTGGTTCTGGTTGAGGTTGATTTCAATGGCCTGCAGTTCAGCCACCGCTGCAGGCACCAGCTGGATCTGATTTTTAGACAGGTCCAGAACGTCAAGATGGCGAAGGGAGCCAAGCCCACTGGGAAACTCTTTAAAGCCATTGGCCGACAGGCTGAGGGTGCGCAGGGCCTTAAGCTGACTCATGGCTGCAGGAAGCTGCTTCAACTGGTTCCCATTTAAAATCAGAGTCTCCAGCTTCTTGAGTTTCCCGATCTCATTGGGTAGATTGGCTGTACACAAAAAAAACACACAATACACAATTTACCATACAGTCATCATAAAACAGGAGCAGAGATCAAATAAAACTGTTTGTTTGACTATGCAGACATGCATGTTATTCCGATATTAACCTTTGACCAACATATATCAAGACCTATTTATAATTAAGCCCCTTTGCGACTTGGGTGTTATTAATTTGCCATGCAAAAGGTCAGCCAATAACAAAGGTCATTTACAGTAAGTACAGTAGGTAAAGAAAGTACAGTAGTCCATTGAATTGGTTTGAAATGGTCAGTAAGAGGGCGGAAAGTCGTCATGCAAAACCGTGTGTAGAATTTAAATTGGATGAATTAAAAGCACAACGCAAGACTCTGCAGCGGATGATCTACATGACAGCCACAGTTAACTGCTGTATGTGTTAACACTCACTCAGTTTATTGTTGTTAATGGTGAGACTCTTGAGCTGCTGGAAGCCTCCTATGAAAGCAGGAAGCACCTCAATTTTGTTGCTGGACAGATCGACTGTCCGCAGGTTTGCAGTCAGCCTCTGTAGCTCCTCTGGGAACTATAAAAACAGACAGCCTGTCAATGATCCACCAGAACACTACAGCTGAATATCATTACAACAGGCCTGTCAGTACCTCAGTCAGACCCTTTCCTGTGAGCTGAAACACTCCAGTCTTCTGAGATGTTTCTAAGTGAGCTTTCAGAGCACTGTTCCCCATTTACAGGATGTAAGTGCAGCCAATGCTGGTCTGTTGAGCAGAATATCAGGAAATGCACTGGAAGAAACAAAAGCATAAAGAGGTTTCTTATAGTAAAACCACATCATTAGAAGAACGGATTGGAGGTGTGTGGAGCCCTGCAACTCTTTTTGAATAAGATATAACCAACCATACCTATATTATATATTATAACCAACCATAGCTATATTATATTATATAACCATTATATAACCATACATACTATATTAGAAAAAATGTGCATTAGCTCTCCACGGCTGGTTCATTATAAACATGGTTAGATCGATGCAAATGTATAACCGTGTTACATAAATGTTTTAGTTAACAGCTTAAACAGACACATAACAACAAAAACAACACAAACAACACAAACAAATAAGTGAATAAGCGTGCATTAATGTTGAATTGTGGTTAAATGACGATTGTTTTCCAATCCACATGATGGATAAATCACACAATCTCTGAGCTGAGGAAGCACATGAAACATACAACATTATCTTGCACGACTCTGAACTGACGAGTCAAAAACACAAACATATCACAATCACATATCACAATCACAATCACATATCACAATCACATATCACAATCACATATCACAATCACATATCACAATCACAATCACATATCACAATCACAATCACATATCACAATCACAATCACATATCACAATCACAATCACATATCACAATCACATATCACAATCACATATCACAATCACATATCACAATCACAATCACATATCACAATCACAATCACATATCACAATCACATATCACAATCACAATCACATATCACAATCACAATCACATATCACAATCACAATCACATATCACAATCACATATCACAATCACAATCACATATCACAATCACAATCACATATCACAATCACAATCACATATCACAATCACAATCACATATCACAATCACATATCACAATCACATATCACAATCACATATCACAATCACAATCACATATCGTGCACAATTTATTACTGAAGAGGAAACATTCATCATAATGTTCACATACACGAGTAATGGATACCTTAGCCAGTTAGCTCGTCAGGCTAGCCGTGCAGCCGCCGCTTATTAATAATCTGCGAGAAGTTTGAACACAATTTAATAAACGTCCTCCAGCTCTTAATAAACGTCTACGAGGTAACACAACGACGGTGGATGAAGATGAGCTGAAGAACTTCGTCCATAATCCTGCTTCACGTCATTTGTTTGCCGCTGGTACGTGTCATTTCACCGACCCCACGCCAGGTGGCAGTAATGGGTTCGTCTCTTATTTCTATGTCGCCACCTAGTGGCGCGGATGTACAGCCTGCCCCCATGACTTTATCTGTGGACAGATGATATATATTACAGCTGTTTATCGTGCTCAAAGTCCTTCAACATCCTGAAAGCAATCACTAGGTGAAGTGGTCTTAATATATTTACTTATAGGTATTTCTTCTGTGGACCGTGAAATGTTCGTCCAATCATTGCACCTGGTCCGAATGCAATGACAGGAAGTCCTGTCGAAACAAGATTTGCATACGTCCGTGCACTGTTGAACAGAAAGCATCTCATGCTTTTTTCAAAGCTAGCTTGCTTATTATTGCTAACCTCTCCGATTTGTTTACCCCGCCTTTAACTGTTGCTTCCACCGAAATATCATACTGAATACAATTATTGTTTTTATTGTTAGTCTCTGTCATTTGCTTCATGGCAGTGGAGGTTAATACCAAGCGTAACAAGTTATCTGGTTAGTTGTAGCAACAGTAAGGTTCATGGTTATGGTAGCTTGACAGACACTGTAGTTAGTGGTAACTTGGTATTTTACGAGCTATGCTGGAATCTTCTGTATTTATTTACACCATTTAAATTTATATATAATATAATATTAATATGATATTTCTGCTTAATTAGTGACTGTTTTTATTGAATCGCTGCAAGTTCCCTTTGTTAACACAGTCTAAAAGTCCTGAATGTGTTTTGAATCCTACCTAAATGAAGATATATATATATATATATATACATACACTTTGGTAAATATAAATGATGTAATTCAGTAACTTGCTTATTTTTGTACATCTTAAAATTGTACACAAATTACAATATGCAAAAAGTTTCAGTATGTTTTCGAATTACAACTTAGTGAATTAAATGTGCCAGAAACAAACCAGTCTCAGTCTTGCTGTATCCAATAAATGCGTTCATTTAAACCTACAGAGTCATTTCAGGAAGTTTTGGCCCATACACATGTACAGCCCACTACAACTCTCTCAAACGTTGCCCTGAAGCACCTCCTGTCCTGTGTGTCCTGTTTCAGCACCAGTATATTCTGATATATGGGCACAGTGTTGAGTCTCTCATCCACATCACTGCGGGTGTAGCTGCAGTACTCTGAGTTGCACTGGGCTTCAAAGATGATGTATGGTATTCTGTTTGAGGAAATGTTTGGTCTGAAAGCAGAGAAAACAAGATAACTGAAGCTAAACTCACAGAATTAACCTGACTCATTTAAACGGATGTTTCACATTGATGTCACCTGCTCTCGTTTTGTTCCACAGCCAAAAACGTTCTAGCAGTAATGTTAGTAGAACATTATTTAATGTTATAAATCATATATATATAAAAAACATTATTCTTACATTGTTAGTGGAATGTTTTAAAAACATTACAGAATTTAAAAAATGTTTGATGAACGTTCTTGTAACCAAGCAATAATGTTAATATAATGTTTAAAAAACTGAACATTCCTAGAACTTTCAAAATAACATTTTTTGTTGTTGTTTTTGTAGGACCTGATAGAGGGACTAGATTTTTTTTAAAATCATGTCTTAAAATCATGTCAGCTATGTGGTGCTTCATTTGTTTAACATGAAACAGATACCTGATACATGAATCTACATCTCTGACTAGCTGTAAACCGTTAATAATTCTGTCTCTCTCTGTCTAGTGATGTGGTGTGAGTATACAGCTTAACTCACATCCAGCTCCATGCAGACAGTGAGCGATTGTGGATGTTGCCATTTCCATCAGTGTTTTCGGCCTGAGTGATGCTGTAGTCACTGGAAATGGTAAAACTCGTGTCACATATTCGTTTCTGTTGTTGTTTGGCACACCCAAGACGGACCAGCACACAGCCCAGCAAAACCTGCCAGAAAGAGCATTATCTGTTACAGTGTGTTTATCATTTCTGATCATATCTATTCATCCAATAGAAAACATTTGCCCTTATTTGGAAAGAATTATTGTTAAGAAACTATTTTATTTATGTTATTTAAGTCAAGACCTTCGCTCGTCCCAACATATTCAGTTTAAATATAATCTCGGTTTAGGATTAACGTTTAATCAAATGTTAGTGTGTACAAACTAACAGATCTCAGACTGTTTACTAACCATAGGGCCAATAAAAGGCTTTCTAACTGGAGGCATTATGAAATATGTTCTTGTTTTGGTCATCTCACCATGTTTTTAGCGTTGCAGGTGCTCAGAAACATCTTTAATGTTCTCTTCTTATCTCCTTTTAATGTGAAGATAGTTCTCTTTCACCTCATGTATTTATGTAATGCTTGTTCGTGATTACACAGATAAAATGACCTAGATGATTTCCTCATCTGATCAGTTTATTGATGGCGGCTGTTGCTTTAGACCTACATTTTGCCACCAATCTTCCAGTAATCTGCCGTCCGGACGAAACATTAGCTCAATGTTAGCTAGATCGCAGATTCATTTAATTAAATTCAAAATCGTAATCATTTTGGATTTCATGCATTCTTTACCATCATGGTAAAATTCAACTGGGTGGTATCTGTTTTGATCAGTGATCAGTTTAACCCAACTAATAGTTTAGGGGGGAAAATTGTAAATGCAATTTTTAAGCAGATTTTATTTTGTTGTAAGAATGAAAGAAAGAATAAAGAGGGAAAGTTATATATGTGTGTGGGTTCTTATTCTACATCAAAAATGGACATTGACTTGTGACATTGTGATCCCACAATGACAAATTATCATACGAAACATCAAAATTCACCAGGAAAAAGGAAGGGATGTGTCATCAAAAATCCCCTTAAAGCTCATTTAAATACATGCACATTATTCGATGCTCTAAAACATGAAGCATTTTGGATAGGTAAGAAAATACAATGATAAACAGACTTGCACAAAGCTGTAAATGTAGATCAAGCATTACGTCAGAATACAACAAATTAAATCAGTATTTGTTTGACAGTGACATCATCAGGACAATAGTGATGTCTGCCTCAATTACTAAAAGAGTCGGACTCGTACAGCCCTGCAGAAAAAAACTGCAAAAATTAATGTTGCATCAGTAAGCAAAACATAAAGCCATCAGTAATGACAGTTGACTATCTGCAGTGATATCAGCTATCTTCAAACCTTTTGCCAGCTCAAGAGCCTCACGGTAAATTCCATGTTCATCAACATGAAAACGAAGCTTCAAGGCAATACGGTGTATAATTATGCTTATACAGACATTGTGGTAGGCTGGTGTATACTGAAGAATGGAGGCTTATCCCAGCATCAGAATAAGAAGTGCTCTTGATAGATCATTCTCACTGATACCGTGTCTGTGTGGTGAGATGAAGTGCTACAGTTCAAGCCGCCCTATTTTCACCACCCACATAATGTGTGCAAAGACAGCCTGACATCAGCTCCTTTTTTAGTCAATATTGTGAACTGGACTGTAAATTCAATTATTTTCCTTTATCTTCATTAATTATAGCCTCATTTATTTTATTGCATTTTATTGCATTATATTTATTTTATTTATTTTAAGTCTTCACTGCATTATTGACAGAACTTCAAAGGGGGCGGTCGAACAGGACACATTCTTAAAATTGAAAACGTTGAATCTGCATTATTATACAAACGCGGAAGCTGTTTTCATAGCTAATTTTATATTTATGTGCAAATTTTAACTAGAAGACAAAACAGTAAAACTATCTGCGTTATAATTACAACAATACATTAACAATGTGCTGAGAAATACCAGTTTTCATATTTGCCCATTTTTGTATTTTCTTTTGTTAAACGTGACGTCATTTTAAATACGCAGCATGATGTCGCGAGACATCTTCGCCCAAAATTGTTCATTTTTACATCAAATTTTAATTTGTTAATTAATACAAACACAATTGTTCATTGACCCTTCATGTTAGTCAGTTGTGAATTATTGTTAACAGATACAACTTTTAATTAAAAAAATGCATTAGTGAATGTTGCAAACTGCATTACCTGAGATTAATACATATTGAAGAAGTATTGTTTATTATTAGTTCATGTTCACTAAGGTAAAATATGTAAAAACAACAAATCATAAAGCAATAATAATAATAATAATAATGAATTTTGCAGAGTGTGTGAATAGTTGAGATGAGTGTGCAGCGTTTATTAATGGGGATGGTGGAGGTTGATCTGTGGTTTAAGCTGGAGTTATGTCACCATTATAACTGTCTTTGATGTGGCGTGATCCAGTGCGGGAATCCTCTCTCTCTCTCTCTCTCTCTCTCTCTCTCTCTCTCTCTCTCTCTCTCTCTCTCTCTCTCTCTCTCTCTCTCTCTCTCTCTCTCTCTCTCTCTGCTCTCTCTCTCTCTCTCTCTCTCTCTCTCTCTCTCTCTCTCTCTTTCAGGTTGACTGATGACATACACAACTCTGCAGTCAGCGACGGAAGCCACTCAGCATCTCTCTGACCCGAATTACGCTGCACTGCTTTTGATGGAAGGAAAAAAGAATTACAAAGAAACTTTTATTAATATTCGTTGCTCTAGCACGAGCTCAACCATAAATGTATTAGTTACAGTATTTAACACACAGAGTGGCTAAAAATAACAAGCAACAGATCACTGTGATGTAAAACTAATTTTACATGTTGCTTTTGAAAAACTAAACCTGGTGATCTTTTCATAAATGTTTGTGTTATGGTTGTATGGTATTAAAATGATATAAATATGAAATTTAAAAAGCAGTTTACAGACATTTTTTGGATCAAACACTTCTTATCAATTGTAACATTAAACCAAAAAAGTGTGTTTTGCTGTAATCACAAGAGAATTCTATATAAAAATGATTTACGTCTTAAAGCGACATATTATGTACATCAAAAATATAAAACATTATGAACATCAGAAAAAATAACAGCATTCATAACATGTATTAGTAATATACCTCCAAAAAATCAACGCTGAGTTAATCTAAGCTGTGAAAATAACGCTTCGTTTGAGTGGAAACTGAGGTTAGTAATTTCTGCTCTTTCAAAGATTCTCCAAATTTGTGGTTAAATGTGGGTCACTTTGACCCCCTCTTCCCGTTGCTGGATGTTAACTGAAATCCTTTTCATGAGTATGAAAGTCACAGTTGTAGATTCCTGAGCCCTTTAAAGGCCCAATGTAGGTCATTGTTATGTGTCACAATCTACAAACGATGCAAACGATCCTGTGATTTTGTGGCCCGAGAAGATGAACATATGCATAGACATAAATATAGAATTCATCTGTTTCTTTCTTGTGGGCAACACAAGCTGCTGTCTTCAATACAAAGTGAATGATGACCACAGTTGTCCCTGGTCCCTATTCACTTTTATTGTACAGCTTCGATTAATACTAAGTGTCACCTTTTGTGCTTCAGGCAGGAAAAAGTCTGACATGACATAAGTAAATGCTGTGTCATGTTTGGGGAATTACTTTTATTGTATTTTTGCCTATGGCTTATGAAAGCCCCTCATTTCTGAGTCACATGAAGATGCTTTTCCCCCAAATTCCTGAAAATGTCAGGGTAGGACAGTGTCAGAGCGCTTAGATTTACCACACTTGACGCAGTTACAAACCTGCAAAGGTGGAAAATTATGCATCTGTAAGCTGTTAAAGACCCAGGGCGGAAGTCTCCATGTCGACATGACTTTCTGCAAACAATGTCAAATGAGGTCACAAGCATTAACACAAATGCAATGAGCGTGCATGAGTGGACAAAATGAAAATTTAATTCTGCATACTAATTTATACCTTCTGATCTGAGTGCATATGAGACGTCTGGGAAGTAAAGTAGGTTAAGATGCACTAAGGTTACAGACTGCAAAAACATTTAGACACTTCAGATACACTTTCAGAAGTTTAACTGTAATGCATCACGTAATCAAACATCTTGCAAGTTACATCTGGACACGTCCATATTTAACAGGATGACCTACTGATTCTCTGCTAAAACACCAGCGTGTACGTAAGAGAAACTGACTTAAAACATCCAATTAAATTAACTTTTTTAAATATAAAAATGGAAATTATGTCATAATAAAAAAATCTTACGTGAGCACAATAAATACATTTTTTAATCAGATTGTCTTTTTTAATATATAAGCCAATAAATCTGTTAATATCAACTCATATTAGCTGATTTAAATCTGACGGAGAGGAAACAGATATAGTGATGTGCTGCAGTGATACACACGAACCAACATTTTTGCTGACACAATGATATGATATTGCATAAAGTGTGCCATCAAAGGGATTCATCACAGGAAATGCTCCTACACTTCAGCGACTGCACGAACAGGCCTGTATATATAAACACCACTTACCACTGTGAAAGTAGATCAGCCCGTTTAGACTAACATTTTATAGAAGCACAGGTGGAGGTCTTAAGAGAAAACAGGACACAGCCATGTCTTCAGCACTCAGCATTCAGTTCCTCTTGGTGAGTATTTCTGAAAACGAACTATTACAGAGGTTAGGTTTTATAGCTAAAACTTTAATGCGAAACACAAATGACTGTAAATTACAAGCAAAATGTGGACTGTGTTTTACAGGCAGCTTGCGTGATGGGGCTGCTTTTAATATCGTTTGGGGCTGAGGGGGCACCTTCGAAGCACATCCCGAAGAAAGAAAGAAACAACCATCACAGGTCCTCAGAAACATCAGATCCATCATCGTATCGACTGGTCTTAGATCCAGAGTTCAAGCCCCCGTCCCGTCTGATCCGTCCAATTAATAATGACTCCATCTCTCCGTGGACTTACACGTAAGCCTTTGAGTTTCATGTTGTTTTATGACTTTTTCTGGAAGATTTGATTACTGTGTAGTAGCAGTAGTTTGTGAGTAGTTTCATGTGGTCAGTGTAGGTCTATGGTTATTGGTGTATCAGATGTGCTACTATTTTAATAGCTTTATGTTTAGCACATGCATTTAAAAATAAAGGTTTTTAATAAAACCCTTTTTTGGTTCTTAACAATACCATTCAGTCAAAGGTTCTTAAAAGAACCGTTTCTTTCTTACCCATTTATAGAGCCTTTTCCCACTACAAAGAACACTTTCGTGAAACAGAAATGTTCTACAGATGTTAAAGGTTCTTTATGGTACCATACAGCCAAAAATGTTTCTTCTATGACATCGTTTAGCACCTTCTTCATTTTAAGAGTGTGACATTTGTAACAGACTAATCTAAAATTGCCCATAATTCATTGTGTTTCGCAGGTTTACTCACGATGAGAACCTGTACCCGTCTAGCATTGCAGAGGCCCGCTGTTTGCTGTCTGGATGTTTGGTTAATGGCGTTGAGGTTCAAGATTACCAATCCAAGCCCATTTTCACTCAAATCCTGGTTCTGAGGAAAATTCATGGAGACCACAAACACATCTACTCCTTCAGACTGGAGTACAAAACCATCGCGGTGGGATGCACCTGCGTTCAGCCCCATGTTGAACATATTTAAACTGTGGAACCGCACGAATGTTTCAACTTTTGTCTTTTGTGACTTGCTACATTAGTGTTTTCTACTGATAATTAGTTTTGTAATATTAATATTTCAAGACTTTATTTAAAAAATTTATTTAAATATATATGTCATCATAAATGTGTTTGCATATTTAGGCTATTTATTTATTTTTTACGGTCATATCTGAATTTTACATTCTTTTGGACATTCATTTTAAATTCATCATTTTGAAAGTAAAATAATTGTATAATGTTAATTATAATATTTATTTATTGATCAAAACGTGTTGTAGGACCATGGCTGATGCATTAAATTATTTAAAAAAGACAAACTGGTTTTGGTGGTCGTATTTTACCTTCAGTCTTTAGAAAGCAAATTTAAACTGTTAAAATTTAAGATCCACAATGACCCCGAGGAAGTCACACGGACAAAACCATACCAGCAGTTCTTTAATTCCATCTGCCTCTAAAATATATGTCACAATTTCTGTACAGCATTATATATAGCCAAATCAGACGCCAGCTGATCATGAGGCAAGTGAACATATATACAGTGGCAAAAGCTTCAGCAGGTTACCAAAAATAGACCCTTAAGGACAAAACAGAAGACACGACCGCATTCACATGAGCAAAACACATGAAACTGTCTCAGACATCACCTGAATACTCACAAACACACAGAGGTGCCACTAGCCACTCCCATTCACTCATATGGCACTGTTGGCGTATAAGCTCAACACAGAGATGACGCACATCTCTGTATTTTATCAGATTAAAGTAGGAAAGATTCTGTCACAATCTTTGCTAGCTGGCCAGTCCTGTTCATCTGACAACGTGGCCATCGTACCTTACAATGATATTATATCATAATCTGGTTTCAGAGCGATAATCTCTTATGTTCCAAGCTAATAAGCTCATCTGATAGTCAGTCCTTTGGTGGAAGGTCTTCCATATGACCAGCGTGTTTCTTTAGAAGACCTCAAGGCACCTGGAACATAAAGTTCAGAGATACAGCGATTAGGAGCAGGACAAAAACCACACGCTCACACACAACTGGCTTTTTCCATGTTTTATCAACTGCATCACAGCATGCACGCATAAAAACCTCGATTAGGGTCACAGAGATACACTGTAGCATCTGTAAAAGTTTAGCTTCGGTTAACTAACAAATATGCGACTCGTTTTTATTCTAGAGTGTAAAAGACAGAGGGACAAACACTGACACATAAATACTGAGCTAAACTACCGTACTAAATACACATCACCTTTCAGAATACACAAGCATCAGTACAAACATCTAATTCACGGTTGCACAACACAAATGCACATTGCAGTTACTCAGGTTTCCATTGTTCTCACGCTTTATCTGATCACTACATGCAAAGCTGCTATATACTAAACACTGTAAAGGAGGTGACTTGTACACAAATGACTCACTATCATCTAAACTACAGTATGTGTTTTTGTCCAAACACAGTTTTTTGGAAAACAAATCAAATTACTCTTTGCAATTTCATGTGACACTCATGCCTGGTTCCACATCCACGATACACAAAGCAATATGGGCAGCAAATATTAGGCTGTAAATATCACAAGACAGGCCTCTGCTAAAACACAGCTGTTCTTAGCATAGCTAGAACCTGCAAAGGCCTTAATCTGTTGCCTTTTCTCTTTACAAAAAAGGACAGAAAATGGTCTTGATTTTCAGTCACTCTACTGCCAGTCCAGATCCATCTGTTCTTTGTTTTTTCTCACCTCCTCAGCATGCTTGTCCTGGAAAATAAAAGACAAAAGAGGAAAAATGGTTAAATATCAGCTCTTAAACAATCATTCTTAAACAGTATCAGTGGGCTTGTTCCTTATGGCACAGTCTGTGAGAAGTCAACAAGGTTGTAGGGTGTAAATTTTTCATTTAGTTTTCTGAGGGGTGCTTTTGATCACCCAAAGTGTGGAAGTGAAGGAAGGCTGCAGGAGCTCAGGGTGCCATTCGGGACATGACCAATGATTGTTTTGCTGTTGTGAAGTACAGTACACAAGCATATAGATTCTAGGCTTTAAAGCTAACAAAAATATAAATTTTTAAGTCTTTAAAGATGCATTGTGTCATTTCTGTACAAGTAGCCGGACCAAACAGAATTACCCTGTCTCGTAATGTAGAAACGTCTCGTAATGTTTCTATTAAGCAACAAAAAATGTTTTTTTATAAGTTCTAGGAACGTTCAAAACATCCAGTTTTTTAGATGTTGTATTAACATCATTGTCTCGGTATAAGAATGTTTTTTAAACTTTTTAAAAACCTTTTTAAAATGTTCCACTAATAATTTTTGATATATGATATATAATGTTATAAAATATTCTACTAACATTGCAAGAATTGATAATGTGAATAAACTGAATGTTAAACTAAAGAATGTTAGCCAATGTTCTGAGAATGTTCCCTGTTAGCTGGGAAGTTCTACCTCAAGCTAACATTAGTTGAGCTGACATTGCTATGTTGGGTCCCTCAAACAAACACACTGTAATTACGTTTAATTATTACGTTTAATTATTACGTTTAATTATTACGTTTAATTATTACGTTTAATTATTACGCTTAATTTACGTGTAATTACGTTTGGTGCCATTTGTGTTACAGAAATGACAGGTTGCACCTGTAAAGCTGGAGGTGGGTTAGGATGTGAAGATTATTTGTACCTTCTCCTGCAGGCGCTCCAGCATGGCGGCGATGTGGGCCTCCCTGTTCTCTTTGTTTATCTCCATCCTCTGCTCCAGTTTCTCTTTGGCCATCTTGATGAAGTTGTTGTGTTCTTCAATGGCTTTCTGAGCCACCCTCTCGTTCATGTTCTCTCTTCTCAGCCAGATGTTTCAGAAGCTCTGCTTCCTGACACTGATGAGGCAGGAGAACAATGTGAGAAACGTATCTAAGTGAAGTTCAGGTTGAAAAATGCAAATGTGAGAATGATGCTAAATGAAACCAAATATGCATCTGAACTGAGAGCACATGTTCCTCACCTTTCTCCTCTCCTCAGCTGCATCTAGTTTCTTCTGGATCTCCTCCAGTGATGGATCTCTGCGGGGTGGGAAGGTCGGGTGAAATTCCCTCTGTCCATCAAAGGACGGTGGTCTGAGGATGACCTCAAAGGCCTGGCCTGAGGATCGTTTGTTCAGCTCGATGACCTCCATGTCTTTAATGATGCCCAGCTTGAGGTCCACAACATCTGAAAAGTACAACCAAAGGTCGCATAGGTTTTAAGGTTCACCCTTAAAGCAACAGAATTTTTTTAAAGCTGCATTCTTTAACTTTTGCCTTTCTGTCTCCATCTCTGTTTGAAACATAAAGTTGCAGATTGTATTTTTCTTTACATATACTGAAGTCAAATGAAACCAAACTAACATTTCCCAGAAATTGCACCTGACAATTATAAATCATTAATACAAAACTACAGTTGTGAATCAGGGTAAGGTAAGGAGATCGTATTGAACACTGATCTGTTATGTACTTGCCCAATAACTGATTTTTGTTCATTTCTAACCAAAAAAAAGTTACAGATTGCAACATTTTGTGTAAGAAAATGCAGACTACATTTAGGTACCTTGTATCTTCTTGGTGGGCTTCTCTTGAGGTTCTGGCAGGATGCAGGAGCAGAAGAGAGACACTAGAGGGAGCTCTTTCATCTTCTCTCTGTATGCTGCAGGAGGAGAGAGATATTTTGAGCTAACACTGTTGATGTCACACCATGAGCTCACACATCAGTTCCTTTACTCAAACACTCACAATTTTACAAGTGGCTCTTCATCACACGTTCGCTCACACTCACCTGCGAGGGTCATCTCTTCCTCTTCAGGGTTCACACAGGCTCTAGCGTTTCAGACTCGACTCCTAAATGACACAGGAGAGATGATGTAATCAGATGCCAGTCAATCGATTCCTCTCTAAATGTCTTTGTCCTCACATAAAGCTCTCACTTAGTTTAGCCATCACAGCATTTTGCTTTTAGCAGGTGCAGAGCGATTGTTATAACACACAAGTGCACAGTACACCTAAACTAAACACACCGTAACGTACGGCAATAAGCTATGACCTCAAAAACAAATCTATTCAAAACCACTGAATAAAAGCAGCAGCATGTGATCGATTAGCAGAAGCTGACAGAATGATCGCACTTCTGCGTTCAGGGCTCAGTTGTCTCTCAGCCCGCGTGTCTCTGTGTGTGTTTGCCTGCGCCTCTGTATGCCAGTGCCCCCTCATTTCCCACGACTCACGACTGCTACACACTCAGACTTTAACACAGCGTGGCATTTTCAATATCCTACAAAACATTCCTACACGTTCAGTGATCAGATCCTAACACCAAGGGCATATTCTCTCATTAAATTCTGCAAGTATAACTTTGTAATTCATCGTCCCTGTTGTAAGGGTCACTGGATACTTAAACACGTTCACACACATTTTTGCAACATTACATAAGCAGAACGTTAAATCAGTCCCTCTTTAATTCATGCAAACAACCGATTTAATAAAAAATTAATGCCTTGCAGCCAAACCAAAAGAAGCACTGCAGTTTTAATCAATTGTTTTCTTTGTTTCAGAGATGTTGTATACTTGTGTAAATGCACACTTCTCTTCTTTGTTTATGATTCATGCATTTTCTTAAACTCCCACTTTTCTGTGAGAGCAGTAATAGCTTGTTGTGAAAGCAGAGGAGTTGTGCTCTGTGTTGGGCTGTGACCTTTAACACCATCACCATGTAATTACATCTCTCAGTATCACCACAGCACGGATCCGAGCATGCATTCAAATGCACACGTTTCTCTAACCCCCCTTTTGAATTAGCAAAGCACTTTTTCTGCCCCTCTTTTCTGCACTGCACTACGCAACACACTTCACATTAGAACAACATTAATGTCAATCACAGTTTTGCATGATTGTTTTCTTCATTGACAATAACTGGATTCTAATGCACGCGTATAATACAGTGCGTGAAATGCGATCTGCGTATACACAACCTCCACAATCCTGCTCAGGCAAGTTTGAGTCATGCAATTACTGCATCGTTTTAAAATGCAAAACAATTTAAAGAATGCACCAACAGATTTTTGCACTAATATAAATGAGAAATGTATAACATCTAATGAATAGATGAAAAGGAACTTTAATGTTCTAGAAATAAAGACACAACATCATCTCCTGATGTCCTGTAAAAGCACAGAACAGCATCAGACATGCAGTTATCAGATGTTTACCTGAACTCACTGGCTGTAAGTGCTGTGATCTTCAGCTCGTGTCTTTACCCTGCGTTCAGTCTGACAGTCTGCTGCTGTTTGGATGCTCAACCTGGCAGCATCAGCACCACCTCTGCTAGATAAAGCATGACATCACCTTCCAGCGCTCTGATTGGTCGAGCGGGATGCAGGCTTCTGATGGGCTGGAATGGCTGGGAGTGCAGATGGGGGTGGTTAACCCTTTGTTGAGAAATCATTACAAAGATTTTAAACAGAAATGGGGGGTGTCGTGAATTATGCAGCTTTATGCAGAGGTGACATTCTATTTTTCAAAATATAGCAAAAATATTGAGTAACAATACTTTTTAAAAGACAAAACAAAAAGTAACCACACAATTAGTAATACAATTATATATACTAAACACACACACACACACACACACACACACACATATATATCACACTTATGTGATACAGTCACACAATTAGCACATAGATTTGTTTGCGTTACAGTACATAATGTCGTAGGCTATTTTTACACGTATGAGCTAAAATTTGGCATTGCAGTCTGGCTTTGCAGATGCATTTTTTTCGGCTCATTTCAGTTAAGATTTTAATTATGTGCAGAACCGTGTGCTAAACCAGTTCTGTCTGGTCCTGGAGCTGTTTGAAATGTCACGTCTAAAAATGGAGGAGGACGGGGATTTATGTGTCATTTTCTCACTCTGATTCTTGATGACTACGACACAGTAACCTTGCCAACATGTCTGTCTGGATGCAGGGAGACCGGGGCCTGTTTGAACAGCCTGTCAATGGTGCATCTGTTGCTTTGGTCCTGTGCCAACTCAATTACTGAAGTTTTCACATTTAACAGTTTGTAGAACACGATGTTCGTTTTGGTGGACGAGCCTCATTTTACCAGCAAATTTGTTGAAAGAATTCTGGCTGAACTTTATAACATTTAGACTAAATGATAAAGTGGGATTCAAACGTGTGCGGCTTTAAAGTTTTTTTGGAGGATTTAAGCACCATAATGTGTTCACATTCAACTGTTTGCAGAGTAAACTGAAAGCACAGGGCGGGCCGAGCTCTCTCAGGTAAAGGTGGAAATAGTCCCAGAGGTGTGATATGGATGTTGAATATGGAAGAACAGAACATACTGTGCCTGCATTATTTCCCAGTGGCACAACAACCCTCTCAGAGCACTGAGGTCAGCCACTTACCCTACAAAACTAAATTATCCACCATATACATCTCCATCCATGATGTAGTGTCTTCATTTAAAAGTAAAGAGAGCAAAAGCACTCAGGGAAGAATCACTTGTTTTGCATGCAAAACAAAAGATGCTGCAAAACACCTACTGAAGTAACGCACTTGAATGATATATGTGCAGATTTTTTGTGCAAGACCACAGAAAGTATCCTCCACCCATACCAACTGGGGAATGAGGGTGGTGGGTGTGAGCCTGGTGGGATTGTGCTGCTGTATGATCATTGGAGAGGGGCTAGAGGGGGAGGGGAGACAGCAGGACTCTGTTCTCATCTGCAATTCGACTCACGCGCTCCCAATGATGTCATCCAGCTGTCTGCTAGGTGGAGAGACATGCGCATGCATACACGCTCTCACATGGCAACAGCGCAGAAAATGCAGCAAACGAGGCGCCCGAAACAAAGGAGAAGAACAGATGCGTTCTGGGAACTGCCTGCAGAAATTGTACCGAAAATCCTTTTGAGAGCGAACAGCCACTGCCTGTAAAGATGGGGGGTGCAAGGTGCCTTCAAGGAAAGGCACATCACTGGTAACTGTGCAATGATGTCATTTCCAGCCAATCAGAAACCATCCTCTGGATTCTCTAGTCGGAATGATGCAGTTTCCAGTCCACATCTGACCTGAAAGACATCAGCAATGATGATAAGAGTAATTATACACACAAGCACAAACTGATGAAATCCAGACCTTATCCGTGTTTCAACCTGTATAAGCATCCAAATGATTTTAAATTCTGGAGAAAATGTGAGTGAGAGAATGAGTGCTAGAAGGTTTGGCAGGGCTTTGTTATGTTGTTGCTAAGGTGACTGGAGTGATTTTTATTACATTCCTATGCTGTTGCTAGGGTGTTCTAGCTGGTTGCTAGGTAGTTGCCTGCTTACACAAATGAGAACATCACAGTGTGTAATGATCTAATTTAATATAAAATTGACAATGAAAGCACAGCCGCAGGTTAGTGGCAGAAAACTCTGACATCAGTAACAGAATCTGCTTCATGGTCTGTGAAACGCGTGACAGAATTGATGTGCACATGTTGTGTACGAGGCACACTGTGTGTTTGAGCCGAATTACAGTACAACATATTGTGATGATGTCATTCGGACACGCCCCTCCTGAATAATACAGTGAGCTACAATGAATAATTAATTGACATGCTGTGCAATACAAAAAGCAAATGACTGCATCTTTCTCTGCTAATTAAATGTATATGCAATACAAGGCACCAGCATCATATATTAATATGTTTAGCTTGTTATTGCTGTGATAAATGAATGCAGAACCAGTTAGAGAGGATTTCATGTTTAAAATAAAAGGTATTCTTCTCAATTCACTTTTAATAAATAGCAGGCTTGCATTGTGACAACATACCCCGCTATATGATTATGAGCACATTAAATGAATTGTCTAATATTTTTCTTTTGGCAACAATGGTGAAACGGTTTACACACTTTTATTGTACAGAAACAAAAATGAAGTTAAAAAATGAAAAACTATTACATGCTACATTTCATGCAGTTCTGATGGTGCATATGTATCTCATTTGAAACAGCCTTAACTGAAAACATATGTGCAGTGTTATGATCCATTAGGCATCGGTTCTAACTGTAATCTGATTGGAATTTAAACCCGAAGCTTTATGTCCCCAGCTAACAGGGAACATTCTCAGAATGTTGGATAGGGTTCTCCCAAAATGATCAAAAACATTCTCGCAGTGACATCTGTAGAACGTTTTTCCTAATGTTATATATCATATATATCAAAAACATTGTTCTTAAGTTGACATTACAGAATTAAAAAGTTTGAATAACATGAAATAACATTTGAAAACCAAGCCAAAATGTTAATACAATGTCTAAAAGGGACATTCTGAATGTTTCTAGAACTTTCATAATAACATTTTTACCATTTTTGTTAACGGAAACGTTAAGGCAATGATCTTGCAATCTACAATTGTGAGCCGGGTCACTGGCATGTACTGTAGGTACAATGCACTCTGTAAAGTGAGATCAGAGAGAGTGGGTCAACCTGCAGGCTCTGAACTCAGATGACATCATTCTAATGGACATGATGCTTGACTCACAGCTTTTAACATGCTTAGACAATTTGGTCACTTACAGTGGATTAAATGTAATAATCAGAATAAAAGACAATGATGTCACGTGCAAATATAAATCAGGTGCTTACTAAAGGACAAACTTTCACAAAATGATGAACAGTAACGTGGTAACAGTGTAGCACACTAGTGCATGAAATGTTAATTGCTGAATGTTATGTACGTGCATGTTTCACATATGATTTTTAAGAGTATACTGAACAGCATTGCATTGTGGGATACAGTACTCAGTGTCGTGAGCTCTGGTGTTGGGTAATGTGGGTAATCCTGGCATTCGATGCAAACAGAAAGTCTGTATACTGTAAATATTACACATACTGCCTCCTGCTATGGTAAGATTTATACTACAGAAGCAATTTTGCAAGTATGCAAAATGATGTGTGTATACTGCTGACTAAAACGCAGTTTACTTTAAACAAACAGTTAATACTTAAGACCATTTTATAGCATTTAACAAATATATGAGGGTTTATTAGTCTAACAATGAACGGTTACGAAACAAACTCAATTAAACTTAACACAGACTGGTAAGAACCGGTCAGGACTGACTTCTGCATCTCAGCAGGCAACGTTCTTCCTACCAGACATGCAATTACAGTAGGTGTTCTGACACTTCCTGCTTCAGCTCAACTCATCCTGTTCTGCTTTAAAGAGCATCGTGTGTGTGTGTGTGTAAGGCGGCACCAGACCGGGCTGCTAAAACGGAGCGCTTGGTGAATTCAACCACACAGTGACTCACTCTGTGAAAATCCAAAGGCATCTGCCATCGTTCGGTTCTCCACACGACCTACACGCTCAAATCAAATGAGTCACCCACACAGAGAGAGTGCATCTGCTCGAGAAACATCACTGTGAGAAACTACAAGACCAGAGTCTGCAGAATAATTATAGTGGAAATGCTGGAAACATTCACATACTTGCACGTTATAAAACAAATGCAGTTATGTTTCAATTAGCTCTAATGTTTCATCAGCTAGAAATTGCTCTTTGTATGTGTTAAAGAAATAGTTCACCCAAAAATGACATTTTTTCCATTTCCATTTACTCATCCCAAAACTGTATGACTTAGTTTACAGCTATACATGCTTTAAAATAAACTTTACTGGAGGGCATCCTGAGACAAACAATGGCACTTATATATTTTATATTTTAAGATACAAGTTGCTTTCAATTAAGGCAGCTCAAAGTTACATTTTACTCTTAGACTTCTTTTCCTTCTGTGGAACACAGAAGATACTTTGAGAAATGTCTCTGTGGTTGTGTCCATACAATGGAAGTCAATAAATGTCACTGTTGTCTGGTTACCAACACACTTCAGAATATCTTCTTTTGTGTTCTTCAGAAGAAAAAGTCAAACAAGTTTTGAAATGACACGAGGGTGAGTGAATTCATGCAGAGACATTGAACAAATCAAGCACTTTTCTTCTAAACAAAGTACAGAAAATAAACGCTCAGTTATTTCTTCAGAAAATCAGCCCTTTGTTCTCTCTCACATTCACAGAGACTGTTACTGAAGATTTTGTTGAATGGTTTTTCACACATGTGAAGGTCTACAAGGATTTTAATTCATGAAACAGAGCGACTGAAGGCGGTAAATCTGATTCCCACAGTCACACTTACACCCACTGAATGCCTCTGCCATACGGCTCCAACACCACTCGTGCCCACACTCACACACACACTCGTGTGAACTATGCTTTTTCAAAAAGAACCTTATGCAAGGAAGATGTATAAACTTCTCAACGCAGATCGTGCATGCGTGCGTGTACATACAAATATTTTATTTTGCATGATAGAAACATAGTATTATTCTAAAGTCTAACAGGTACAGAACATACATTTTCAGTAAAATCTTCATATATTTTGGCTTATGTTTCAGGTTTTAATAAATACTGTTTTTTTAAAACAGACACAAGCTTCTACATAAATACAATATGCAAATGAGAAACAACCTATTGGCTGACACGCAAGAAGGGGCGTGTTCAAAAGCATGCTCGGTGACCCCTAAATGATGCTGATGTTTGATTTTGAACAAACACAGTTCCTGATCTGAATCCGAGATCTGATGTGTGCATGACGCAACAGATCTCAATTACATTCCAAGGTCCACACTGAGGATTCCCAAAGAAATCTCAGTGCAGGATACATATAGTGTGAGATCAAGACATGCAGGTAGCTACAAGTGTAGCATACAAGCAGAGAAATGTCCAACAGGCTGTCACTTCAACTGGAGCTTTCCAGCGATAGAAAAAGTGAGGAGGTCAAAGTTCAGGAGTCAGCTTAGAAGTGATGGGGTATCTCAGATACACGATGAACACTTCCTGCTGTCACATTGCCTTCCTGTTGCGTACCTGCACTACTTCCTTCCTTTCTTTCAGGAAGGTCCCAAAAGCAGCTGCCTCTTTTCTTTCTTCTGTGACTGTTAAATTAAAGGGAAAGAGTTTATTAATACTTGCAACATAGTACACAATGGCCATTAACAACAGTGTGTTGAGTTTACAAGCATGCAACACCTTTAGTGATGCTCTGAGCCCAGCAACAAAAATGTGTTAATGATGTTTGCCTATGTGACACTCACCAAGACATATTGTACCCAAAAAAATAATACAATGCATTCATGGTATACCTTATGTAATCAATTATGCATTCCCTGGGAATTGAATCCAAGAACTCAGTGTTGCTAGCCATGTAATGCTGTAAGTGAACTGCAGGTGTGATTCTGGCTGTTCAGTTCCTCACCTCCATGATCTATATCGTCAGTGTCACTATCCATTTCCTCCTCTGCTTCATCTGGGTTGCCGCGGGTGAAGATGAGGTCACTGGGTCCACCCTGATCTGGAGCTTCTAACGAATAACACACACACACTGGTTTGCAATGACATTGCTGTGAATAAATGATGGTAAGCTATTCTATTTTTTTTTTTTTTGCAGGACAGTCATTTTTGCAAATCAAAAGTTCATTACAAGAACAGAACTCATCAAAAGATCAGATCGCATTTGTGATAAGTTCAAGAATCTTTCTGAATGAACAGAGACGTGACTGTTCTGAATGAATGTACCCATTTGAGCTGCGGTTTCCATGGAAACTGCTCCCATGTCTTTCCGAAGGCGTTCCAACTGCTCCTGTTGTTTCTGGCTCTGAGCTTCAGCCTGAGATGAAAATATTAATAACCATCAAATTCAACCGCCTCTCATAGAATGAACAAAAGATGTACAATTGCTCTCAAAGACTAATAAAACAAAAGAAAAGTATTGAAATAGTGATGAATGGTTTTCTCCAAGGCAGGACTAGTTGATTGATGACTAGTGTTCTGATCCATCAGCCCACACCAGTAATTACTCACCAGCTCTCGGTGTAGGCGCTCATATTCTGGCCGATACTCGCTGCAACACAGTTAAACACAGTTAATATCTGCAGAAAGACGTTAATGTGTCTTTAAACAGCATATCAAGTGTTTATTTGCATAGTAGAGTTTAAATTTCCTGTAACAAAGTTGCGTACGTTTCATATTCTTTAGTGGCATCTGCGACTTTCTCAAACAGTTCGTCCAGTCCAGAACCCGTGACAGCTGACACGCCAACAACCTGCAGGAAACAAACACATACACCTGCATCACACTTGCATGTGCACTGATTCACAAACAAGTGAACTTAAAGCACAGCCACACATTTGAGACGCTAAGAAATAAACCTGCATTTCTCTAATCAAATCTTCATGTGCAGCATTTCACTGCTGGTAAACTGACAGAATCAGTGTTGTGGACTTACCCGCAGGTTGGTGTAGAACTCGTCCAGGACGAGACTCATGGAGCGTGTGAGGTTACTGACGTAAGATGTCTCCTGGTTCAAAGCATCCTGAAATGTCTCGAAATCCTGCATCCACTCCACTGCGAAACTGTGATCAATGATGTCAGTCTGGAGAAGACACACAAAAAGATGACATCACGCAAATGTACAACAGGTGCACAAGAGAAACAAATAATGAACACAACAGTTTCATCTGGTTTTACCTTATTCATGACAACTATGAAAGGCAGCTTCGTCTTGTAGAGAATGCTGAAGAAACACAAGGCATTTTAGTTAGACATACTGAATTCTAGTTAGACATACTGAATTCATGACCTCACTTCCAAAGTCAGAACTTACAAATGACCTATTCTCTGAACTGGGTGAGATCTGAACTATTCTGCAGTATACAACAAGATATAAAGCGGCTTTGAAACGATATGTATTGTGAAAAAATGTGAACTGAATTGAGAAATCAGCATGTCAAATACACCGACCTGCAGGCATAGAGCATGTTTGACATGAAGGTAACCGGGTTCACGCTTCGAGACGTGTCCATCACATAGATCACCACACATGGAAAAGAAGATGCCTGAAAAATAAATCTTATGTTTTTCCTCCAGATAATAATGTGTATCAGTCTACTACAACAGTAATCACAGTTCCTGCAGCTCTGTTAGTACAGCATGGCACCTGCAATGCAAAGATCATGGCTTTGATTTCCAGTGAGCACACAGACTCATATAAAATATACCTGGAATGCACTGCGAGTTGCTTTGGTAAATATTCACTATCAAATATCAGTCTAAAACCAGTAACATACCAGAGCTTCAGTTATGATGGTTCCAGATGCAGACCATGTAAACACTTCGATCTGTCCAGGAGTGTCAATCAAAACAAACCTGCAAACACACAGTGAGTGCATGTGCTGTGCTGCCCTTATGACACAATATCATACATGCAACATGTCACAAACTTACTGATGACTGCTTTGCTTTTTCTCGATAAACTTCATGACCTGCAGAAGAGACAGAAACGACACAAGACAGAATAAACATACAGGCGTCAAACAGCGAGACCTGCTGGATCCTTCACATGAATGTCTACCTGATCAAAACGTGTTGCAAACAGATTCAGCGATGTGACAATGCCTCCATTGGGACCTAAACCATATCTGTATTAGAGTCAAAGACAATCCACTCCGATTACATTACACCAACAAACGTGGGTCTTCGTTTGCACGAGTATTTCTTTTAAACGCCCCATTTGCAAATCATGAGTTAGAAAAGGATGCTGCTTCATAACCTCCTTGTAATTGACAGTGTCTCTGATATCTGCAAAGAAAAACAAAACACAAAGGCATCAGACATCATCAGACCCTGGATTCTCCATCAGGCAAACACGGTGACCTGCTGAAAAGTGTCTGATTTCTGAAACAACCTCCTGGAGGAGACACACAGTGTGCAGGGACTTACCGATGTTTGCTGGGAAGGGAACTTCATGAACTGCAGGATCTAAATTGATGACGTATGGAGGAGATTTCTTGGTGTGCAGATATCCCGTGAGCCTCTGGCAAAACAATATATAAAATCACAACCTGTATTAGTGTCCATGTACGTCCTAATGGTGTAATAAAGGACAGAATGATGTTGTTTAATGGTGGCTTACCTGCACAAATGTGCTTTTCCCTGACCCGGCCATACCGAGCACTATGAGACACGCCGGTTTCGCTCCTGTATCGTGATGGTGAGCTGAGATCGGACTCGACGTTGATCGATCATTTTCTTCTTCTCTGTTTCCTTCACTTTCACGTAAAGCCGCACCGCCGCCGTCTGATGCCGCCATGCCTGTGGACTACTGGACGCTTGCCGCAAAGTGAAGAGCGCTGTCGTAAAATGTCGCAAACCGGCCGTCCTGGCGCTGGAACGACCGCTAGATGGCAGCAGCGCCGTTTGCTTAATATGACCATAATGTGAGAGCGCTAATAAACTGCTTAAATGTAATGCTTTTAGATATTACATTAAAAAACAAAACAGCCATGAAGTATATTGTGACCGCTGTGCGTGTGTTCAAATAATGAATCGGTGAAAATGAACAGCCTGTGCACGTTTAGTGTCGATTGCTCTCGCAGGGGTTTATGTACACAGTATGAGAGAAAACAACTTCATGAGACTGAGCTGTTTCATCGCTGTTTCATCGCTGTTTTAGTGACGCTGTGCATCACTTTTCAGTGCACCACTTTCAGTGCATCACTTTTCAGTGCATCACTTTCAGTGCATCACTTTTCAGTGCACAACTTTTCAGTGCATCACTTTTCAGTGCATCACTTTCAGTGCATCACTTTTCAGTGCATCACTTTTCAGTGCACAACTTTTCAGTGCACCACTTTTCAGTGCATCACTTTTCAGTGCATCACTTTCAGTGCACAACTTTTCAGTGCATCACTTTCAGTGCACAACTTTTCAGTGCATCACTTTCAGTGCACAACTTTTCAGTGCATCACTTTCAGTGCATCACTTTCAGTGCATCACTTTTCAGTGCATCACTTTCAGTGCATCACTTTCAGTGCACAACTTTTCAGTGCATCACTTTTCAGTGCATCACTTTTCAGTGCACAACTTTTCAGTGCATCACTTTTCAGTGCATCACTTTTCAGTGCATCACTTTTCAGTGCACAACTTTTCAGTGCATCACTTTTCAGTGCATCACTTTTCAGTGCATCACTTTCAGTGCACAACTTTTCAGTGCATCACTTTCAGTGCATCACTTTCAGTGCATCACTTTTCAGTGCATCACTTTCAGTGCATCACTTTTCAGTGCACAACTTTCAGTGCATCACTTTTCAGTGCACAACTTTCAGTGCACAACTTTTCAGTGCATCACTTTCAGTGCATCACTTTTCAGTGCATCACTTTTAGTGCACAACTTTCAGTGCACAACTTTTCAGTGCATCACTTTCAGTGCATCACTTTTCAGTGCATCACTTTCAGTGCATCACTTTTCAGTGCATCACTTTCAGTGCATCACTTTTCAGTGCATCACTTTTCAGTGCATCACTTTTCAGTGCATCACTTTCAGTGCACAACTTTTCAGTGCATCACTTTCAGTGCATCACTTTCAGTGCACAACTTTTCAGTGCATCACTTGCAGTCATTAGGGAGTGCAGTGTAACTAATACTAATGCTATAACTAAGATAACTAATGCGTTCTGCTTTAACAGAGACAAGCGTTTAGGAAAGTTCAGGTGTTTGTTCAACAACAGATTCCTGCTGTTTCCGTAGTGGTTTCTCTATGATGATCACTGATGAGAGATTTATTATTATTCACCGATTTTACCTTTCAGCAGTGACAGCAAGAGCTGTTGGAATCTGCATCAGTTCTCTTTGTAGAAATCTATTCTGATCCAGCTTTAATGCTGAACTCTCTTTAAACCCTGTCGTACCTGCAGGCCAGCATTCAGTATCTGGCCGTAATGTCAAGAACATGACCTGCATTTATCTTCTGATTGTTTTGTGCTTCCGTAAATAGTTTTGTTGAATTGACTGTACAGAGTTTTTCATGATGAAATGAATTGTTTGGGAAGGACATTCAGATAAGTTCAGATACAGTTCTTTGTCTCCATATAAGATTATGTTGCCTTGAACCATTCAAAAGGAAATGAAGACATGAACAAACAATGATAAAAAACAATTCATATTGTACATTTGTGAAGATAATGTGAGTGGTGCTTGCCTTTGCAAAACTCACGCCAGTGTGCTAGGGTGTTATAAGTGGTTGCCAGGGTGTTGCTAGTCAGTTGCTATGGTGATTTTGTTTTTCGCTAGGATGCAATTGTTCTGGGTGATATGTAAGTGGTTTTGGAAGATATTTGATCCCTAAATATGTCTTTACTCATTAAGTTCGGGAGTATTACCAAGCATGAAAACTCATAACCTCATACAAACTCTGACGTCTGAAAGTGTTTCCTGGAAACACATATTTAATCTATTTAACATAATGTAAGTAAATTTCCCGTCCCAAGCCCAACAGCCCAACCCTAGTTGCATTTGGTATAGATATTTTGGAATGTGTTACAGTACATGCTTATATTCGCTGCATCAGTTGCTTTGTGTAAAAGATTATTTGCAACCATGTGCATTACAGATGTGCACGATTACAGACAGACAGATACTGATGTGGTCCTTTCAGAGCCCCCATGGTCTCCAGGTTCTCCTGTAATGCACTCAAATCAAACTGGGCGTGTGGTTTACATTCATTCTGAGCAGGTTTGAAAGAGTATTTCTGTAGGCAGAGCTGTGCCCACCATGCAAAACTACATTTGTTGTTTATTTTAGTTCATGTGAGTCTGACGGCTTCATCTGGTGCATTTTGCTCATATTGTCAGGGTGATGCTGTGTGGTTGCTAAGATGTTCAAAATGGTTTTAAGCATGTTGCTATAGTGTTGTGTGTGGTTACCAGGGCATCACTATGAGGTTGGAGTGGTAAGCAACGATGGCAGCCACTTTTGCTTTAGAAGCTCTGGTGTCTTCTCTAGGTATTTCAGAGTGTTATATTTTTATTTCTCGAATTCTTTCTGTAATGTTGAATGTTTTTTACATTTGGAGGCCTCATGCTGATATCTTTAGGTCACGTTCTGCAGCAGTCTGTCTTTGATCCAGGATTAAAGGTCACTGCCAGATGCTTCACTGGGCAACAGGTTTATTTTCCCTGTCTCCAAAACCTGATCAAACCATATTTCTGAGATCAAACAGTGACTGTCTGGATGGGGTTTGAGGTCACGAAGTGTGACCGCAATGTACAAGTGCAACACCAGCTAACAATTTTAGGTTGTAAGAACATTTCCCAAACATTTTAATTAAATAGCAAAAATGTTATTTTGAATGTTCTAGGAACATTTAAAATAACCAGTGTTTTAGACATTGTATTAACATTATTGCTTGGGTATGAGAATGTTATTCAAACTTTTTTAATTCTGTAACATTAAAAATGTTCCACTAGTATTATTTTTGATATGATATACAATGTTAAAAAATGTTCTACTGACATTACTGCAAGAACTTTTTTCATAACATTTCCCAACATTCACATTAGCCAACGTTCTGAGAAGATTCCCTGTTAGCTGAGATGCCAGCCAGCAACTATTGACATCTAACACAAGATTTATTACAGGCGATGGCCAATACTTAAAAATAAACCTAATCTTAGTACTAGTACATCAGATTGCACAAACTGTTGAGTAGAGGGCTGCTAATTGCTTTTCTAAGCAGTTAGATCACAAAACAGATAACTAACCACACAGATTTACATTGAAGGCAGGGCCATATCATGGAACCATATCATGGGCACTTTTGACTTCAGAAGTCATAAATTTAGAAATGTTCTTATTCAATTATAAATTCATCAGCGCATCCAGAAACATATCAAATGTTTTCTTATGTTTCTTTTTAGTGATGCAGAATTGTCACCCCACTTGGTAGCACCCAGTAATGATGTCATAGGGCGAGACCAAAAGGAGGTACAAAAAACACCCTTCATTACGACCTCAAATATGCTGTATTGAAACAAGTCTATACATATTTCTAAGGCAGGGGTTTCCAATCACTGCCAGCCATGATGGAAGCAATGAAGTCATAGTTGCCAAAGAGCCAAATGCAAATATAATACAACAACGTACTGAAGAGAAATGTGATCATTGTATAGGGAACTATATACTGTAAATACAGTCATGTCTGTTGCCTTTATAACAATCTGTTTGGTGTATAGTTCATTCTGGTTTGTTTGACCTTCAGCGTTTTGAGAAATCATAGCATAAAATACATGTAATTGTTTCCTTTAAAGTTGCTATTTGATATTGTGCTCTCACTACGGTTGTCTTTACACGTTATACATTATTATACGTTATACACTTCCTTGTAATTTTTGTGGGACTTTTGGTTATTTTAAGAGAGACGAGCATGGAGAAATAAGACATTTTGAGTGCTGTATGACAGGAATCAGCATATCATCATTCACTAGCAAAATTCTGTGCAGTTTCACAGACGAGACTTAAAGGGATAGTTTGCCCTCAACAAAATTCCTCCATCATTTACTCATCCTCATGTCATTCCAAACCTGTATGACTTTTCTGTTTCTAAGACCCACAAAAGATATTTTGAAGTATGTTGGTGCCAACACTGGCAACAATTGAATTTTATTGCAGGGACACAGAGCCACGGAGTCATTTCCCCAAATATCTTCTTGGTTTGGAATGGAATGAGGGTGAGTAATGATGAACATTTTTCATTTTTGGGTTAACTGTCCCTTTAAGTCTGATCCCAAACTAAAATGTTTGAGCTGTCTTAACTGAAAGCAACTTAAACTTAAAATATATTAGTGCCATTGTTTTGTTTTAAGATACACATCACAAATGTTTCTTTTCTAAGGCATGTTTCCAAGGCTTACTGTTTGTGAAACCAGGCATTCATCTAGTAAACTCTGGGACACTGATTACTGGTTGGAGACACCTGTGACTAGTTTGTAGTAAATGGGAATGTTAATGGATAACTTTCTCCAGATATTATAAACCATCTCAGCTCTGACCATCAGACAGTTAAAGAGAAACACAGCCAATCATCATTTCAGTTTTTGGCTGACTGTGTGTTTTAATTGTGGCATAGGCACATTTGTGGGAAATAGCTACAAGTTAAAAGAGCGTAAAGATAACACATTTATAATCATACACTCTGGTATCCTCGTTGTAGCGTCTGTTAGTCCTGGCACGAAGCGTGATTCTGTGATTCCTGTACGAGATAGGAAACCATAATTCCTTCCCTTTACACACCTAACCTTTGATCAAACAGGATATTTACAAGCGGCGATCAGTGAAGCTGTTGAACTCTCGTGATATGTGGACGGTGTGTTAATAGAGAAGTTGCGAACCTTTCAACACGGTCCGTCTTGCTTCCATGATTACGGCACCTTTTCAACCCTTCAGCGTTTAACACCATCACAGACAGGAAACAGTCAACACTGTCCCAACAGATGGCAAGGCAGAGCTGTGGAGTAAGCCCAGCTAACAGGGAACATTCTCAGAACATTGGCTAACATTCTCTCTAACTTATCAAAAAAGATCCTGCGGTAGCATCGGTAAAATGTTTTTTTAATGTTATATAATGAAATAATATTCTGAAGTTGGTAGTGGAATGTTATAAAACCATTACAGAATCAAAAAAGTTTGAATAACGTCCCAATAACTGAGCAATCATGTAAATGCAACACCTAAAAAAATGGATGTTTTGAATGTTCTTAACTTCAAAAAAAACATTCTTAATGTTTTTGTTACTTAGTGGAAACGTTAGGGAAATGTTCAGGGGTATCTTTATACGAGATGGCCTTTAGTTAATAACAGGGAATTTCCTCACAGCTGTTTCACTGGGACTTTCTTCAGAGTTGAACACAAGAGAAACAGCAGTCTCGCCTCACTTTTCTCTGCTCGTGTTTAGTGTTACAGTAAATGTCATTGAACAAAAGAAATATTTTGACTGAGATTTCCCTCACCTGTCAGTTTCTCAGAACATAATTTTCGAGTTTGGAGGGCTGGAAAATTTGACCATAGCCTAACCTGTTCATGAATATATTTCCAAAACTTCTAGCAGAGTCCACTGCTAATAAATGTGATTACTGTGGTCCGGAACATGACTGTCAAACATGGAACCACGAAGAGGTGGATGAGTTAATGTTTTACCTTCAGATATGGTGATTGTTTTTAGTTATTTAAGACTCTCTGTGTGTCTAATGTCTCTTAAAAGAAAAGTTCCTCCAACATTTTGTCAATATTAACTCAATCTAATGTCAGTCCAAGTCTGTATGCAGTTATTTTCTTCAGTGGAAGACAAAAGAAGAACTTTTGAATCTTTACACAACTGTTTGCAATAACACCATGCTTTACTGTGATCTGTCAACCCAGATAACAGGGAACGTTCTGAAGAACGATCAGAATTTTGTTACTTAAAAGAAAGATTACAGTAACGTTCGTTAATGTTTCAAAGCTCACAGCAAATGGGTTTGGCATGACTTGAGGGCATTGAGGTAAATGATGACAGATGTTTATGAGCTATTTAATGCCCAAATCATTATTAAAAGGTCGAGATCCTGTAAGAAAAGATCTGTGACCTGAGAACCAGTAATTCACATATCAAGTCGACACAGTGTAGGAAGTGATGTGTGTAAATGGAAATGAGAGAGGAAGAGCTGTCAGGACTGTGAGAACAATAGATGCTGAAATGTAAGACATGGGACCACACCTCTGCTGGGAAAGATGATCTGCTCAGCAGATCCTCTCACACCAGTTAACCTTGTGTGTCCTTGAATCAAAATGCTGAAGACGTCAGAGGATGTCCTCATGCAAACCAGAAATCTTGGGAATTGCTTCCACTTTTGCAACAGGCTCTGATAGCAACATTTGAATCAGTTAACACACATCTGGTGTTTTGTTGTGATATATTGCACAGAACTTCCTGTTAATCTGGGAGGAATCGGTTCTGATGCATTCACACAACCCAAAATTGATCTCATGTGATTCCATTCATGGCAAAATGCTTTCTAAATTCTAAATGGTTGTGGGTACAGTATGATATACGTCCCTGTCTCATACAACACAACTTGTATTTGTGAAAATTCTCCCATGAGGCAGATTTATCAAAGACGGTTTTGTTAAGCACGTGTTCGCCTGTAATTCCAGAAACATGATGGAAATTAAATATTTCAAACATCCTAACCAGTAAAGTCTCACTGTGCTTGCAGAAGTAGGACATGCTGTAGTGAAAGTGCCAGAGAAAGTATACTCTTAAAAGTTCTTGAAAGGTTCCTGTCAGTGATGCCATAGAGGAACAAATTTTGGTTCCCCAAAGAACCTTTCCGTCAAAGCCATTTCTTTTTCACCTTTTTATAGCCTAAAGAATCTTTACCCTTTTATAAAACAGAAATGTTCTATGGATGTTAAGGGTTCTTTATGGAACCATGCAGCAAAAAATGGTTCAGCAAAGCATGTCTATGTAAGAGCATATTCATTTGAAGTTATATATAATATATATAAAGAATATATTTTGTTGAATTTAAAATTGACATAATTAATGAGTTCACCCAAAAATGACAAACCGTTTATGACTTACTCATGAACAGTGAGTCTTGCACTGTATTGTGAGGAATCGCCTAAATTTCAGTCTGTTCCTCACACAAAACTATTTTACAGTTTTAGAAGATTTAGGTTAGTTTTTCTTTTTGTGTAATTTTTGGGAGAATTTTAAAACTTAAATTTTTAATTATCTGTTACCTTTGTCTTCATCTTTCACTTTTTAGTCAATAATTTAAACACAGATTCTTTTATCAGAAAGGATGATGATAGCTTAGTGGTTAAAAATGGGCTGGTTACTCAAAGGTTGTAGGTTTGAACTCAAAAGCTTAATTCATGCTGTGCCACATGCACCGTGAACTTTACCCTACAGCAAAACACTTTACCCTGGTAGTTGAAGATTGTTTCCATTGCAGGAAAAACGCCCTGCGTGTACTGCAACAGTAAATAAGGGAAGGTAAGTACAATAGTGTTAATTAAACTTTCCATTGGCAGCACCCTTATACAATGCTTTATTTCAATCTGAAAATCTAACACAATCTCACCATTGTTTTCCCAAAGATTTCCCCCATACTTCCTGTTTTGTGTGATGATGTCAGCAGACCTCCTGGTTGCCTCATTGTTTTGGTGGAAATCCTATACTGCCCACTGGCAAAGGTCAGAAAAAGGACAAGTTTTATTTATTTTCCTTCAGGCCAAACTCTCATAATCTCAAGCCGCATAGAAGGTGCTCGTGAAAACGTGCCAGCGCCTGCTGGGAAAGAGAAGAGTGATGTCTCCCAGCAACCATATGTGCAAAAGGTTGCCACATAAATTAGTTACGTTTAAATAAATAAATTGGAAACGTTAAAGAAACATTCTTACAACCTAAAATTGTTAGCTGTTTTAGCACAAATGCCTAGAAATCTGTTTATTAAAGGGATAGTTTTCAACCACATTTTTCACAAAAAAAAATTATTCCATTGTTTACTTACCATCATGCCAGACAAAATAACACAAAACCAGATATTTTGGGAATTCAATTCCATGGAAGTCAATGGGTGCCACTGTTTTCTGGTTACCAACATGCTTCAGAATATATTTTGTGTTCCTCAGAAGAAAAACATCTGAGGGTGAGTAAATGATGGACAAAGTTTTATTTTTCTGGTAAACTATTTCTTCAACAAAACTAACAAAAACTTAAACCAGCTCATCAATACTCTGGACAAACCAGAATTGTCCAAAAATCTGTGTCAGTATAATTTCCTCTCCACGTGTGCTTGCAGCACACCATGCTCTGTGCATGGTGTCAGACTCACTGCCTGTGTCACAGTCATGATAAATGGACGGCTCAGCACGTTGTGAAATTACTCACTGCGGTTTAATCAAAAGCAGCTTGGGCTGCAAATGCTGCAGAAGAAATGAAAAGCAGAAGAGAGACCTCTTTTAAGACCTCTTATAGTCCAGAGTGTCTTTCTTTAACTCTTTGTGTGTCTCCAGTATTCTGAAAGCATCTCTGTGCATTCACCATTAAAGCAGTAAAATGCTTGAAACTTAAACTGGTTACCTAATGACCTGCATTATTACCCAAAATGTTCAATGTACATTTTAAAAATGTAATAATTTATTCGACATTGTATTTTTATCATAGTGCAGAGATCTCAGATGAGTTCCACAGAGCTGCAGAGTTTAGCTCCAAACCCAATGCATCACACCTGAAGCAGCTAATCAGTGTTTTTGGGACTGACAGAAGCATCTAGGCAGGCATGTTGGAGTTGGTTAGAGCTAAACTCGGCAGTTCTGTGAACCTCCAAGAACATGGATTGGAGACCCCTGTCATGGTGTGTCTTTGAAAAACAAGCTACTTAAGATCATGTGATTTTACCACAGTTAAGATATTTAGGCAGTGTTAGTGTGGGGTTGTATAATAAAGTAAAATTTAAAACTAGCTATTGATAAGCTTTCATCCTCTTTTGGTCATGTTGCTTATATTTTACCCAGCTCTTATCACATTAATTGTATGTGGAGATGTTGAGCCTTTTACCAAAGACAGAAATGGTTTAGGAAGTGACATCTGTGGAATTGTGTGTCTCAGATACAACTCTATCAGACTTATGTGATAACAAGAAGACTCTGATTGGAGAAGACCAAAAAACCCACCTGACGTCATTAAGCTGCTGGTTTGTGTTTAACAGACCAGACATACATGCTTTAAACACTCAATATAATATTTTATATTGTGTTCATATAGAATAATAATCAGTAGAAACAACAGTCATGAGCAGTTTAACCCTCCACTAGAATGAAGTCAGGAAGTTGTTTTCCTACCAGCTGGATGTTACTGTATGGATGGATAACTATCAAACCATACACCTGGTTTGAAAACTGTAGTTTATACGTTTATAAAACTTAATTTATATATTTTTTTCATTCAGGTTTTAAAGAAATAGTTCTTCCAAACATAGAATTGAAATACTATTATTATAACTTACCCAATATCATTTTTATTTTGACAATTTTAGGTTGTAGGAACAATTCCCTTATGTTTCCATTAGGTAACAAACATTAAAAATATCATATTATATTCAAACACATTGAATATAACACTTCAGCTGTTGTGAGCTGTTGCTTTAAAACGTGACTAGTTCTTTATGGTAGTTGTACTGCAGTTTTCACACTAGGTGGCTGGTGTAACCATGGTGGTTACCATCCAGCTGGTATGAAAATACAACAAAAACAACTTTCTCACTAGGTAGTGTTGCTTTGCAAATTCTGAGAAATCATTTATATTTGATATCTACCTGCATATATATATTTCCTAATCATTGGCTCAGTCTGGGGGTCGTGGTAGCAATGATTTCCTTGGAGGAAAAATAAACACAATGTTTTTTTTCCACTTTGGCTGTGTAGAAAGCAAGGGGGTCCAGCTCTCACAGTCCCGGGTGAGAACTGCCTATTTATCCAGAGAAGATAAAGCACATGAATGCATGCAGAAGGAGAGAGTTCTGGGGTCATGGGGTTTATGTTATAATTCTCCATGTTAACCCTTTCCATGACTCTGAGCCCACACACGGAAACAGGTTGAGAGAGGGTGGAGGCGGGGTTTGGATGCAGACGGGCGTGAAAAGGTGGAGGAGGGGGCGAGGTGTGCGAGTGGAAAGCCGGACGCATCAGGGTTTCAATTTCATCACCAGAAAAGGAGTTTAACAGTGATGGAGTTTCAGTGCAGGGCAGCGTAGTGAGCAGAAAAAACAGCTCTCTACTTTTGGCTGAACTTTGTTCCATTGTGCAGCAATTCCACATTTTCCCAGAGTGCATTTTCTCCGGGGATGAAGACGGACCGTTTCAAGGGCAGTCGAAGGGTTTTGTAACTGAGATCCTGTTGTGAGCAGTTTGCTAAAGATCGTCTCTCCACAAAATAGCTGAGAAATGATTTATATCTTTGTTTAATCATGTTAAATTCTCTCCAGATGGCACTGTTTAAATCATGTTTGTAGTTTTGTTTGTGGTAATCTGTGCTGTGTACACTAAACCCAGGAAAATATCAGAGGTTGTTATGAACTTCACATGCTACGTCCCCTCTTAAGTCCTAAAATGTCTAACAGGGTGTTATGAGTGTCAATGAGTGTAAATCTTCTCAACATTATCCATCATTAAAAATGCATTCTTCCATAAATTCAAAGAGGACATTAAATTCGTAAAGAATTATTTGTTTTCAATGGCTATTTTGTGTTGCAGAATTTTTTACACATTCAAATTCATGTTTTTATGTCTCTATAGCTCGTCGTGATATCATGTGATCCAGACAGCTACTGTAATAATTTACTTCAGGAAAAATGTAACAGTAAGTGATTAGAATTTGTCTCTTCTAACTTTGACCTCTTAGAAGTTTTATGTTTTGCTCCAGATGTCACAAGTAAACAATTTACTGCTTAAAGATGGTTTGCATGTATTCCCCAATAATAATAGCTCATGAGTTCACACTAACATGTAATCGCAAATTATTGTAAATGGATATTTGGTGTGCTGTCTGGAGGGGAGGGTTCGGAATTGACTGAGATAGATATCAGCCAAGAGTGAGGCGATGGGGTGGTGGAGGGATGCTGCAAGACTGTCATGAGACGGAGCTGAGGGATGGCTATATATACATACCCCTGCGTGATGACTGGTTGGATTACATGACCATGCTCCTCCAAAAATTTGTTTAAATAAACTTCATTAAATTTTATTGGGGATGTGGATGGCACACATCTTTATTCCAGGCAAGTCTTTCTGAAAACAAACTGATAGAAATACACATTGTTAGTTCACCAGCCATACAGTTACTATCACCAAATCTGATATCTCAGTTCTCAAATCTGAATTCCAAATTTTGCTCCGCGTGTTCAAATGAAACACATGAAAATCTGTGTTGCAGGAAAAGCTTACAATACTCAAATCCATGAGTGCAAAGCAATGTTTTGTTACTATTAAATGCTTTTTGTAATGTTTATCAAACTGTTTGTATCATTTGTTTAGTGAAGAACAATTACTACCAACACAAGATCACAATGAACAATCTTCAGTCTGATTCAGATGAATCAGTTTTGTAGAATCACAGACAAGAACTGTATAGAAATTCTTTTCCAATGAATACACAGTTTATACACACACAGTTTATGAGTCTGCTGTGGCTGTTGCCTGTTTTCTTGTTTCCCAACTGTTTTTTTAGTTGGTTTCTCATTTCCATTAATCTTAAATAATACAACTTTTAAGAACAAACAGTTTGTTCTTTTAGGGCCCATAACTCGTAGTGTACTGTCCTCCTGTGCATGAGATGGCATCTTTGATGTTGTATACACATCTGTGGAAAGCTTACATCAGAGTGTGAAGTGTTGCGAGTGTATCCGCCTGCTGTGGTTTTTAAATGTCAAACTGTGCTGTAACACTCAAAACACTGAAGCTCCTTCTGCTAATATTTAAAGCTGGCAGATTTACACTGTAACTGTACGGAAAAAGTCTGTTTGCAAAAAGATCTACAGCACGTGTACGTGAAAATGTCACGGAAATGTCAGGAAAGTTATTTTGTATATGTTACTCTGTGTGATTTATACATATATCTATATCTATCTATATATATATGCGTGTCTATACGCAAATATGCATATAGATATTTACAGTTGAATATATGTAGTCAGATAGATGCTTTGTCAGGACTGTCTGGTTATGATAGAACGACACTTTTTAGAGAGGAAGTTTGTGGTAAGTGGGAAACTCCACGTCCTGCTTCTAAAACACTCGACTGATGTTGTTACTCTGCAGCTGCTGTCTGGAGAGCCACTAAAGAGGTTGTAAACCTCAGCTAAAACAGCTCCAAGTGGACAGCAGATGAGATGGGTTTATTGAGGTTGTAAGACAGACCCTTCAGGTCCATTAGTGACACAGTCAAACATTAACAAAATCTGGGATTGTTTTCCTTTCCAGCTTTATATATCCAGTAATGGAGATGTATTTCCTGGAAGCTTTAAACAGGTGGGATCCACTGGTGAACTGAGTTTGACTAGTTAACCACATACAGGTTAATTTCTAAACAGACCATCTGGGTGCACTTTTGTGTGTTAAATACTTTCAAAATCATGAGTATGAACAGTAGCCTGCTGGACAATCCAGTTTAAACTGGTAAATGTGTTTTGGGACATGGTAGCTGGACCACAAGCTGAAGATGACAGGCCATCTTATACCAGCCACAAATCAGCTACTGTCTGGTAAAACCAGCATTAGGTGGTCAGGTTGGTTTTTGGAGCTGTGATCAAAGTCTTTTGACCAAGTTAGTACTTGTTTCTTTCACAAAAACACCCAGAATGATCTTTTTCAAAAACCTCATTGCAGTGAGAAATGCTTGGGCTTTCCCTGTGGCTGTGGTCCAGTGTGCGTACACTACGAGTAAGCTCACACATTTCTGCTGTTACTTATAGGTGACTGGCATGTGTTTCAGTGTCGTGATCTGAACTGCCGGGGGAAGATGAGTCAAGGATGTTGTGGGGAGAAATCAAGCTGACAAATGCACAGGGAGAGGCAAACCAACATAAAGTCAAAACAACTGCGAGGGCGGTGCGGTCAATCGAGTTGAGATCGTCTCAACCGCACAATGACGGCAGTATTCATGTCCTCCACTGACCGAGCGGAGCCGGGCATTTTTAAAAATGATTTACAGTGAGGCTCGGGTCTAGCGGTCATCTCGCAAGATGAGATTTGTAAGGGCACTTCCCTCAACATAGCCAGAACAATCACCGTTTGACCAAACGTCACCACAAATGATCGATTTCCGTGCATGTGCACGCCGGGTAAGCGCTTAGCCTTGGAGGAAAGTAGCTGATGTCATAGATTGCAATACTGAAAAGCTTAGTGGATGACAGCATGCGAATTTACTGCCAATTTACTTGTCCAAACGCGTTCCTAATAAACGACCTGCCACGGTTGCGATCATAAAATTTGTCACGTCAAGTCGGCCCCCTCTCAGATGCGAAGAGGTTAGCGCATCTATAAAACCTCCCATGACCATGTCAGTCTTGTGTTTCCCTACTGACCATCTAGTGAAAACCGAGACCTCAGAAATCACACAGATGTCACTTTTTCTTCAACCTCGATAAATGATTTTGCAAATTAAATGTTGATTTAATTCTCTTAAGGAAAAGCCAAAAAACTGAACAGTTTTCAGCCAAAACTGAACTCCCCACCCACAATTACAGCAATATGATATTAGTGGTTTTCTCTGTGGGTAAGCTCATATGACGAAACGTACACAGGTTTTGATAAATTGTTTTAATGATCTTTTTGGTGGGTTTCTTACAGATGCAGTCCTTGGGCACTATATGTGTACATACACTCTTAAAGGAACAGTTCACCAAAGAAAGACAATGTTGTCATCATGTTAATCTAACCATGTATTAGTGAGATGATTCTTCTATATAAAGCAAGTAGATGATGATTTATACTGCCAAACCTCCAGAAAGACAAAATAACATAAAAATAGACCAAAGAACACACAGTTTTCTGTAACATCTCATTTTGTGTTTAATGAAAGACTTACTATAATACAAGGTTTGGAACAATATGAGGGCAAGTAAATGATTTTGTCTGAACTGGCCCTTTAAGCAAATTTTTTGAAATACGTTTCCCAGACAGGGATTAAATCAAGTCAGTCATAGACTAATTCTGCTTCTAATTTAATCCAGACTAAAAATGTTTTTTAGACACTTCTTAACTTGAGATTAATTAGTTCTAGACTAGGGAGTCACAGACTAAGATATAAAAGGACTAACCAGCTATAAGTGTCCTAATATGACTACCACAAGGCCTGCTGCTGACCTGCTCCTAATCTAAGCCCTGTTTGTGGAACAAGTACTTGTATATATAAAGTAAAAATGAAAAGCTACAATATAGTTATCAGAAGCTCCAATCCTGTTGTTACAGTAAAAGTGAAGCTCTTCATTTTAGTCACAAAGATCAGATGTTAGATCTGTCCGGGGAAACGAGGTGTTGCCTCTTCTGAATAACTGTTTTTCTTGACCTGCCTTGTGTGTGTGTTTAAAAGCAGGGAGGCCGTGATTCTTCCACCTGGGACAGTGGGACGCGGATGACTTTCTGCTGCATATGAAGAACAGATGCATGTGATGACGATTCTCTTCATGCTGTGGCAGAAATACACACATGAGCTCAGCGGTCAAACCAGTGAAGTGCACACAGTCTTGAATTATTACAGCCATTTTTTAAAATCCTTTTTGAACTCATGAGAGAAGAAACAGCTGTTTCTGTGCTGAGAATATATAAACACACGCGATGCTTTGTCAGCTTCAAAGCGAACTGGCTGACTTTTGCATGTTATTGGCACTGTACGAAACAGCTGTGAGAAAACAACAAATAAAGAATAAAGTGAGGTTTACCCAGCTTACAGGAAACAGTTTCAGAACGTTGGCTAATGTTCTCTAAAAATCCTCTCAAAGTTATCAGAAATATTCTTGCAGCAACATTAATAGGACTTTTTAATGTTATATGTTATACGCATCGAAAATGTTATTTATAAGTAGCTAGTGTTACAGAAGTAAATGTTACAGAAGTAAAAATTTGGAATAACTTTCTTGTAACCAAGTGATAATGTTAATAATGTTAAAACATTCCTACAATGTTCAAAATGCTATTTTTTACATTTTTGTTACTTTTGAGAATGGTTTTGTTACATTTGAGAAACATTCTTACAACATAAACTTATTAGCCGGTTATGCCTTAATTTGTCAACGGAACAAGACAAAATACGATCGAACCAGATTGATCTTTTAATTTCTTACTCTAAAAACAAGATCAGGATAATGATAAAGAATCATTTTTGTGTGTTGATCACCAGCATACATGTTTTTCAGTTAAAAGCGTTCACATGGAGGCATCAGGCAGTATTTTAATCTGTTCTGGTCTGTTATACACCCACAGAGTCAGTGGTTGCACTGAGGGGTTGTTGGGTACATGCTTATGTTAAATTACTTTAAACAATCGTAATTATTTTCTTTAGTAATACTTGATAAAACTCCATCTGTCAGCATTTACCACAGCCGTTCCCCTCTGCACTATAGCTAGAACGTGATCTGATCGCCACTTATTTCCACCACTTTTCTCTTGCTAACTGTTTTACATGGAATTGCTCTTGTGTTCCTATCAAAACCGCACAAACCGCCTGTTTTGGTTTTAAAGTGATGTTTAAACATTACGAGAGAGAGAAAGCAAGACAAAGTAAAGTAATGTGTGTGAGCGCGTTGGCATGTGGGGTGAGTGCCACTTAGCATCTTGTTTGTTGGGTGTGGCTGGGGAACACAGTGGGCGGAGCTTTAGCATTGCCGAGGCAATGCTTTCATTGGCCGGAGGTGACATACATCACCCAGACTGAAGGGAATTTGAACATTAGTGATGTCAAATTAAAATGAGTATGCTTGGTTATCTCTGTGTGTTAAACTGGGATAAGATCAAGCATTTTTACATTTTGCGGTTTCCAAAGCAATGTTTAATTTTAACCACCTTTCAAATGTGCTTTAAGGCGTCAGTTTTTTGACTGTAGGTCTTTTTCCACAAAGCTGATACTGTGTGCACTCCTACTTCTCACTTTTAAACTTCACCCGTCTGCCTCAAGTGGCTATTTTTAGAATGCAAAACATCCCTAAAGCGTACTACATTTTAGGGTTGTTCATTCATCTCCTTCCTGTCAGCTCAGAGTGATCAAACGTTCCCATGATGTCACCTGAAAGAGGCTGATGGTGGAGGGTGTTTATAATGCTACTGGACTGCCAAAACGGTTCCGCTTTCAGAATGATCTTTGTCACGTTGTTCCAACCAGTCGTACGCTCTTAAAAACACAGGCTTTTAAAAGGTTCTTCACAGCGATGCCATAGCAGAACCGTTTTTGGTTCCCCAAAGAACCATTCAGTCAAAGGTTCTTAAAAGAACCATTTTTTTTAACTATTTATAGTCCACTAAGGTTCTATGGATGTTAAAGCCATACGGCCCAAAATGGTTCTTCTATACATTACTGTCAACGTAATGTTAGACTTTTGACTTTGGACAGGGTGGTAACAATTCTCACATATTCATACACATAAGTTTGTAATGCCCTATAATTTGCATATATGCTTTAATTCTTATTTCTAAAGACCACAATGTTCCAAATATGAATAAATATGGGTTACTTCCTGATCCCATAGACATGTGTTCTGTGTTCTCGCAGTGAGGTTATAGACTTCTGAAGTGGGTGTGCTTAAGATGATTATCAACTGACTTTATAAATCACAAACTAAGGAATCTGTTGCTTGGGTTTTACCCCAAGAGTCACCTGATGTCTTCATATATTATTCCCAAATCCACTGCGAAGATCAAAAGCATCTGAAAGCAGAAGGATGAAACCATATTTCTGAGCAGTAGAAAAATACAGGACCACAATAACTCCAACAATGACTCAGTCTCTTTGTGTAGGGGAGAGGAAACAATGGTTGTAGCTGGTCTGTTTTGCCAGTTTTCCCTTATTACAGACTGAGTCATTCTGGATTGACTTTCAAAATAAAGTTAAACACTGTGCTTCTGCTTTTATTGCCATGAAGTTAGTCAAATAACTCTGCTTTGTTTCGTCAGGGAACATTCTCAGAACATTTTTGAAAGTTTTCTCAAAGTTATCAAAAACATTCTTGCTGTAATGTTAGTAGAATGCTTTTTTAACGTTATATATCTATATATCAAGTAACATTTTAAACGTTTTTGTTATTTAATGAAAACGTTAGGGGGATGTTCCAGACCTGGACTCACCATGTATGCTTGTGTGGTATACCATCATAAAAGCTTCATGTATATTTGATCAGCTCTGCAGGTCCAGAGGTCAGAACAGGAGCGGGTCGAGATCAGATGTTTGTGATTTAGGGTGGATCTCAGATGACCTCAGATTGGTTTCTGTTTATTCTGGATCGTCTCGTGGTGAGGGCTGGTGGCCACCCACATGTGTGACAGATTTAACGTGTGTCCTCTCGCACAAATCTGTGACATATGAGGCGAGACACTATTTCATGCACCGGTGGTCCATTTCTTGTCCCTGCTCAGAAATTAAATTTCATTTGAATTACTTAGTCTGAAAGGAGGCTTTGCACAATATATAATACTTTTAAAAGTAGTATTGTTGTTTATTTCCCCAGTATTTTGAGTAGAATGTAGAAATATAGAAAATATGAATCAATGGTATTACTTTTTGCATGTTGAGCTATACAAATTATTTTATTATCTACCTGTATCAATTTATAAACTCAATAAAGCACTTCCTGCTTTGAAAAATGTAATGATAAATTAAACTGGATTCTGACAGAGTTCGGTGAGCTTGTGTAACTTAATGAGATGCAAGCAGAGTAAACATGGGGTTTAATATCTGAGCTCTCATTACAGTTGATTAGCATAAAGAGCCAGTCAGCCAATCAAAAGACTGCACCACTGTAACAGGAAGTTTATGTGACATGTTGATTGTTCCCTGTAAAAATCAAACCAAACTTAGGGTTAAGAAGACCCATTTTAGTTTAGCAGAGGACTAACAGGATGTCTGTGACCGCATACATTCTGCTCCATTACGTTCTGTCATTAGAAATGCTGCACTGATCATTAGCAGAGCCGAGGAGGAACTTCTTGAGTGTGAAAAACTGACTAATGGACTGAAGAGTTTCCTGGACGTGGTGCAGTGAAATGGAGCGTGGTGTAAAAGAATGAAAGCTGGCCGGACCCCTGACTTACATTCAGACTCTGTTAATTATTTACTGAAGTATGCCTTCAAATTCCCACACTGGTGTATCTGGACTGCGCTTCAGTTTGAGGGAATTCTGAATGGAAACGTTTTTAGAGAAACAGACTGTTTGGCTGGTTGTTATATTGTTTGGTAGAGGGGCTTGGATGTTGAGGCTTCATTACAACAAATCCATTAGAACAGTTCAAAAGTGTACGTTTGTTCTTTCACAGATTCACTGTGAAGTGGTTCAGATTCATAGGCAGATTTAGGTGAATGAGATGTATTTAAGTTGTTTTGCAAATGTGAAACAGGAAGTTGGGGTTCTAAAGCAACACTTTACTTCACAAGCTGAGGGAAGCATGATTTGCTCCTTGTTACTATTTTATAGAGGCAGGAGGGACATTTTCATTCTGGAGAGACAAATATATGGATACATTTGTTTAAGTTAATTAAAAGGTAATGATTGTGATTATGATACCACATCACTGCACGTTGTGTCTCTTATCTGACACACTCAGTGTTGCACACTCAGAGCACCAAAATCACTGCACTGAAATATAGATGACGTCAAAGGCTGACGGACATGGAGTACAAGACACAAACTCTTATTTTGATTTCATAGACTCATTAATTGTGTTGCTGTCCATGTTGAATTTTATGTTGTAAAAACGTTTCCCCAAAGTTTTCATTAAGTAACAAAAATGTTATTTTAAATGTTCTAGGAATGTTCAAAACGTCCACATTTTTAAGGCATTGTATTAACATTATTGCTTGGTTATACAGTAACCAAGTTACTGTAAGAGCTTCATGCAGACATTTTTTTTAAATTCTGTAACTAAAATATTCAACTAACAACTTAAGAATTATGATTTTGATATATATGATATATAATGCTAAAAAAAATCTACTAATGTTACAGCAAGATCAATTTTGATAACGTTAAGAGAACTTTAGGAGAACATTACCTGTTATCTGAGTCTGGGCCAGGAATTGTTGAAGGTTCCAGAAGTTGTAAACTCGTGTTTAATCCCTTTAATTTTCTCCCTTTCACAGTGACGCTAGACACTGTGACGCTCTTCCTGGCCGGCTCACAGTTTATATGACTTTAGTTGAATTTCTTGATTTTCTCCATGTGCAGGAGATGACGGAGCTTCACCTCCCCCATATTGTCTGCAGTCCTGTTTTGAGGTCTCGTGGAGATGATGGAGGTGTTCTGCACATATACGTGAGGTGGTCATTTTTACAGGTCATCTCTCGGGTCTCATCTGGTTCCATGTGCTTATATGTTTCTGGTGGACGGCGTAACACACGATCGCTGGGCAACACATGCAGTTCCTTGTTTCTCTGCCATGTTTCTGGCAAATCATTCAACTTAATGTTGTGAAACTTTGTTCCAGGCTAGTTGCCCATCATTGGAGGCGGGTGTGTGTGGGGGGTGTTGGATTGAGACAGAGGTTGTGGTTTAGCAGTTGGACAGGCGGTCGGTTGGCCAGTTTTGTGATGAGTGGTGGAGGGATGAAATAGAGTCGGAATGTTGCTAACCTTCCCGCGGTGTCTTATGAAACGGATCAAAGAGATGAGTCACTCATTTCCGTTCTGGATGATTTTGGTCTGTCTTGCTCTCAGGGGTGAAGAGCAGTGTGGTATTACAGGGCCACAGTTTTCTCTGACCACATGAGCCAGGTTAGATTAAGATGCATTATAAACAGTGCAATTTACTGTAAGGTATTAGCAAATATTATACAGTGCTTAAGGTATTACCAAAAGGTTGTGAGTAAAACAATGTGTGCTAATGTAAAAAAGGCATTAATTCATAGACACTTGGGGGTGGGCCAGTTTTTTCATATAAACCATCCAGACCACCCTAGTAACACATTGGCAACCATATAGCAATACATCAGAAGTTCTCAGAACACCTTAGCAGTTGTATAGCAACAATCTGTAAGCATTGCTTTTACATAGACAAGCACCACCCACATTTTCTCAAGGCAATGTATCGTTCTCCTTTAATGTGTCTGATTTAATGATCTTTAATGATTTCTTCCCGTAGCTCAAATGCTGACCTGGTAGAGCTGCTTGCAACACCAAGGTCATAGGTTTGATTCCTGGGGAGCACACAAACTGATTAAAGGTATATTTTAAATGACCTGGGTAAAGACCAAATGCACAACTGTAAATGCAGTGTTAAAATGTAGCTGCTATAAATATACTTCTTCATAATTGTTTGAGTTTATAAAAGTGTTGGGACATGTTTGGAAAAGCATGGCATCCCATCACAGTGTGATGTGTTTGCCAGAGCAGAGCAGGTATAAATTATTTTCTGTAAAGCGCTGAGCATCTACGCCAACAGAAACAGTGTGAAATGTTTTCTAAGTCTTTTCTCCAGGTTCTCTGTAACTGGGGAGGACGTGAGAGACCCCACGTTATATTCTCTGGTTGGTTCTCTGGTTGTAAAGACAATGCCATGATAGATCTGAGATAAAAACGTTCCAAAACAGTAAATTATAGAACAACATGAATGTTTAGCTCTCATTACCTCTCCCACTATGACAGAACAAGCAAAATATCTTTTATTTCAATGTTTTGGTTTTGCATGGTGCCAGGAATAAAGAGAAATACTCTGTGCTTATCTTGTAAAGCAGCATGTTTACTGCTGAAACACTGCCACTGGCACCGTTCTAAAGGAATCCAGTGTCTGTGTATTCTGTTCACAGTTGTCTTTTACTTTATGTACTTATAAGAATTGTTTTTATTGTTGTTATTGTTTTGTTTTATCAAGATGTGACCAGCGGTGCTTACTGAACAGCGCTGTACAAATATTTTAAAAATATATATTTTATTTTAAGCGACATTGAAATGCATTCACTGTTGGTCTGTGATTTTATTTGAGCGGTAACAAAAACATTCCAGGCAATTCTTGGCATCAATGTAACATTTCCATTGTTTTCCAGCAGCCCCCTCAAGGCAAAATTGATTTATTATGACATTGATGACTTGATTTTCTGCTTGTAACTTGAAATGAAAACAAATATTCAGCTTTCTCAGTCAAAGTTTTAAACTTTATTATCTGTATGTGAATGCACTAATCCATGATATTAAGAAACATCTATACACTCTGAAAAATAAAGCTTCTTAAATGGGTTCCTCACAGTGATGCCATATAGAAACCATTTTTAGTTCCCTCGTGAACCTCTTAGTCATATGTCTTTCTTACCTTTCTATAGTCTAAAGAATCTGTTTCTACTACAAAGAACTTTTTGTGAAACAGAAAGGTTCTGTGGATGTTAAAGGTTCTTTATGGAACCATACAGCCAAAAATGCTTCTTCTATGGCATTGTGAGGCACCTTTTTTAAGAGCGCATAAGCTGTGACCATTATTAGGCATGCTAAATGAGGTAAGATCTTTATAAACAATAGTGATTTTCCCAGAAGACACCCATCCAAAACTTTGTTGTCCTCAAACGTCCTCAGACGTGAGTTCCAGCCACTATAAATCCACATTTATTCCCTTTGAAAGAGAGGCTGAACAGAAACCAGAAAAATAGCCCTCTCCAGCCAGAGGAGAAACCACGGTCCTGCTTCATGCTAGAATTAAAACAAACCCTGGCAGGAATGTTGCTAATGCAGCTTTGGCCCTTTAACCCCTCAACACACAGCGGCCCCCTCATGTCTGTCTTTACACTCCTTACCATACGCAAGAGACGCCAGTGTAAGCGCACATAAATACACCAGCGCTTGAGCCCACCGGTGAGCTCAGACATGTTGCTCTCTGAATTACAGCGGTGGCATGTGTGAGCTTCAGCCAGGACGATGACAGCTGGGAATGTGACGGGATTTCAGAGTAACGTTCCAGGAGCCCATGTCATGTCGTTGGCATGGTAAACATCGTTGAATGATGGAGAGGAGGGGTGGGGTAAATATCAGGGGTGTTTTTGGCGTATATCAGTCAGAGTTCATGTTGGTGCTGCTCAGTGGCATGTTGAGGGCTTAACGTTCTTGAAGATATTCAGAAAAGCTTCTTGGAGAAGCTTGTGAGATCCCTAAACAGTTCGTAATCAATGAAAAAAGTGAAACAGAAATTCAGTATCCTCTGTATTCTTTTGTAACACAGGAGCGCCGTCTAAAATCTCACCCTATACCCTCATTCATTATTCCTGTTACTTCACATTACAAGTGCACTTAATGATAATGTTCACTATGGTTTCGAACACTGCTTCAAAATGGCTGTCCTATCAAAAATATATAGGGGTGTAGGGGACTATTTGGCACACAGCCTACAATATAATTCTGTAAAATAGTTTTCTAAACACTTAGAAAAAAAAGCAATAAATGACAGTACCTTCTTTCTATGTAAATAAAAACATTGCATTACCTGTATAGACATTACCTAATGGAAACTGTTTGTAAGAGTATTAAAATGTCATGTATGTAACAGAGCCCTTGGGTTTAATGTAAAGTTCTCAGTTCATCTTTATCTGCACTTTAGAAAAATAAATCCTGTCTGTCAGAGAGAAGAGGATTGTGTCCAGTCTAAACATCTCGCTCGGTGTGGGTGATAAATTCAGAGCGCTGTAACTGCCCCTCAGTTAAATAAGTGACGTGGGCCAAGTTTTCCAGACAAAAACACTCCGAGCTCTGTGGATATGGAATAAAGAGAGTAGCCACCTGGACACTATTCAGAAATTACAATGTGTGACCAGCAAAACTTCCCAACACAAACAGAGACGTTTAGAAGGGCTGGATGTGAGTCTGTTGATTGTCTGAGTTCTTGAGTTCATGCTTTAGTGCTGCTTATCTCCTGGTCTTCTACTAACAGAGCTTAATGGTTTGGCCTCTCCTCCATTATGCATACAGATAAGCAATTCTTAATGAATCTGGATTCAAACCTGAGCAGCATATGTGGAATGCACATTCACACTGTTTAACCTGAAACTGATTTGACTCAAACCAGAGGCTCCGGCATTTAAGGTTGAGGTCTCTCGAACCCTGATGGGCGTCTTTGTGTTGGATGCCAAACATTTGGAGTGGTTTAACCATCTCAGCTAGAATAACTGAATCTATATACCTATTTGATTCTGATCAAGTGTTTTGGATAGGACTCATTCCAAATAAGCAGCCAAGATAATGGAACAGGTTGTTCCACTCCAGAAGGACCAGATGTGAAAATGTATTATTGACTGTGAGGATTATCATAAAAAATGAAATGTGAACATAAACAGTGTCTGAGCGTAGAACACATTGTTTCAAATAAATAATGTACTGTAGATTGTCAGAATACATTATTAGTTACAGTAACTCTGTGTGGTTTCAACTTCTCTCCTTTTAAAATCTCTCTCTCTCTCTGCTTTAACATATTTTAAAACATGTCATTTTTAATGTTTTTCATTTAAAACATGTTTTTCTTGATCTTTTTCTAGCATTTTTATGTATATATATATATATATATAATCAGCAAGTGATTTGCATTGTTAACATAACTCATGGTGACACTGTCGAGTAACAGTAATGTCGGCTAGAGAAAGTTTTTAAACCTAATACAGTGAATTATGTAAAATGATTATGCATGTGAATTATGACCCCTTTGACTTTAAGAATATAAAGACCAAAATTTGATTTCACATTGACTTTCAATCAGAAATTTAAATCATAGGTATACATAAATCATATTGTACATTTACGAACCCTTTGCACTGCATGCGCTGCAACTTTCAGTCATTTTGCGTGTGTTAATACGTGCTAACACAGAAACAATCACACTGAGGTCAGCTGGTAGCCATTATGTCTCTCTGTCAGACCTCTGTGAGTAAAACTTCGAAATTTAATACTCACAGCAGTCACTACAAACGTGATACATCGTGATATTCTGTAGAAATATTTAGCAAGAATTAATCACTCATCCTGTTTCTTGCACAATCGCGTTCATACTAAACTTCTGAGAACTAGCTGGCAACTCTTTCCTCCAAGTCTGTAGTAGCTAGTTTAGTCATTACATAGACATTCCCTTTTCATTCTATTACTAAATACGTCCTGGTATGAACTTTACTGCTGTTGTCATATTGAAAGTATTAGAGAAGCATGTTTGCTTTTGGAATCACAGCAGAGAATCTGGTTTATGATTCACTTTCTGACTGAAACTGACCTCAGCTTTGTACCAACAGAATCACTTCCTCTGTGACTTCGACAACCACCATGCAGATGTATGTGTATCTGGAGACCTGCTCTGCTACAGAACTGTGCCACAGTTCTCTGGTTTACCTTATTGACCTATGAGAGGTACCTGTGCCCTAACAGTGAGTCAGTGGAACAAACAAACATCATTTGAGTCAGTAAAAGTCTTTACCAACAAAGGTTTAGGTTTTGCCGAATGTTTCAAAATGGGTGTCAGATTTCCTTGTAAAGTCCTTCTGAAAACTTCCTCGCTCCAGAGAGACAACTGCCTTACCATACTGTAACTGACATTCCCTAGCCAACCAATTTCATACCGTGCCGTTTCATGCATCACTTCACACTCCCTCTCTTTTTACATAATAAAATAATTGTAACTCTGTTTCATGATCATTTATTTATTTTTGTGATAAGCGGCCATGTAATAAGTTACAGTTAGCTGATCTGGTGTCTCAAAATAAACTCCTTTAGGGTCATACAAACATACTAAATCGTGCCCTGCCAGTAACCAATACATGTTTTACTAATTCATAACTAATAATGTCTGTCTGTGCCATCATTTATTCATAAGCACAGGCTAATTCCCCTGTGTGCAGAAAAAAGCTCTAAGGTAATAATCAGCCGGCATCCCGAGTTAATTAACTGTGACAGCACAGAGAATAATAGGAGATTACATTAGAGCTGTGAAACACGATCACTGCTGTTCTGGACTGACAGTCGCTCCAGTATATTTTTCCTGGAGGATTCAGGAAACCCAAGAACCAAATATTTTATGTGATAAAGTGCAAAGCAAATGAAGAATTCCATGCAAGCTTATATTGCATCATCTTTACAGGGTGGTATGCAAATTTGCTGCTTTTAATTGGTTGTAAAGGCAAGCATCACGATTACTGTGGCTAAGAGTTTAGCGTTATGTCATGCAACTTGTGTCATAGTAAGAGTAAGAACAGTGTTGCACAGCAAATGTTTATTAGAAAGACTTCAGCTAAATACATTTTTCTTCTTTAAATGACGGCATTCTTTAAAATTGTAGGTTTGAAATTGAGGTTGTACAAACATGAAATGTGACGTTTCCATTAAGAAACAAAAACGTTATATATAACATATAATAAAAAAGTTCTGCTAAGTTCTGCTGTTACTGCAGGAACATTTCTGATAACTTTGGGAGAACTTTGAGAGCACATTAGCCAACATTCTGAGAACGTTCCCTGTTAGCTGGGTAGGGGTGTGCTGGCTCTTTTAACAGATTTATTGAGCGTATCTTCTCTTGTCTGTTTTGGGCACCTTTTGTCTCTGCTGTGACTCAACTGACTGCTGGTGGAGCTGAAGATCAAGGCAGCATAAGCCGACTTGTTTTCACAGGGCAGCAGAAACTACATCTGGAACCAATAACGGCTCTGAGGTGCCTTCATTGCAGAGCCTGCTGGACAAGTGCGACCACGTCTTGGCCCGAAGCCCAAACTAGCTGATAAAACCAGATAAGGGTTGGTTCTAGATCATGTCCGGAGCGCTTAGTTTAGACTAAATGGAAAATAGCTCAGGGTGACGGTACGTTTTTAGGCTGCAGAGTAAGAGTGAAAGCTAAAAATAGAAGCCAATTTCATATGTCGTTTTGAGGTGCTCTCAAAAATCAAACGTTGGAGAATGTGCTAATGTTCTGATCTTGAGTTAAATCTCTGTTAAACATTCTACTTTGGATGTAAATTATACAGCCATTCATTTACCCTGCATTCTTGCCTCAGTTTTCCCACTGTACAACTTTGCCACTCTGGTCCCAACCCAAGCCAAACATCTGCTTTAATACTGAAGGAAGTCCACAAAGCCTCTTTTCAGGTCTGAAGATCATGTGACTCGATGTGAAATGTGGTTGCCAGATCCCTGTTTTCTACACGTAGAAGAGGGGCCTAGAGGAAGAATTGTCTTATAAATACAGTAATTACTGTACAATCACCTGCCAGACGCCCAACACTTTTGTTAGGCTGAAGGGTTATGTTGCTGAACGTGGCTCGTGTGTTTGTAATTAAGGTGGTAAACTGGCTCCCCGTGAGCAAAGCTTTTTCCCAGCTAACAGTTTCAGATTGTAAGAACGTTCCCTAACGTTTCCATTAAACAGCAAAAACGTTAAACATGTTCTTTTGAATGTTCTAGGAATGTTCAAAATTATTTATTCATTTATTATGTTTTTTTAAACGTTATTGCTTGATTATTAGAACATCATCAAACTTTTATTAATTCTGTAATGTTTTTTAAATGTTCCACTAACAGTCTAAGCATAAAGTTCTTGATATATATGATATAAAACGGTAAAAAAGCTCTTATGTTACTGCAAGAACGTTGCTGCTAACTTTGAGAGACCGTTAGCCAATGTTCTGAGAACAGTCCCTGTAGCTGACTTGTCAGTTTCTGATGAGGACATCATTAGCACTGAGTCTGACTGAGGGCCGGAAGCTTTGAGAATCTGGTTTCCAGACAGTGTGCATGGAAACTGTTCAGTGTGAGCCCTGCTGCTGTATTACACGTGTCCTTTTAATGCTTCTACTCGTCTAATGAGTGCAGTTTAATGCTCTCTCTCCAAACATGGGAAACTGGTGTTGTTCAGACAAGATTACGTCAATTAACTTGTCTTGACCAGATTACTGGTATAGACTCACTGGTGGGTATGCTCTGTGTTTCCATTATATTGTGATGGCTTCTTATTTTTAGTTAAAAAGGAACAAAAATCAGCTATTGAGCAAGTACATGACAGATCAGTGTGCAACACTATCTCCTTACCTTTTACCCTGATTCACAACGATAAGTTCATAATAACGATTTATAATTTGAGTCCTGTTTTCCAGGAAATGTCAGTTTGGCTTCAACGTATGTAAAGAAAAGTATGTAAAGTAACCTGCAATTTTATGCTTCAAACAGAGATGGCGACAGAGAGGCAAAAGTTACGGATTGCAGCTTTAACAACAAAAAATAGTTTACATAAAATGCTTTTGATAAATTGATATATCGTACATTGTAAAACGTTGTACTACATCTAAAAGTTCCCAGTAGCATTTTGCTATTTGTATTGTAATGCATATTATGGCTAATAATAATAATATTTGTAATATTTGCATTAAATATATAATAATTATATATTATATTTGTATATTATATACTATTTTATATACTTATATTCTTTATATTTTGTGTGTGTGTGTTTCTGAAGAGTTTAGATGGATGTTAGGACAGACGGCTCATCCCGAGCATGAGTTGAATGATGTGACCTGCTGTTTGTAAAGGCCTCCACACTACAGATCTTTAAACATGTTTGAAACTTTGTGATGGAACTGTATATTTTCCCCTCAATGTTTAGTCTTATTCTTCGCCTATTCTTTACCTCAAGGTGAGCAGTCTTAACTGTTAACAGATGATTTGAGTGTTGTAGCTTTCTGAGGTGTAGGAATTGAGGTCTGTAGATGATTCTTGCCTGCTTCATGTGATAAACTGTAAGTACAGTAGCCATTTAGATTGCCAGTCCATGTTTTAAACGTTTAAAATTGTGTCCCAAAACACACAATACAGTACAGCATTTATATAAGAATGTCTGTCTGTCTGCCCACCCATCCTCTATGACTTTCTTGCTTCTGAGGAACACTAAAGAAGATATTTTAAAGTACGCTGGTAACCAAACAACAGTGGCAGCCATTGACTTCCATTGTATGAACACAAAACTGAGACATTTCTCAGTATCTCATTGAAGTATCTTCAAGTATCTCATTTTTGGGTGCACTGTCCCTTTAAAGGTTAGTGTAGCAAGCCTTTAAATGAAGGTGAAATGGTTTTGATAATATGATTACTCCTGTGCTACAGTCTTATGAGTTATTTGTTGAATAGTAACTGTACAGTGCATTGCCGTGTCTCTGTGATTTGGACAAATGGGGGAATAATGCCGGAGTCTGGGTTCGTGTCTGGACTTTTATGAGCAGCAGAACCTCTTGTTTACATTCAGATGGGGGTACACAGAGCTGACTGGAGACCGGGAAAGAAAAGCTGCTGATAGATCGACAGACTAAACCCAGATATCAGTTACACTTCCTGACCATTTCAACACAATGTTTGCATGATTTCATTTCATGAGACGATTGCAAGCATGTGTGTTTCTGAGGAAAACCACACAGATAGTTTCACTTTTGAAATATGAAATGTTATCATGATATGCATGTGAATCCATTAAGACAGTTTATCAGAAGTTCTTTTTTATTTAAAAGCATCTTTTCACATCTTGTTGAATTCAGAAACGTGAGTCGTGGATAAACAGCGCACAATTCTCACCCCAGATTAAAGTGTTCTTGTAGCTCAACTGGTAGAGCATTGTTAGCACTGCAAAAGGTTGTGGGTTCGATTTCCAGGGAACACGCATACTGATCACAGCTTGAATGTACTGAACTGATGTACAGCTTAAATGCACTGTAAGTCAGTTTGGATAGATGTGTCTTCCAAAGGCGTAAATTGTAAAAAAACAATTTACATTTTAAGCCAGCATCTTAAATAAGCCATACAAGTAACTCTTACAAGATTCATTTTATATAGTTTTAGCCTCAAAACCCATATTTTGGGGCTGATAACGGGACAAACGATGCAGAGAGGCAGGAATGTGTAAACAGTATCATTTAATAATTTAATAACCTGACTATTTGTTACATGAGCAAAAGTTATTCATAATGTTTAGGTCAAGTATAAAAAGCCTCTTAAGATAAGTATGTTTTTTCATTGTGTAGGCCACTGTTCATCTATTTTTGTTTGCTGCATTTGGTGCCTCTGAGCTCCAAATATGTCCTCATCAAATAATGTAAGAGAAAAAACATTACCTTTAAATAGCCCTTCTACCGAGGTATGATCTCTTATTGGCTAGCCACAGGAATGAGGTTTAACCTCTCCATGACAGCCAAACAAAAACGCTGACCTCTTCGAGTTTAACCAAGTTCATAACATGAAATAATGAACTACAAGAACTGGGCATGTGTAAAGAGTCTGTTTAAAGAGCATTTCCATGCCAAAGCCTCTTCCACAGTCTTTGTTTTTTGGGAGTTCGCTCAATTAGAATTAAAAATGTTTAGTCAATGATCTCACAGGCAGAAATTAGAATGAATTTGAGTGTGTTTAATGTTATTGTAGAAAATAGATTTAAAGGCTACGTAGTTTTCCCCTGTACAAAAGTCGTAGAACAACTGCAACACAAACTGTTAACTGCTGAGTAATGCACAAACAGTTAAAGTTTATATAAAGATGGAAACTGAGTCTTGGAGTGGCTGTGGGGAGCTGTGTAATGGGTTCAGAGCCCTCTCCATCCACTCTGTCAGGACTGCGGTATGTGGACCTGTAATTAACCGCATGCAGTCGGCGGATGATGGATTTTGTGCAGACAGTTTGGTTGTGAATGACAACAGTTCTGTGAGATCTCTGACACGAGTTTGGCAACGGGACACTCCAGGCCCCCTGCAGTGCTCACTGAGGGCCAGACGAAACACTGATACCTGACCAGACGCTGACAGAAACGTATAAATCCTGTCAGAAATAAGTCTGGGTGATATTTTACCCCAAAATCAAAAACTAAGAAATTTTAATTATGTTTTGCATTAAACAATGAAGGCTAATTTAAGAACATGGTAAAAAATTGTTTACTTCATTATTTTGATGCATTTTTTATACATTGTCAGGATAATATTTGATCACAAGTAGTTTTGTTTAAAAAATTATTTTATTACTGTAAATCTAATGAGAATGATGATAGAAATAATGAGAATCACCAAAGAAACAAACAAGAAACAAAAACCATCTAAATGAATTACAGTTAAGAAATTATGGGGGGAAAATGTGGTGAATTGTCATTTTCCTTTATATTTTCCATATTATTCCTTATATATCTTCCTTATATTTTTTCTTTTGGTTTTAGGAGTGATCTACGACCAGGGCATGTTCTGGACAGGTTTTCGTGAGAGTTACCTGACAACTCACCCTCATCAGTCTCCACTGTAAGATGAATAACTTCTTTGCAGATGTGCGATGCCGCCCCTGCGTGGGATTACAAATGAACCACTGAAAATGATACAAACACGGACGCCCGAGTCCACGGCCCCTTTTCGCTTCCGAAGAGAGATGCTTGTCAAACAAAGCCCTTCTTCATGGGGGAGGGGCGGCTTTACCTCTGCCTCAAAATGGAAACAGAAGTTGAGTATGTTTGACTTGTATGGAATTACAGTGCTGTTGTCCCTGCGGAGCGCGTGGTCAGGAGCCGAGCTGAGGAGGGAGGAGGCCAAACGCTCCCTTAAACACAAAGGAAAGCTTTCTTCCAAGCCTCTTGCTTTTCTTTACTCGCTGCCTATTAAACTGCCTCTCTCCTCCCAGGAGCAGTTCTGCAGGAGCCTTGCAGTCGGTCAGGAGGCAAAGTTACTACTATCACGTACTCCTGGGGTCACTCTGACATGAACTGCTGTGTCAGTAAAATCTACAGAGACCCAGCTAACAATTTTAGGTTGTAAGAACATTTCCCTAACGTTTCCATTAAGTAAAATAATGTTACTTTGAAAGTTCTAGGACATTGACAATGTCCAGGTTTTTAGACGTATTGGTTTCAAAAACATTATTCAAACATTTTTTCAATTCTGTAACGATTTTAAACCCTCCACTAACAGTTTAAGAAATACATTTACTGTGGTGTTTAATCAAGATCCACTTACAAATGTGATAAATAGCATTTATATATCAGCTCTCTGCCTCTGTGTAAAAAACAATGAGCTGTGCTGTATTTTACACAGTAAATGTCCAACATGTTACTATTTATGCTTGACCATGTTTTTGATGCATTTGCCATAAACTCTCAAACAGAGTTTTTATTATTCATCTGTATTCCTGTTTTCTACAGAGGAAGATGGCAGAGCACTTTTGAAGACTGGAGCTTTTGGCATGCTACCACAATCTGGAAAACACACTGTTTGGTCCTGTTTATAAATAAATATGTTTTCTTGGTTATTAGTGCTGCTTGCTTAGGCTCAAGTTCGATCTGAACAAGCTCCTAACGCTCATTAAACTTGATTGTATAACCACTCTGGACACCCTAGAAACCACATAGCCTGAACCACACACAACATGTCACTGTGTCAGGGTTTTTTTTTTTGCATGGAAAGGCAACAGTTTGTTTTCAGAAAATAAAATCTGCTAAAAGTAAAAACCTACATTAGGTTTTTTTTACTTTTCATTTAAAGCAGTTCACAGAGCACAAATTCCAGGTCAAATCTCTACAGGTCCTAAATAAGACTGTGTGTACTGTAAAAACGTATACCATGACAACACATACAGAATTCATTTACGAGCATGACAAAATGTACTTTTAAGATGTTATTTCTCTGAAAAGCCATTCAGATCAGTAAAACGTGCCATTTGTCATCCTTTAACATCAAACAAAACAAAAAGAAACTTTTAATTTGAACTATTGAGGCTGTTTTTCTCTATGTCTTTGTTCACTATCCCACAGGACCACGAGTCTTACCAGAGAGAAAACCACCAGATCGACCAACATGGCCATTATCCTGCCCTGCCCACTGAGGGACCACAGCAGAACACAGCTGGAAGTCATTACACACTCCAAAATGGTCATACAACAAATTCAGTCCAAGCACATGTTGTGTTTTTCAATGTTAAAACCTCATTAATTTGTACATCGACCATGAGGATACGAATATAACATGTCAAAACCAAACTCATGCTATTCACAGAAACCAAAAGAGCAAAACAGACAATGACATGATAAGTGTGTGTGCTCGATAAACCACTTTTAGTATGTTACGGTGACCATAAACTCCCAGAAACCCTCAGGGGGAACTTCTCATGGCTGTAGTTTAGTTTCATTGAGATACAGGCCATTGGGAGCCCGTTGCTTTTAAAAACAGAGGGATAATTTGTTATAGTCTAGAAAATCGTAACTCACTCCACTTACAAACCAGGTGGTTGCAGGAAAACAGAGTTCTAAGAGAAGGAGATATTTTGGAGCGTGCCTGCTTTGCTAAAATTGCAATAACATCAGAGATGTTACAACAGATCAGAGCTAAACAGCAGATCAGTCAGCATGGAAAGTTCCCGGGAGAACGCAGTGTAGGTCTGTTACTCTCATTTTCACAACAGTTTGTTAAAACATGGACATGGACCCCCTCACGGGTAAAGGCAACCAACAGGAAGTACATGCTTGTGGCTGTTCTGGATAATGAATAACCAGAGAAGGTGCTTGTTTTGTTTATTTCGTATCCATGTCATTGTCGAGATATGCTGCTGCTCTCTCATCGGCTCTGTTGGGTCAGGCTCAAGATTCTGGTTCTGTGCTGGGCACTGGCCATGGCTGCAGCGTTTGCTTGTTTGCTCTTGATATCTGTTACCTTGGATATACGTCCTGTAATTAATCACAGACTTGAAGGAGCAGCTTGTAGGTCATTTCTTACATTTAACAGCAGCCTAAATTTAGTTTCACGCACACACAATCAGCAGATGCATTTATCATAAAGCACAACAAAGAAAACTGTATTTTCCAGATATACAAACATCCTTTAAACATAATACAGTTACACGAGAAGACAAATTGTAAGAGATGTCTTCAGAGAATACATAAATATGTATTAAATAGAGTTTTATTTTTTAACTACAGTTAAGCCATTGTATTTTGTACATACTGTACATACACAAAATCTTACAAAATACATTAGTCAAAAACCAGATACTTAGTGAACTTAGTACACACTTTTCCAAAGAGTTAAACCAAATGCTGGACAAAGCTTAATTTCATTGTGCAGTGACATAGCAAAACATTATGTACGCTTCACTTTGAAGTGAAATTTGTAGCTGCTCTGTACTAGAGGTTGTTTCTTCATGTTTTCATTTGTTTTTCTCATACTGTGCATTTACAAATCCAGGAAGATATGAGGGCCACCTACTGCATAGCAGCCGCATTAAAGTGTGTAATAAAATCAGCAGATCGCTGTTACTGCGTCCTGTTGAACACAGTGCTGGTCAAAACTCTTCAGGGAACTACGGCATGCTGCAGCATGGCTGTTGAGTTGAAACATGTTTAGAGATGGCCAATAAAACAGCATCGCCTCCAGAGCTCCAGCTGTGGTCTTCAGAAATGAAAGCCTTTACTAAAGCATGTCACGGAAAGCTCTGTCAGTCATGAGAGGTCAGACTCTTGTATATTTATCATGATCCAGGTCACATCTTCATGTCACTTACCTGATACGGTGAAAACAAACAGGTAGAGGTGTTTGTTTATAAAGAAAGTACTGTAATGATGTAATGATAGGTTTTGCAATGGAATCCCGTCATTTACAAAACATAATATATAATTATTGATAAAATATGACAGCACGTTAATTATTTATATAAAAAAAAAATATATATATATACATAAAGACTATATATATATATATTTTACAAGAGTGTAGTTCATGAAACTTTGATATACATAAACTTTGATATATATAAACGTGACGCTGGACTGACACGATAAGCAGTTTGGGGACAAAATGATCACTGGATTTGATAAAGTTTGCCAGGTTAGTGACATCACACCGGTCTGGATATTCAGGGATGCATATGAAGCGTTTAATTTAGGCCCAGCCCATGTCGTAAAGGCATAAACCTGCACGACAGTGATGGAGATGCTTACAGGCTGTGAGGGCTCTGCTCTGAACATAGATATTAGAGTTTTTATCCAAAAAGTTCAAATAAGTCCAAGTAAAATACGTCTGCTGTTGATGTTGTAAGATGTTGACTTAACTTGAATTATGTACTGTATTTGTTGTTCATATTGTTTATGTAAAGTTTAAACAGACGTTGCATGTAAGTGCATGTAAATAATCAAAAATGGGTTGCTGCTGGTTACTGCTAGATAACTAGATAGTTAGTGGACATCATATTTTGGGTTGTTTTCTGTGCATGTGTCCAGCTTTCATACGGCAGTGTTTACTGCAGCAGCTGTTCATTGAGTCAGCTGGACCATGATTTTAAACTTTTAGTGCAATGTTATATGTTTAACATCAAACCCTTGTTTAGTTGAATTTATTAATGTGTAATCCAGTCTCACAATGTTCAGCATGACTCCAGGCCCTGAGCTACTGTCTCTCACTTTCAGACTGAAGTTTGGCACAATGGTGGGTCAGCCATGCTTAGAAAAGGCTTTAAATCTGGATTTAGGGTGTAAGCAAAAAAGAGTACCTCTGAATGAAGTATACAAGTCTAAAAAGCTTGTAGTTAGTCATGGCACCATCTTCAAGTAATAGTTTACTGAAAAATGAAGCTCTTGTCATTCTAAACTCATGTGCTGTTGTTTCCCCATTTAAAGAATTTCCCCAACTTTCCCCAATTGAAATTTGTATTCCCCACTTTGAAGAATGATTGCACAACTTTTTACAAAACATCACATGATGTTGATACACCCAAATCACAAAATATTCACACATTTTATAGCTCTAAAAGTTTTGGAATATAGTTCAGTCAGGTGGTTGTTTGGCCAGAGCTACATAACAAATCTTGAACAAATGTTATTTTATGTTCCGCAAAAAAATGTGACTGCACAGAGGATGAGTCTGTAAATAATGACAGTTCTCATTTTGGGTGTGCCGTTCCTTTAATAGGAAGTTAAAATGCTGAATCTATATGGTATGTAAGGAGACCCTAAACGGAAAATGAAGACCTTCTGCTCTGTTTAATGGGAAATTTCGGCCTTTTCTCCATGTCTGTTGGGAGTAACTTGTTAAAGAATGTAATGAATTTCCTTTCCCTGCCATTACGTTGTTAACCTATCTGCATATCCCTGAAGGCTTGTGAGGTGAGCAGGTGAGAGACCTCCAAATAACAGCTCCATAAATTCTCTGAACTTCTCACAACGCACCACTGAAACTGACACGTGCATTTAAGTTCCATAATTTAAACCCAGTTCTTCAGCAAGCTGCTCGGCTGAAATTTTCGGAGCTGTCAGCAGTCCTAAAATAACAGTGGGTAGCCTTAATATGGGGTAGACTTCAAAACCGTTGAATAATAAGAGCAAGTCATATTTTGCATCAGGTCTAGCTTGTCACATTGGATTGATTAACGCTATTTGCTTTAGTTTCTTGGAACGTGCAAAAGAGGTCCCTTTTCTTTGTGGTTGGATGGTCGAGGTAGCGTCACTACGAAACAGAATTCTGGAGACCAGAAAATCAGAATAGCAAAACCAACATCAAAGTGTGTTTTTATTATTTCTGTGCAATTAGCAGTTGTTTCATTATTTGGTTGTAACCCCAACACGTGTGCTACAAATCGTCAGACTTTTAGACTTTTAGTTTCATTCGCTCTCTACAACCGTAGAAGACAGATGAAGGTTGCAGTACATTTTTGGCGCAATAACATATCCGCAGTCACATACACATGATGTCCAACACCTCCATAGGGGAAATAGCAGCTATGAAACGTTCAACTGGATTCAATTTTACAAGTGCTTCTATTTTCCACCCTGTCAACCAAAACATTCTGTTATAATTCAAGACATCTGCTGCTCATCAAGTGAATAAGCTTGCTTTGTGTTTTGAGTTTGATATTTACACCTATGTGATAATTACTGGAACATACAGCACACCAGCCATAACACACTGCTGTATAATCACCACAGAAATCATATCTCTCACAGTCCTGTGATCAGGTTACACCCAGCAAAATTGCTCTCAGGGCCAGTGTGCTCTGAGGAAAATGTAGATTGTCTGCGATTAATGTTCTAGATTATCGTTACCTGGAAGAAGCGAGTTTAGATGAATTCTAAGAACAGGAGAAAGTTCTCTTCATGGCGTTATTTGGAAGTGATTTTATATGTATCAGAGTCCAAAGATAGTTTTGAAGCATAATTTCACTGCCTTGAGGCGAACACGCATCATATACCGATGAATCAGAAAATGAGTGAATACAGGAAAGTGGGTAAAGATAAATGACCTGCAATTTTGCAGGTGCTTCTAATAAACAAAGTCATTTCAGCCCTTCGCTCTGAGTCTGACACACACGGGTGATCTGTGACCCAGAGGTTACGGTGTCCAGCCCTCTGTGGAGTTTATCGCAGAGCCCTTAGGGTAAAGACACTTCTCTGTAATTGGAGTAAGGAAGTCTTGGGGGGAAAATGGCACGTTAAGGCACCACGTGCAGTTTAAACCTGTGTTTGGAAGTCGTAAAACTCCCTGGCAACTCTGAGGTTGTTCGATTGCACGGAAGCCAAAACTGTGTTAGACTAAACATTGCATTGTTCAAATGCACAATGTTACAGTATGTTTAAGCATTAACTGCATTAAAAATAATTCTTGTATTTTTCAATGAATAATAATAACTCAGGAAAGGAATTTTAGGAGATCTATCTGAGACAGTGTTGGTAGTTGGATGTTTTTCCCTCTGGGTTCTACAGTTCTGTTTACTGCAGAGTTGGTAATTGTCTGTAGTTTGTGCTCTATAATCAGTAGTTAGATGGTTTCCAAACCTTTAGTCTTTTATTAACCTGCCCAGCTTTTGTGGAAGTGACACACCCTATTAAACATGTGGCCCAGTCATAGAGACACAGCAATAAAACAACAGTTAGCTTTAATTACAATGCACGGGTGGGCATTTCATTTTACTTCCACAAATCTACAACCAGATGAGAGAAACACAAAGAGAGCGAGCAAGCACATGCTAACTGTGACCCAGTGTGTCTGTATACTAAATTTACAGTCTGGATCTAACCCTTCATACTCAGCTGCTCTGTGAATTCTTTAAGTGCAGCTCGAGACTCCAGTCAGGTGTGATTTGTTGATGCTGCTGTTTTGGGATCTTTTCTCTTGGTTTGCTGTTGCAGGAATGTGCAAAGACGTGGTTTTCAAAATCTGATTGAAAAGGAAGCCTAACTTGTAAATGAAACATAATTAAATAGTGGCCTTGAATTAATATATTGGACACATTATAGCTGATTATGCAGAGGCAACTATAAATAAGTCATTTGTAGGTTCATTTCCTGTGGCACTATCGAAACATTGTTTTGTTTGTTTGACTTGTATAACCAGCCCAACATCCTGGTTACTCTTTTGGAAGACTTTATTCTGTACATTCACTAAAAATATCCAGCTGCTTAATGGTCATTGTAAAATGTGAAGTGAGGTTGGATCCATTTAGTATCAGCTGTATGCAGGTGTTCCTTGTTCCAGGTAATTGTTTTTCTAAATGTGGCTGAAAGCTTTTAAATACTTTCAAGGGTCCAAGTGGGGGATTGTCTAGCGCAGGGATGATCAAACAGAGTTCAGCTCCAACCATGTATTCCTGATTATCAGCTTCAGGTGTGTTTGATTAGGGACAGAGCTGAACTCTGCAGGACAAGAACCTCCAGGAACAAGTTTTCCTATCCCTGGTCAAGAGAAATCAAATCCATAAGACACATTATGGATTCTTTTCTGTTTTGACTGAATCTATGTGACGGTGGGCCAGCTGTTCTCAAAGCTGAGAAAGATGTATGCACTTTAATGCACAGGTTGTGTGATTGTACAAAAACCGGACAAAAAAAAAGAGAAATCAGAAACCCGGAGGGACAATGAACATGGCTTTATACTATAAGCATATCTTTTTTTAAGAAAGTTTTAAGGATGTACTGTTTTTACTTTTCTTCTCCAAATAAAACTTAAATTGGCATGATTTTGCGATGCTGATCTGTTTTGTGTTTTGGCCTCTATGGGTCTCCTTGGGGCTTGTTGCCGTGGTGACGCTGTGGTGTGGCAACCCCACATACACAGAATACAGTTTCCATACACACTTCTGCATATTATACCGAGTGATTTCCAAGAATTTTAATAATACTTTTTGCAGGGTGATGGATGATTCATGAGGAACTAAAGCAGCTATGTGTGCGTGACATACTGCAGTTTGGGGGGTTTTACACTCTTGTGTGATTCTGATAGATTAAAACATTATTGATTGGTTCTGGCTGGATAAGAAATTCCCTTGAGGCTGTTTCAGTCCGATTTAGTCCAATAAAATATAGAGCAACAGTGAAATCTCATGAAACAGTTAAAGGCAGGGCAGGCGATTATTTTCCAAAAACATTTTTTGTTGTGCTGGTTTCTTCACATGATAGCGATCACTAAGTAAAATGGTGTAAATATATATTTATATATCTTCTGTGGAAGGTGCAGGACCATAAAATGTTCATCCCATCATTATATTCGGTCCGAATGCAATGATAGGATGTTCTATTCACCTGTCAAACTGTGTGTGTGTTCATGTGTTGAGGAGGTGTGGCTTTGGAGAAAGCTAGCTTGCTAGCCTCTCCCTACCCTTAAATGAAAAAGTGCCAGCATTGTAGTTTTTTATCGTAGCTGACAAGTATCTGATTGTATCCACATTCATTGTATGTAGCTGTATAGCTATTTAATCTTAATGTATGTTAACAATAGTCTTGTGTATATTGTTATGTGAAGTGTGTAATTTTGTTAGACACTCTTTGCGTTGTTGGAGTAAGCGCCATGTTTTAATGCGTATGGCCAGAGCTTCCACAGTAGTCAGTTATTAAGTTTAAAACGTTGAGGTCTGATTAAAATAACAGAACTGAGAATCATATGTAATAGAAATTATACAGTACACTCGTCCCCAGCTCTTAACTGCATCTGGGGTTTGGTGGAACAAGCGATGCTGGGTTGTGTGGTGACTGGCTGTGGAGGAGACCAGAGGCAGCAGCCAGAGTCAAAGCCCACAGTGGTTACGGGATGGGGAACCAGAGAGGATGGTGGGGTGCAGGGAGACCCCCTAATTACACTGTAAACACAGCTGTTGATGTGACCGTAAATGCAGGGCAGTAATCGTGTTCCACATGTGGCTGGTCCCTGTAGCACAGCTGGTAGCGCTCAGAAATGTTTGGGGCCGGTGTTTTGGGGTGACGCAGTTTGGTCGTCACGTTGTGGATTGGAAATCTGTTGAATTCCTGCCAGTTATGAGCATATTTGAGGTTTTTGTAACACTTCACACAAAAGTGCAATCAGTTACTGGTGCGGCTGTCAGTTTGTTTGTAGCAGGGTACATGCTCTTGTGCTGAGGTTCTGGCGTCCATGGCGACAATACATTTTAAACTCTAATCGAGTCTATTCAATACATTTAAACTAGCTCATGTAGCTTAATATTATACGAATTTCGTATAAAGGTGCAGTGTGTCATTTCCACCCCACTAGCAACCCCAAATGGAATTGCAAAAATCAGACAGTTCCGACCGCCCGATAATCCCGCCCTCACACCGAGTTGTTTTTGTTTTGCTATTAACTAGGATACAAGAAAGCATTAACTTTTTGGGGGTTAAAGACAAACAGAAATCAGTTATTGAGCAAATACATGACAGATCAAAACGGTCTCCTTATCTTACCTTGATTCACAAGGGTAAGTTTATTATAACGATTTATAATTTGAGCTGTTGGGTCCAATTTTGCAGGTAGTGCCAGTTTGGCTTCAACATATGTAAAGAAAAGTATGTAAAGTAACCTGCAATTTTATGTTTCCAACAGAGATGATGACAGAGCGGCAAAGGTTAAGGATTTACAGCTTTAATGTTGAAAAAATGACACTTGTCCGCATCAGCTGGCTGAATCAAACATTACTGTAACATTCTTATACATCAGTAGAATAGCAATTTATATTAGAATATCTGAATAAAACAATTTTCAGCACAAGACCTTATAAACGTTGGTAAAGCTGCACACTTTTGTTTTGGAGCTTGTGCACTTTTGGGGACGGTATTTGTTTTTAATTGAACAGCCATGCAATTGTGTACTTTTATTGGGAAAATAAAAGCTCAGCAAGTATAATTTTGCCCTTTAAGAAACATGTGTTCTGGTTTAATGATTATAGGTCTTTACTGTGAGCTGTTACCACACACAATCTGCTGCTCTGCTTCCCTGAACCTGCTTTATCATCATCTGGGCCTGTTCGTATCCCACACAGCAGCTCTTCACTTCAAAGAGTCTCTACCCCACTGCAAGCTATCCGGCCTGAGGCACAGCAGGGCTTTTTATTGGTCAGAAGCTTGTCGAATTACTCTGACAGACTAGTACAAAAGACAGACTGTTGGATACATGCCGAAACGGATGTAATGCTGGCACAAAGACTGTCAGGATTTCACAAATACATTTTGAATGCCATTTTTTTGTTTAACAGATCCATTAGCTCTGGATGTCACATGCTGGGTGTGTGAGAATGTTACATACAGCTGATGCACTGTAACCTCACATAAGCCTCTCAGTGGGAACTTCTCGCCTGAACATGCATAACTGAGCTAGGAGGTGGAAAATTAGCCAGCCAACAATTTTAGGTTGTGAGAATGTTTCCGTAACGTCTCCGTTAAGTAACAACAATGTTAAAAATGTAATTTGAAAAGTTCTAGGAGTGTTTTGGACATTGGTTAAAAGAGTGTTATTCAATACACTGTTAAATTATTTTTTAAAACGTTACACTAACAACTTAAGAGTAACGTTTTTGATATGATATAGAACATAAAAAGTTCTTTGTTACAGCAAGAATATTTATTATTTATTATTAACTTTGAGAGAACCTTTAAAGAACATTAGCCAATACTCTAAGAACGTTCCTTGTTAGCTGAATAGGCACTTTGGGGGTCTGTTGGGTGTCTGAGGTTAACTCAGGTCATGAATACAGGTGCTTGTAGTACTTGAAATTATTGAAATAGTTTTCATCACCTTATGCTGTCCCACAATCTGTGAGTGACAGCAAAATATCTTCGTACTGCTGCTGTCTCTCTCTTTATCTCTCTCTGTCTTGCTTTCTGACAGGGTCAGACACTTCTTTTAGTCATCTGTGTGGTTCTTTGATGCTGAATGAGTTTACCATTGTGTTAAAAGCTACAGATGTTTGGTTTACATTCCTCTGTTGGAGAGCGAGAGGCTATTTTCTCCACACCCACCCAAAGCTGCCCCACTTTTGGAAAGCGTAAGAAATAGGTTTTCACAGCTGTAGGGCTTCAAAGGAGTGGAAAAGATAGATCAGTCTGAGATAAACCAGTGAGAAACAGTCTTTAAACAGTCATCTGAGATTTGTCCTAAAATAGAGACGTTTATATTTGTAAAAATAGCTCACCATTTGGCTGACATTTATTGTGAAGCACTGGTTTTGATTTGTCCATTTAATACGTTTGGGCATGTAATATGTAAATAAATTTGTTTCATTCATTCATTACATTCATTGTGTGAAACCCATAGAGACTGTAGGCTGTCTCATGAAACCAGCATCAAAAGAAAAGAATTGCTTATCCATTTCTTAATTTAAAGGCAGAAAATGACAAATAGCTACTTTACCATTTACATTTATTTGTTTGCATTGCAGTCATTTATGAAATGCATTAGTATTGCTTTTCATTCGGACCTGGACCTGTTTCTGACAGCTCGACCACAGCTTTCCGGGCTGTGGACTCCCTGGATCTTAACCACTCCTTTCATAATCAGCCCTAGAAGTCCCACACTTGCCGTGCTGTATTTTAAGGGTAGATGTCTGTGTGCTGGAGAGGGAGGGTTTAAAGGCTTTCGGGGGAGGGAGAGCGCGTCGGGGACGGCGGTGCGTCAGAGCGCACTGGCTCCTCATACCAAACCCGCTGCATCTCTCCAAGAAAACTCCGCCAGATTTCAGGACGCGCTCGGATGATTTGTTTGGATGTACCCACAAATATTACAAACCATTAAAAAGAGGAACAGGGGCAGTTTAGGTCGTGTAATCTACGCGGATAAAAGCGAAAGCGCCGTTTCGTGTCGGTCCGAGAGGTTTTGGAGGCGCGCTCGGGACGCGCGTAATGGCTCGGTAGGTACGAGCCTCGGGGAGGGTTAATGGTGAGATCCACTTCTGCGGAATAAAGGAGGTTTGTGTCGGTAAAAGTGAGCCAGGCAGCGACACCGACGTGCGCTGTGATGGATGCAGCGGCTCTCCGGACACTGACGCTGCTCGTGCTTTTCTCTGGAGGTGTTTGGGGCTCCTCGTATCCTCCGCGGTATAACCTGTACGCCCGGCGGCGCAGACGCAGACGCAGACGCAGACTGGAAACGGAGTGCGAGCAGCGAGCAGACACAGGTAACCCCAGCCACCGGATGGATGGATGGATGGATGGATGGATGGATAGACAGACAGACAGGCAGATAGATAGATAGATAGATAGATAGATAGATAGATAGATAGACAGACAGACAGACAGACAGACAGACAGATAGACAGGCAGGCAGGCATATAGATAGATAGATAGATAGATAGATAGATAGATAGATAGATAGATAGGCAGGCAGGCAGGCAGGCAGATAGATAGATAGATAGATAGATAGATAGATAGATAGATAGATAGATAGATAGATAGATAGATAGATAGATATGCTCGTCATCAGAGATTTTGGGTCCATGAGAAAGCTGAAGCTGTTTCAACATTATGAGTTCAGATCTTCATTATCTGAAGAATAAGTAAATTAAGATAGGTATGATTCATTTGTTGAAAAAGGAAATGTTTGTTAGTTTATTAATTTATAAATTTAAATTTAATGTTGAGATAGATAGATAGTAGATATATAGACCTATATGATAGATAGATAGATAGATAGATAGATAGATAGATAGATAGATAGATAGATACTTCTAATCTACTGAATACATTTTGCTGCAATATATTATTGGGGGAAGTTAAATGTGAAACTTCAAAAAGGCTTGAAAAGAAAAGGTCTGCTTTTATCCTACAGTTAAATAACAGGAGGTGGAGCACTGCACATCCACACAACTAATTATCACCCGGTGAACACCGGGCTCTGCTGAAGATCGCCTGTGATTTACAAAGTAAGAAGGTGAAAAGAAGGTAAAGAAGGTGGCTGTGCTTGTCACCAGCCTGGTGCTCCACTAAAAGCCCCGGCCTTCAGCTGCCAGTCAACCTGGTTTCCACATGTCACCAGTGTTGGTCAGTTTTAGGGACACACACCCACTTTGAGATGGTTGTTTTGACTGTGATGGTCGGGGTGTGAGAGGGAGAGGTTGTCCAGACTCTGACGTGTGTATCTGGGTTCCCCCTTCATTACAGCTGACGTGATGCCTTCTTAAGGGTGGATGGACACACGCAGGCCAGATGCTCGTCATCAGAGATTTTGGGTCCATGAGAAAGCTGAAGCTGTTTCAACATTATGAGTTCAGATCTTCATTATCTGAAGAATAAGTAAATTAAGATAGCCATAGGTATAATTGATATGTTGAAAAAGGAAATGAAAGCAGATTAGTCTATAGAATAAATGCATTGTGGAGGAAAAGCTGTCAGATAGAGATGTGGTTTTCATATAAGATATCTGTATGAGTTTTGGAGGCAAAAGTCTGAATACACAAATGCTTTCTTCCTGCATCGGTTTTTAAACACATAGCTCAAAAGAGTCATTTTTGTGAACGTAAGTTTTAATGTCTTCTTTTTACCCCATAAACCATGACAATTTGCCCCGTATACAATACTGTGCCCCAAAATGCCTGTTTAGTGAGCTGTTCCTGTTCTAATGTTTGATGTGGAAGACCATTGGCTGTTTAAAGAGAGTGAACAGAGAGTGATGGTCATGATGTGAGAGCCCTCAGTGCCAGCAGCATGAAGTATGCAGTGAAGTATGCACTGCCTGCTCGAAAAATCTGAGTCTACTTACTGAGGATTAGCAGCCTGTTTGAACTTTTAGTTACAACAGATGTAAAAAGTATTCAGCATTTTCAGTGTTTACTTTATGGAAAGAGAAAGTGTAGGAGAGCAAGAAAAGTGTGAGAGGACCAATGGGAGTTTCAATGAGTTTTTATCTTCTCATTTTATGTGGAGAATCTTCTCTCCTGTGGCCGAGTGTGTTTTCTCTTCTTGTCTAAATGAATGGGCTGATAAATGTTGACTCGTGTTGTTTACATTAAATGTGCATTTCCAAGGAAAACCGCAAGCCATAATCAAATTTATCAGGGAATGTGTGCCTCAGATTTAGCAGAAATTGTATGCTGAAAGATTCTGAAAGATGAACTTTGCGAGAACCGATCCTGCAGCTGCCAAATATGCAAGTACCTAAATCACCTCTTTCCTCTAAATTGTAAGCATTTGGCGAGGAGCGCTGCCAGGTTTTCGTGTGCTGGAATACACCTCCTAATATAAATAGTTTGTGGTGTGTTTATCTAAGAACTCCGGCTCTTTAAGAAGATGCAACATCATGAGAATTTGTGCCATAAATGACTGCAGTTTAAAAGTGAATTCAAATGCTGGTTCATATTCTGAAACTATACGACTAAAATACTCACATAAGACTGTAACTATGAATATGCTGCTTCTTCAGGTGATCTAATTTTTAAATCTGTCATAAATTTAATTATTATTAGTTCATATGTGCATCATTTGTGAACAGTTCTGTGTAGACCTGAAATTTTTAAATTCTTCTGGACTGACATGTGAAGGCATCAGCACACTTAATAATCAAACACATACATTCATACATACTATGTGGACATGCAACCACATGTCCACAGAGAAGTTTGAATATATATATATATATATATTCAAACTTCTCTGTGGAAACTACAAAATATGTGCTAATAGAAAACAGATTGATACACAGAGTGACACTGATAGAGTGATTTTAAAAATAGCAATTTAAAACAAAAGCAAACTTATCTAACTTATGCGCCATTACATTTTGAGAGATTTGTGGATAATTAAATGTAATATGATATTAGCACATGATTTAATTGTTTAATGTTTATTCAAGACAAATTTACAGTCATGTTTTACAGTCAATATCTGTTGATTAAAGTGACAATTGTTTATTGTTTTGAAGGGAATCATTACTGAAATGTTTTTTATGATGTGCACATCATTTGTTATGAGAATTATCATCTGCGTGTGCATACAGATGCTCAGAAATGTGAGTTCTCCGGCTACACTCACAAAGTTACAGACGTGGCTTGAGTTGTGCTTTGGTGGTACAGCATTTCAGAAATAAATCCTGCTGATCTGCCAAACCAGAAGTCAAAAGTGCAAACGTGGTTGTTTTGTCCACTGCAGGTCAGGAAATCATGCTGGACAAGCACTGATTCATGCCCACATCCAGTTTGCCATTTTTTATATATTTCCTTTAACTGTAAATCTGAACTATGTTGGAATAATAAAAACTGTCACAGTTTTGGAATGGCTACATTGTGCTGTATGTGACCTACTAAGAAAAGTTTACCTGCAAAAGTCTAGAAAATGGTAATTCCTCAAAAGCAGAGGTATTGGATATGTGATGTGTAGAAGCTGGTAAATCTCAAAAACACGTTTTAGCAGCCTGGGAACTGTTAATATAAACTATTTCCTGCAAGACTGACTGAAACTTGTACACAATAAATCACTGAAATGACATGCAGGCAGCTAATTGAAACTGGTCAATCTTGCCTAGGTTCTGTGTGCAGAATGCATGAGGCGGTTTGGGGGCGCTGTTTGGCTGGTCTGTGGGCGGTGTGTAGGCAGTCTGTGCACATCTGTTGGCGGTCTATGGCACTTTATGGAGGGTCTATGGATGTCGGTAGGCAGTCTGTGAGCATCTGTAGGCGGTCTGTTGCACTTTATGGGCAGTCTGTGGATGTCTGTGGCACTCTGGGCAGTCTGTGGGTGGTCTGTAGACAGTCAGTGGGCGATCTGTGGCATCTTGAGGTTGTGACTCTAGCGACTGGCAGGTTTGCAGTTATCAGTTTGTTTCTCAAGCAGAATGTCTCTGTAAAGGACAGTGTTCAAAGCTGATGTATCACTGTGCCCAAAGGACTGATAAGATACTGACATAATGGAAAGAGCTCTCTAAACAGCATCCTGGAAACTTGCTCTTCTCTTGATCTATTTTTGCAGTGCTGCCAATGAGGGCTGTAAATAAAAAGGCTTTATCATTTTATCATTTTTATCAGTTTAATTTGGCATTTGGGCTTATTTTACAAGATCTAATTTAAGTTTGCCACCCACATACAAACATGTACTGCAACCAAAAGACATTTCTCTTACTGAGAGCTTCCAGCTAAAGAGCAGGAAGTTTGTTAGTGATGCCTGCTAAGACAAGTTTTTGGATTTGAACAAAGCTTTCTGCACAAATTATAAAAGAAATGTCAAATTATGAGGCTTATTAAAGAGAGGTGTCCATGTACATTATTAAGCAGTCAGACTTTTGTGGTGAGTGAAAAAATGGATAAAAAAAATCTAGACTTATGACCTCTATGTAGGGTCAGAACACCATGCAGTGGACTGTCTTAATTTGGGCCTGTAAGCAGTCAACCAGACGAACCTATAGCATCACGGCAAACGTTTTGCACAGGCAAGCACCACTTATGTTTTCTGCAGAAGATAGGAAACAAATCCAGTCCAATACTCTTTGGTTCTCATTCATTCATTCTCCATCCATGCTCCTAAAAAGGCCATTGTGTGTCCCTTTCTTAATCCGTCAGGTCTTGTTTAATGGTGAGTTGTAAGTAGTGTTTCGTAGCTGCCCTTTGTCCTGCTGTCTCAGGAGGGTTTAGGTAAAGCCCTCAATGAAAGAAGTTCTTAGCCTTTGACCTGAGATTTCTGAAGATGTGGCAGTGGCCGTGCAGCCAAGAACCCGTGGCGGTGCCTGTCAGTCTCGGGTCGATCCAGACCACCCTGAACCATCACACAAGGACAGGAAGCTCATGCTCATACAGTGCCCCCTTCATTTGAAGAGCAGCTTCCTGTAACAGATGCTCAGGTCTCCAGCCTTGTTTTGGGACACCTCTGATATGCAAAGTACTTCCTGTGAACAAGTTTCTGATTGACATGGGAAGCAGTTAGCGCTGAAGAATAATGGATATTCAGACACGCCAACATGTCTCTTGTGAATAATTGTTTCTGGAAGACAAGCTTGAAAAGGACTGTTAGACTCTTTAACTTTGCTGTGAGTGGTTGGATCTTATTGTGATTATTAAAATTGCAATAACTTTTATTTCTAAAGAAGAAACATATTCCAATATTCCAACTTTTTTCATGTTACAGCCATGATTGAGCAGGATAAATATCTGAATATTGTTTTAGGGCAGATTATGGATGAAATCGTAAATGATAGAGACACTTACAGTACTTTGTATGAAGGAAAAAACATCAACATTTATGATCTAAAATTACATAACAGCTTACATTATTTAAAAGTTATTAAAAATATTATTGTGGTAGCATTAGTAGATTGTTTTTTTTAAAAGTTATCATATATCAAAAATGTTACTTTTAAGGTGTTAAGTAGTAGTCTTTAAGGTGGGTCTTTAAAGTTGGTATTTAAGGTGGAACATTTTAAAAATGTTACAGATTTAAAAAATGTTTGAATAATGTTTTTATAACCCAACAATAATGTTAATACAATGTCTAAAAAACAGAACGTTTTGAACATTCCTTGAATGTTCCAATTGTTTTTAATGTTTTTGTTACCTAATGGAAACCTTAGGGAAACATTCTTACAACTTAAAATTGTTAGCTGGGATGTTTGGATGTAACTATTGTGTTGCTATGCCGTTTCAAAGGTGTTCTGTGGTTTTGTAGGTGGATACGAGATATTTGGGGGGGGTTATTCCTTAACCAGGTCAATAACGTGTCATTTGACCAGTTGGGATGCTTAAATAAACAGTTATTTCTTGATAGAGTTTACACTTTTCGGGGGAATTAGGCCTTGCATTATTAAAGTTTCAAATACAACCAATATAGAAGAATTATCTGTTCAAAAATTATAGCGGCAGCTTTACTAATTGTGAAGTTTGAATGTAACTTGTATGTTCCCAGAGCACAGATTCAATCTACAAAATGCATGAATGTCAAAATATCTTTAGAGAAGGATTCTCATCTCTCCTGATGTTTATAAGTCACATCTGTGGTACATCTGCTCAGAAGACGAGCTCTCCGGTCCTGCGTTTCAGTGACGTTGCACAGATGTGCCACTGTGGTTAAACTGCTGCAGAAACCTTTTCCTGTAAAGAGAGCGAGTTACAGTATAACCGCAGGCAACATTTTCCCACGAGCTTGCCCTTCTATCAAATATGTGGTCTGTTTGGAGTGACCTGACATTTGATACAAGTACATTACTTATAAGGGTAACCATAACAAAATCTGAAAATACACACATGGAATAAAATGAGATAAATATCGAACACAGAGAATATCCAAATGTTGTCTTGAGCAGATAAGTGTGGGGGGTGATGGGACATGTGTTAACACTGTTTTTAGATGCTGTGAAGGCTCAAACTTCAATGCTTTTTTTGGCACGGTGTGTAGTTTTTAAACATCTACTTTATTTAAGGAGGATATGAAATAATCATTTACGGCCAAATATAATACATACTTTAGATTTGACATTAGACATTAGTCTTCTTGTCTGCGCCAGATCAAATAAAACTTGCCTTTATTTCATATCTTCCTACAGGAATTGATTATAGCTATAAGAGCTGTTTCTTAAAGATGTGTAACTAATTCTGTGTTAAAATAGTTTCTCCTTTACCATAATATTCAGAGAATGCTGTAAGACATTTGAAGGTTCATTCTCTTCAAAAGACAAACCGCTTTAAAACAACAGGTTACAAGAGTAAACATCCTCTTTATAAGTTATTAATATTCACATGCAGACTCCCCAGCTAACAATTTTAGGTTGTAGGAACGTTTGAACAGCGTTCACTTGCAGTGTGACAGATGTGAGGTTGTGTGCATGCAGCGATAGCCTAATATCAAATTGCGGTGCTGGAAAGAACTGCCTCATGTTTTGCAAAAACAGCCGTAATAGCTGTTTCCACATGATACGCAATAATAATGTTTAAGAGATGTTTGTAAACGGAGGTTGAAGCCATTGGCAACAACAACATTAACGCATTAAATTATTTCTACGCCTGACAATATCATTATTGTGCCGGTGGATCAGTTTTGGTTTTGTGTCTCACTATCAGTGTTTCAGTGTGGACACAGTTGGATAGAACCGGGCGTGGACGTGCGTTCCGGCCATACGCCCTCTTCTCACCCTGCTGATGTCGCTGACGGATGAACAGACGTTCATGTGTCCCTCCCGGGGAGAGACAAATAAGCAAGACTGTATAAACAGGCCGCCCATGTAGCCACAGTGAGGGTCCCAGCTGCTCTGACCACTTCCTGTTGCTGATATGAGGCAGGGGTCAGAGGTCACGGCATGCAGGGTCACTCGGAGGGGAAGATGTGTGGGTGAAAGAAGAGAAAAGACCAGTGTGACTTTGCTTGATCACAGGAAGTGAAAATGGCCGCGTTATTAAGTGAAACAAGAGGGAGTTTAATGTCATTGTGTGTTTTTAATGGAGTCAATATCAAAGAGATTCCATCTCTGAGAATCGCATTATCTCTCAGTCTCTCTCGCTTTAGTTCTTCTCTGAGCTCGCTCGCTCACACGCGCTGTCTCTGTCTTTATTTGTGTAACGTGATAGTGTGTTTCATTATGCATTCACTCTTAAGTATTCAGAGGCACAAATGGTCATGTAATTCCATTCTAAAATCCCAGAAGCCACAAATATCATGTCTGTGTTTTAAAGGGATAGTTTACCCGAAATTCACAATTCTGCCATGACTTAATCACCCTCATATCAGTCCAAACCCGTTTGTGGTTAGTATTTCTATAGAACCCAAATGGATACAGCAAAGACAGTTCATAGTTTATTTGTCACAGACAGAGCATAAACTACGCGTGTGCATTTCTCCCATTGTGTACCACAGGAGAAACAAAATCATGGATTTGGAAACAACATGAGTGTGAGTCATTTTTGGTCAAACTATTCCAAAAGAAGCACAGAGCCACGTACAGTAACGAAAACTCTTCGCAGGCTGATGTTTGTGTTGTGTTGTTGTGAGTTTTTCCATAACGCGAGGTGTGGTGGAGAGATTCCAAACATGTGATCACACTCAGAGACTGAAGTCATGCTTTAAAACATGAGACAGCTCGTTCTGTGTCATCATCTGCAAATAAATGCAGAAAATAAGAACCACCTGACCTGTGTAGGGAGCCACCGTACCTCTTCACTGGTAATCATTTTCTTTAATCTCTCACTCTGTTTAAATCAATCAGTACAAAACAGTAGGTGAGGCAGGAACCACAGGGGCCAGAGTCATGTTTCAGATACTTTATAAACGCAGGGGCCTGGATTGTGAACACTGAAATCAAGAACCATATGACGTCATTCATGTTGAGCGTATGCAAAATGATTGCATACTAATGTAGATACTGTATGTTAATCATGTGATAGTACTGCAACCTCAGTTCATGATGAATTATATAGTCATGAAGTTCTATATGACCCATTTGCTGAATTCATTTAAATAGATTGGGAAATATGATTAATTGACAAACACTTTGATGTTAGATTGCTTTTCTTGATAGACAATTATTGTACTGAAGAAGGCCCAGGAAGTGAAGTCATAGGGTTCAATACCAAGAGCCTATCAGATGTGCACATTTATGTACTCATATGCATGGATGCAGGTAGACATTACAAATGTGCAGTTAAATACAGTTGTATATCCATGTAGTAAATCTCTTTAAAAGATAAACTGTTATTAGTGCATGAAGAGTGATGTTTTTATCAGCACAGTGAAAAACTTCTGCATTAATCTGATATCATTTCTCTTTTGGGAGAAGTGATTACTGTTGTCTTTGAAGAACTGACCAGAAGGGCTGTTTTCAGCAGGGCTGAGGAACAGAAGGGTAATTGTATTAATTCTCCAGATACTCAACATGGGATTAGGTCATTTCTCTAACAGATAATTGGAGAGTGTATGTGAGTTAGAGCGATAGGCAGAAAAAAAGAGACAAGTAATTACAAATGTTCTCTCCAGAATACATCTACATCACCACAAGACCAGGAAGATGTGTTAAGACAGTAAATAGGGTACATTTAGGGGAAAATTTGCTTTTATTGTTTAAACTGACAATTGTAGACTGATTTTGAACTGCCAAAGAAGTTTTCAGTTTCCTCTTTACTAATTCAACAGACCCCTGTCTTATATTTCAAAACATTCAATTACTGTCAAGGGCTGTTTCTGTAGTTTTCCCACTGCTGAAAGGGACTTTTAGATCCAAGTGGGTGAAACATTCATAACACCAGGGAAGCGTTCCTTCCTTACTCAGAAATCTGCTGACGATTTAGCATATGTCCGATATTTTGTCATATTTTAATCCACTTAAGCAGCTGGGGTTCTAAGCCATGACGTTTTCTCAAGACAAGATCTTTATTTTCCTTTCACTGCACACTTAGAGTAAACGACGCTGGAACTCCGTCTGTAATGCCTTCAGCCTGTTTTGACTGTAAAATCATTTATTTATAGTTTTGGAAATTGGAGTGATGCGATGGAAAAATGTGAATATAATTTGGGGAGAGTTTTTGTGTATTGGAATCAACTTGTGTTGGTTCAAAAGAAGGCTAGGCACACTGGGAAAAGTGTAATAAGTGCCAAATGTGCAATTTTGCACGTTTTTCCTGTCTCAGCTCATATTTTCCTTTCTTTTGGAGCTAAAACACGTTAAGTGTCTCGGTGAAGTCCTGAACTGCACGAATGTTCGACAAAAGCGAGCCGAGATGAATATTCTGCGTGACAAATGCAGTAAGAATGTGGATCATTCACGGCTGAAAATACAGCGGTCTGCTTCACTCCAGTCAACAGTTAGAAAACAAATACTGGAGAGCTGAAACAGACCGATACCTTCTGCAATCTGTACATGTGGAAATATTATGAGGAGATCATATTGAGTAATAAATTGTGTGTCCCTGAAGACCGTAAATGAGATACAGTTCACACAGGTCAAGTTTTTATATAAAGGGAATATTCCCCCAAAAAATGAAAGCGTCATTTACTCACTCTCACTCTTGTTCTAAACTCAAATGTGTGCATAAATGACATGATGTATGTCCAAACTAACCTTTTCATGCATTAAAAGCAGAGGGGGCTAGAGAGAGCTGAAGTCACCGTTCACTTTCATTGTATGGAAAAGAACGACTTTTTTTTCTCCTTTTGGGTTCTAAGCAATTATAAAGTCATACAGGTTTGGAAAGAGAGAAGGGGTGAGTAAATGGTGACAGTTTAATTTTGGGTGAACTATTTGGGTGAAGGAAACAGCTTTTACTGGACACAGTAGTGGAGGCTGTTATCAGCAGCATAAATATTCAAATGTTCTCTAAAACTCGAACCAGTTTGTTCTAGTGGGCACAACACTGCACAACAGTAGTTTATTAGAAACATCTCTTAATGTTTTGATGTCACAGTGTCATAAAGCCCCATCTGTGTTTAATACAGAAGGCCAAAACATAAAAATTGTGTTGGCAATACGTGCAACTGCTCACAGCAGCTGTGAGAGACAGGAAATCCACCGTGGGTCACTCACGGCCATGCGGAATCAAAGCTGGTGGCAGGTGCTGGTTCACATGGATGATATTCTGGGAAAATTAAATGTTATTTTATTATAGGCCAACTCTTGGGTAACTTCCTTCTTTATTATATAATGCAGTAAATTACTTGTTGGCTATCACAATGACCATTTAAGGTTCTGACAGCTGTCAAACTAGAAGAAGGAGGGATAATCTTACAAGAAATGTTGATTGTTTAATACTCTGAGAAAATGGGAATGTTGCTCCCACGATGCTACAGTGTTCTGACTGTTGGCAGGGCGAATTTTTTTATCATGTTTTAGAATATTTATTGTGTGCATATGAAATATATGCAAATAGTCTATATAGTGTATATAGTCTGTATATATACATATCAATTTATTGATAAAACTTACAGTATCTGAGCAGTATGAAGTTTAGGAGTTGACACTGAGGTTGACTGGCTGTGTTGTGGGAGTGGCTGCTGCGGGTTGCTCAACATTATCATGTGCTGCACAACTGGCCAACTAGTTTCTGAAAGATGAATTGCCTGTAAAAATAAGATGTCATTTTGATCTGATAACAAATCACACCCACATCACAACACAAAGCTCTTACTTCATTGCAAATGGTTTTAGTTGGAAAGAAAGGATATTAAATGGCATTTTGAGCAGCTGCCAACATGCCTGTCCAGTTTTACATGATTCACATGCATTGGAGGTCTTGCACTTAATCACACATGCTCCCTATTGAGAAGACTCTGAGTTTATTCTGATAGACCCACTGCGGCCAGTGTGTAGTGATAACAATCTTTTATTGCAGTGGTCCGAGGTGTAACTTAATCTTCATTTGTGGGATGGCTCAGCTCAGCACACAAGATAAACCACATCTGTGTTACGCACAGCGGACCAGCACATAGATTGTTGCCCTTACTAGTAGACTAAAACAAAACAGGGGCGAAACCGAAGATGGCATATGTGATGTGACCAACTCGCTCTCACTGTAGTCAGCGTGAAGGCCAACAGATGTTGAATTATCCGAGTATGCAGCATAGAAATTGTGACGGTTCGATTGCAGAGCACTATGCTGTTGGTAAGCGAGTTTCAGGGGCCGCTAAGAGAATTGCAAGATCATTTATCTGCAGCTCTGTGTTTATTTTTAAAGCCAGGTGACTTGAGGACATTTCAGAGTGAGGGAGATTCCTGTAAACCTAACACAGACGTTAAGTTGAACACATGTGGAGGAGATAAATTGGCTTCTATCTTTGGAGAGCTCCATTAGTTCATGTTTTTAAAGCTGTACCAACTGTACGTCTCACGGGTAGAATTTTTCACATTTCATCAAGTTCTTTTAACGCCAAGGTGCAAGTAGTATTGGGGGAGGGTCATTCTCATTCAAAAGAGCATTTGATTGGATGAAATCTGTGTAGTGCATGATGAGTCACAGGTATTTCTGCAAGTGTTAACTATATGTGTATTTTTGTTTCAACAGAAACTGGTGTGCATATGTGGTGACAAAGACGGTGAGCTGCGTTGTGGAGGATGGGGTGGAAACATACGTGAAGCCCGATTATCAGCCATGTGCCTGGGGCGTTCAGTGCGCTCGCGTTGTTGTGTAAGTATGTCCCGATATTCATATTGGATGTGTTATCTGAAATTTTTAACATTTTTGTTACTTAATGGAAATGTTAGGGAAATGTTCTTACAACCTAAAATTGTTAGCTGGGTGTTTACACAGCAAATCTAAAATCAACAAATGGAGAGATAAACATAATGTAGTTTGTGGATGCCAGGATTAGAAAATGTGTGCAGTCGGTCATGGTTTTCAACAACACTCTCCAGCTGGAAAAGCTTCATTCAACTGCACATACACACACACACACACACACACACACTACTGTATGTTGAATGAGGTGGCATGCCATTCCAAGCTCCACACCAGTTCACCACAGGAATTAGGCTTAAACCCTTCTGAAATACCACCACTTATTTCTGAACTCTCTCCATAGGTCAGAGGGACCCTGTTCTTCTCATAGAGGTCATAAAGCAAGGAGACAAAAATTTAGTGGCTTGTGAAATGTAACCAATAGTGCTGGGAATAAAGAAATGCTGGAATTACTATTCCACCTTTTCATGGTGCCAACATAGTATATGGATTCAAGGCTAACCTTGAAAAGTTTTCCTTTATTTATGACACAGTGAACCTTTAGGATAGAATTATGATGTAAATATACCATAAAATCAATACGAGGAATGTGTATACCACAACCCAGCCAACAATTTTAGATCGTGAGAACATGTTGAATGTTTCCATTAAGATAGATAAACGTTAAAATATTGTTATTTTATTTAAATGTTATTTTGAATGTTCTAAGTTCAAAATGTCAAGTTTCTTGGACATATTAATGTTGTTGCTTGGTTATAAGAACATTATTCAAACTTTCTTACGTTCTGTAGCGTTTTTTAAACATTCAACTAACAACTTAAAAATAATGTTTTCGATATAAGATATATAATGTTAAAAAAGTTTTACTGGCATTACTGCAAGAACCCCGGAGTGACATGAGTGTAAGGTAATGGGATCATTTTTATTTTATATTTTTCTCATATTTATTATCAATATTTTATTTAGAAAATGTAAATACATAGTCTGAGCATTATTAGTACCCTTTTCATTAGCTAAAGCAATTGTGGACTGTTTTTAATGTTGGTGTCCGGCCCCTTATTGAACAAGACACAATGCAGTTTAAACAGTTGGGCATTGAGTCCAGCATGTAAAACAAAAACAGCATATATACTACATATATATGTCACATATATGGTCACTGTTTGAATGTGTTTCTCTCCTTTACAGAACATGTTTAACTTAATGAGTGTTGCAACATTGTTTTTTTAAGTGTTTATTGTGGCAGATATTGATATATACAATATATATAATTATAATTATATACAATTATGAACTGTAATTTAATGAACATACAAAGCCAGAAAAGTTTTTAGAACAGTTTAAATTGTTTTTGTTTTAAATTGTCTTCACACAACCGTCACCAAACTTCACTGTTAGGCTGTCGCTTTGGTTTATCCATTTTCATGTGTCTTACAGATATAGGACCTACATGAGGCCCAGATACAAGGTGGCTTACAAAATGGTAACAGAAATGGAGTGGAAGTGTTGCCATGGATACAGCGGAGAAGACTGCAGTGATGGGCCAAACGGGGGATCTAACACTCAGATCTCAACAATCAGACCCTGGCCTAAACCGTCACAACCAGGACAAACTGTAACTGGTAATGGACAGAATGGAGGACATGGTAGGTCAATGTTTCATCATGTTCCTCAGTGCTCGAGAGTCTCACAGGAAAATTTTACTTTTCTGACCATATCGATATTCTAGCAACCTCTGTATTCAACTTCTGTCAAACATTTGATAAATAATGATGAAACCGGAAAACATTGCTGGAGTGACTTTCCTATTTCAAGATTTTGGACTGTGTATCCTAAGTCGTTAATTTCGAATTTGCTACTTCCTGTATAAAAATAAACATGATGTTTCATCTCTGTCTAGGGAGAGGTGACAATGAAAAGATGAAACAATTGGAGGACAAAATTCAACGGTTAACCAAAGACTTAAATGACCTGCAGTCATCACTGCGTGGGATGAACGAGAAGTTCCAGGAGGAAATGCGTAAACCCGGCAATAACGGTGGCAAAACGCCAGCCGATGCTGCTCAGCCCGAAATGAAGGAGACAATCCATAACATTCAGACCAAGCTGGATCAGCTGGACAACCGGACTCAAGCTCACGACAAGACTTTAGTCAGCATCAACAATCATCTAGTGAACGGGAAAGGAGGCAATGATCTGGATGAGGGTGGAGCTGGAGGAAACAAATTCAACACTTTGAAGGAGGAAATCCTAAGAGAACTCGAACGCCGGGTGACGTTGTCCTGTTCTGCCTGTCAGACCGGGGTGGAGGACCTGAGGCGTCAACAGCAGCAAGATCGAGAGCGGATCTCAGCTCTAGAAAAGCAGATCAGTGCCATGGACCAACGGTACCGCCAGACCCTTGACGGCTTACGGCGAGACCTCAGTCGGTCTCAAGGCTGCTGTGACACGTTGGTGGACCTCCGAGGTAGACTGAATGACATGGACAGGAAGATAAGCTCCACATCAGAGGCCTATGACAAGCTGCAGGACCGTCTCAACAGGGAATTGCCAGGAACTGGCGGTGGTGGAAATTTTGGAGGAGGAATAGTTGGACAGGGAGAAGTCCCAAGAGTAACGGACATCTTCAATGATCATCTACAAGATCTGGAGAGACGCCTAAACAACACAGTTCAGAGGACAGAGGAGAATTGTGCTTATATGGAAACCAACATACGTGACTCATTCCAGCAGGAACTCAGAAATCTTCGCAATGAATTCAACAATCGCCTTCAGGACCAGGATGACAGGATTGGTGACATAGAAGTTGATATAGGAATTGTAAAGGAAACTGTGTTTGATCTTGACAAGCGCTTGTCTCGGCTAGAGAACACAACATCCCATTTGGACCGAAGGTTAAACGAATGCTCAGGGTGTTCAGGCTCGGTTTCTGGGTCAGGTAGCCCAAGCCCAGGTGACACAGTGAAGTCTTTGGAGTGGAGAGTCATTGCAAATGAAGATGATATCAAGAGGTTTGACACAAGACTGAAGGATCTCTCCGTGTCTGGTGACTCCCTTGAGGATAGGGTGATCAACCTCAGCCATGATGTTCGCAAGATCAAAGCCCTAACTGGAGACAATGGGGAGCACTTCAACAGAATTGTCAATGAGATTGAGAACTGTGATGTATGTAGCACGGTGGAAGATGACCTGAAGAAGCTCAAGAACATCACAAACCATGCCATGGACCGATGGCAAAAGGAAATGAACTCCATCAAAGGTAAATTGGACTCTGGTGAGACAGGCTGTGTGGATGTGTGCTCTGGTTTGAAGGAGGAAATGGATGAGTTGAGAGAGGAAGTACAGAAGTGCAGCAGCCATTGCAAGATCACGTTAAATACTCCTACAGGAACTGACTCAGGAACAGGTCACCTGGACGACCCTCAAAAGCCGTTGGATGGCCACAGCGTCATCAGCAGCAGTAATGGTGACCTCAGGTCCATTCGCGGGGAACTCTCAGAGGTCATCTTAACCTTCAGTTCCATAAATGACACTCTGAAAGGTCTAGAGCATGCAATCCAGAAACACGACAGCGTGGTTACTGACCTGGGTAACACCAAAGACAAGATCATTTCTGAAATCGACAAGATCCAACAGGAAATGAGCGAGCACATAGAAGATAGCAGGGTACGGTTTGACAATGTGGATCGGGATGTACGCCGCTTCATGGTTGAGATGGGTGATTGTAAGAGGACTGGTGATGGTCTGGATAAGAGGCTTTCTAAACTTGAAGTGGTTTGTGGTCGGCTTGACTCCGTCTCAGACAATCTGCAGAAGATCAAAGAAGGCTTGAACAAACATGTGTCTGGTCTGTGGAGCTGCGTCAATGGTTTGAACAACACAGTGAATTCACACAGTGGGTTCATTGAAATCCTCCAGAACACACATCTGGATGATATCCATGGCAACATCAAGAGACTGAATTCCTCAGTGGTCCACATCCTGAAGGAGTTTCAGAGCTTGACAGAGCAAGACTTGACAGGTCTGATTTAAAGTGTTTAAAGGTCTTATTTGTTAAAAGTAGGGTAGGCAATTTGAGAGAAAGCTAACACATAAATGCATACATTGATAGGCAAGCAGGACCGAATGCAATGATTGGACAAGCATTTTATGGTCCTGCACCTTCCACAAAAGAAAAATATTTATACGAATATATGAAGACCACATTAACTCATGATTGTTATCGGAATATGTAGAGATTTTAAACCAGCATAAAATGTTTCTGGGATAAAATCACCTACCCTACCTTAAACACAGTAAACACATAAACATGGTTTGCGTGATTTTTACACACAGTGGTTTGACCCTGTGTAGAAATACTTTTAAACTTTGTCTTACTTCAATGAACTTGGAAAGAAATAACCTGTTGTTTTTGTTACTTATCACAGGTTTACCCGGACCACCGGGACCACAGGGAGAAATAGGGCTTCCTGGTCCGCAGGGGCCTCCAGGTAGAGATGGACCCCCAGGAAGAGATGGACCTCCAGGTATTCCAGGCTTACCGGGGCCAAAAGGACCTCCTGGTGAGAAATCTTTGTCTATTCATGTGTTCTCACATCTTGTATCTCATTGTAGTCAAAGACACAATATTAGTCACTCACATTTTGCTTTCTCCTATTTTAGGTCTCAGAGGAGAGCATGGTAAGTGCTTTTTGTGCTATCAATTCTTCTAGCAGTTGTATCTAAATCAGACCCTGGTTATTTTGATGGGTGCAGATCACCAAACAAATCAAGGCTGGGTCTTTTAAAATCTGTAGAATTTGTGTAGTTTTATAGACTATTGTAAAACATTTTAATAAACATTGTGTTTACATGCGTTTCCTGGGGTTTGAACTCATGACCTCTGCATTACTAACACTGGCCTCTACAGATTAAATAGTGTCAGCTTGTGTTGGAGTCAGAAGTCTTCTGGTGCTGCTCCATGTGTTTAGCTGTGTGATCTTCAGCACGGGGTCAGTAGTTGGGTCAAAGGTCAACAGCTGATCACTAAAGATGGCATGTGTAAAGTGGGTCTATATTCGACTGAGAGTAAAATTAGAGTCAGGAACTGTTGATGTCAACAAGTTTTTGGCCAAAATGTCTAAGATAGATTTTGGTCTTATTTCTTTAACATGTACATTTGTTTATTATTTAAACCATTTTAATTTTAGGTCCGGCTGGTGCAGATGCCAAAATACCTCGTTTGTCATTCTCAGCTGCTCTCACGAATCCTATGATTACATCTGGAACAATCATTTTTGATAAGATATTTGTGAATGAAGGAGATTTTTATAATCCACGAACAGGTAAACTCCATAAGCGCACTTACATTTCCACCTTTGCTTAAAGTGTTGTGGATGTCACACATCTTCATCTGTTGTGTCTTCAACCTGCAGGTATATTTACTGCACCACTAGATGGACGTTACTTCTTTAGTGCTATCCTGACGGGCCACAAAAATGAGAAGATTGAAGCTGTGCTGTCCAAGTCAAACTACGGCATGGCCCGCGTAGACTCGGCAGGTTACCAGCCAGAAGGTCTGGAGAACAAACCCATGGCCGAGGCCAAACCTACACCAGGTTCTCTGGCTGTCTTCAATATCATCCTACCCCTACAGGTTGGAGACACAGTCTGCATAGATCTGGTCATGGGCAAACTGGCCCATTCAGTGGAGCCTCTAACTATCTTCAGTGGTATGCTTCTATATGAAATGTATTAGGGCCCTACAGGGGCCCTTCTCAACAGAGCGCTGAGTATAATCAGACTCAGATGATCAGAACAACGACAGGGCCAGAATGGAACTAAATGATGCTTTTCCGCCTGGGTTGGTGATGCATTTTCAAACCTATGGATGTTGTTGGACCTCCTGTAAACTGCTTGAACGGGGGATATGATTTGAAATGGAGGTACTTTTGCCCTTGATTTGTAATCCTAACCCACATTTCAAAGAAGTGTTGTAACAACTACTACTGCGGGTTTGTGCGACCATTTTCAATGATGCTATTGTTGAAATTTCTTCATGTTATATGAATCACAGACATGAGTTATGAATCATCTTTCATGTACCGAAGATGACCATGAGGTCTGCTTGACCACTGCACGAACTCTTCTGCCCAAGAGCTTGACTAACAGTCAGGGTTGTAGGTTAGGCTGATGTGTGTGAAATTTTGGGGGGCACGGGAATGGAGATTTAATGAAAGTCGTTCGTATTTTTGCTGTGAATGTTTAATTCCTGTGCACCTTTATCTTTTACAATTTAAGATTTTTACTAAGGTTACTTACAATTAAGAAATTGTCTTTAAATGTAGAGTATGTACCTAAAAATGTAGAGTATGTACCTCCGTTTTGTTCTATTTCTATATTACAAGTGCCAAGTTTTGTAGGAATTACATTGTCAAAAATGCTTTTAGTTAATGAAATGTGGTTTATTGTTTTGGGTAGGACATTCATGCCTCTAATGAGCAACTATAAATGCTTTTAAGTATTAAAAGTTTTAGTTAAAAAAGCATTAAATTGCATGTTATCTACAGGTCCACAGGTGCCTTTGAAAAAATACTGTAAAACAAAAGAGAACCATGTGGTGAAATTTTCCATTTTCATCCATGTTTCTCAATGGCTGAACTAACCAACAAGCAAAGAGCTGCAAGCATCTTTTTGCAAATTTCCAAAATTGTCATTGGAGAATCACCTAAGTTCTTACAACAACATAAGCTCTGTCAGACTGGAGAACAGTTGCATTTTTCTGTCATATTTCCAGCTCACAGTGGAGATAATCATCGTATAGAGTTTGGCCTTAATGCTCTTCAACTAAGTGCCTTTGAAAAACAACAGCACTGAGGATTGTGAGGGTGTCCTTCATCAGCCGACTCTGCCTGTGTGGTCTCACTCGAATGTTTACTGTACGACGACCCAAAGAATTTTAAACTATGTGGCTTTGCTAGAAAACAAAGATGGATTTTGTATGTGTGAAACAGATACCCGTACAATTTCCACAGCAGTCGTTGGGAAGACAGTTTTCATAATTCTCAAACTTTTATGATCCTTCATGTGGACAAGAATGTTGAAAATTAAGGCTGCTACCTTATACATGCTTCATTTATTAGTTATATTTAGAATTTCTGGCTCATCAAATGAATTGCTACACCAGATACAAAGAAATTAAAGCATAGCCTCTATTTACATGTTAAAGAGACTTTAAAATCAGTTTTCAGATTTTATAGTTCCCCCTTATGGTTTAACCTGTTACCCATGAATGTGTACGTTGACAACACGTGTGTTTCAAATAAAGATATTTAATTTTACACAAGGTAATCTGTCCTGAGCTTGGTTTTCAGCCATGTTCCATCAGGTGCCATTATGGACCACAAAGTTATGCAGACTACTGCTCATTGTTCCAAACACAAGAGTGAATTTTCCGGTATTCAGGAACCGTGATTCTGTTGAAAAGAATTCCAGGTGGTGATTGATGGTGTGAGACCTTCAGGTTTCGTCACTGTCTTTCTATTTAACATGGAAAAACTCCATATGAGCTGCTGGGTCATTTATCAAAGCAAAACGTGAATAAAACATGTTCTCAGTGGAGAAGAGCCACCGTTCTTTTTACAATTATTTTTAAAGGCATGTGCACAGAAACTGTGTGATTTTGGAGGAGTGCACAATGCATACAATTTTCCACATGAAAAGCCAGAAAAATCTGTCTTGTGATATAATGGAAAGAAAAACATTTCTGGGTGTCCACCTATGGGATGCCATTTACCATGAATAAAACCTTTCGTTTTTAAATCACTGATGTCTAGACAAAGTGTTTGTATTTGTTTAGATTTTTCCATTGCCATAATCCAGCCTGCAGAGAAGGCCAAACACACGTTTAGGTTTCTCTCTGTTAAAGTCAACTCGACATTTGCAACCCATCTGTAATGTGGCATGTTTCCAAAACAAGCAGAAAATCAAACGTAAAAAAATGCAGGCGGGTTTCTATTTTACACGTCGACTCTTAATGAAATCTTGAAGTGGGCGTTTCATTTCAGAATGGAGGCGAACCTGCATGCGAGTGTCTGAGCTGCTTCTCTTCCTGAAACATCTGCGACCACTTTTATTGACAGGGATGTGCGTGTCTGAAGATCAAGCTGACCCTTGAGAACAGTTCAGTGCAGCGCAAAGGTAACTCTTCCTTTTCAGATCTGTTGTTAACCAGCATTAAATCACTGCGTTAACTATGTGCTAAATGTCAGAGGCGCTGCATTACCTGAATCAGTCTGAAACAAACTAAAAATATTTCACCTGCACTCGGGCCTAGATGACATCACCTGACAGAAAAAAGCGTTTCATAAGAAGGATTAGAATCGATTATAACAGAAGAGATAAAATGACAAAGTATTTTTATATGCATTAAAATGAAGACAAGATTGTTGCAGACATTTCATTTGAGTTTTTCCTTAGATAACCTCAACACTGAGTTACTGACAGACTGTGTCATTATTACACGGCGGGTGTGGTGAAGTGCTGGCCAGCTGTGTCTCAATGATATTGGGTGGGAAAATGTCACACATCCTGTTTGTCTCTCACCCTCATACACTCACAGTCAGCCCTCCTCTTTCCTCACACACGTGCTCCTCACTGCTGCTGAGACGTGTGCCAACTCTTCAGTAAAAATCAGGAAACTCTATCCTTGAGCTTCTCTGAATAACCTAAAACAACCTAATGAAATCTACTTATGCCTGTTAAAGTGAGATAGAAAGCTCACTCATTCACCCTTCAGCACTGCTTTATGATCTTTTCTACTGATTTGAACATATTTATTCCTTTACACTGTGTTCACTGGGGTTTAAAAGTTCTTGACTGGTTCGGTTTGTCCCTACAGTATGTAATCAAATGTACTACAACCAAAGGCAATGGTACAAGCATTTCCGTAAAAAATGTATTGAGGTTAAAATTAGACATTATTTGCCTCAACCTGTTTATAAAGTATACTCCATTAATTCTCTTTAATGTTATTTTACATCTGTACCTGAAAGTAAGGGGATGTAAAAGAAACCTACTACATAAATTTACTCAGTGTTAATGCACATGAGCATAATTTGAATAACATACCATTATTAGAATTATGTTGACAATTACATCAGACTGTTCTGTTAGTGTTAGTCTTTTCATTCGTTTTATAGCAGACAGATCAGTACATCATGTTGTGCTCCATGTCTGTCACATTCCAGCTGCGCACTTCACCGTGTTCAATCCACAATTCCATCATATCCATGAACGCCACATTTTTTTCCCGCAATCTGGCAGCCAAATGTGAGCGCGGCCTGCAGGTCGCCCCCTGCAGAAGATAGAATGAAGAAGACTTGAACTTATTTAGATTCAATGGTACCTACAGCACATACAGCTTACAACCAGACAACAACCCAACACCTCAGCAGAGTTATAAAAACATGAACATCTGTGGCTTTAGACTTCATGTAACTGTTTAAGGATCCTCACCATGTGCAAGGGTATAAATCACAGAGGCATTAAATGTATCTCCTGCTCCCAGTGTGTCCACAAGTTCCTCGGGTGGAAATGCGTCAGAATGGAGCACTATCCCATCAGGACCCATGGCATCAGCACCCTTTTCTGCCCAGGCACAAATGAGGGTCGCCCTACAGTAGACATACAAACATGACACAGCCCAAGAGAAAACATATTTCTAAGCAGTGATATTGAATACACATGGACAGTCAGGAGTTTTGGTTTGGATTTGAACATCTTGGAACACCAGTGACATCTGGTGGTCGTTTCAAACCTCACCTATAAGTACTAGTTAAAGGCAGGGTAGGCATTTTTTCATTTTTTGTAATGCTCTTCACATCCTGATAGCAATCACTAAGAGGTCTAAATATATTTATATAAATATATATATTTTGTGGAAGGCACAGGACCATTAAATGTTTGTCCAATCATTGCAATCAGTCCTATCTGCCTGTCAAACTATGTATGTGTTTATGAGGAGACGTGGTTTGGAGAGCTCTGAAGGGAGGGCAGAGTCTTATGCTTTCAAATCTAGCTTGCTATTGCTAGCCTGTCTGAAATTGCCAACCCTACCTTTAAGTTACTCTGGTTGTATATATATTTGTATAAGTGTACCAGGGTCTGATTGTACATCTGCTTTTTTTCCTGCTTGTATTTCACTCACCCTTTTCTTAGACGATTGCTGAAGCCCTTCAGTGCAGTGGAGGCCGACTCAAACCCAAAGTGTCTGGCCACGTCCTTACTGACAAACACCTGTGTGAAAGCAACCACAGATAAAAACAGGCAGTGTTTCATTTATCAGTGATGCTTGTCCTAACCAACACCATTTATTACTGGTAAAACTGGTGAAATCATACCACATCACCATGGGGGAAGAGCTGGTAAAGGGGTTCCCTGATCTTCTCTATTTCCACAGAGATGGTGATTTTGTTCTTCTCGTTCTGTTTGCTGTTATACTCTCTCACTCTCTCGATCATCTTCACTTGTTCTTCAGCATTACGGCCCTGACAAAACCATTACATCTGGTTAACACAGATCAGAAGGAACTAAATTATGTTACAGTGTTCTGGACTGCTGTAATTTTTTTAGATTTACATCTGAGAAACAAGCACAAGATATCTGATGGACGGTCTCACCTCCCAGTGAATCCACTTGTACTGACTCAGGTCCACCTTTGAGAAGTCTTCTATAGAAACATCTGGTAAGTTTCTGACCAAGCAGAGAAAATAAAAGTGCTGTTGTGTTTTTAGATTGTGTTTTAAGACAGATAAGGGTTCAAAGTATGATCACTACATATTACTGTAGGTAAAAATTACAACTGTATAGTGTCATTTATGGATCTCCATTAAAGTGTTTGCCCAGCTAACAGGGAACATTCTTAGAATGTTGGATAATGTTCTCTAAAAGTTCTCTCATAGTTATCAAAAATGTTCTTGAAGTAAGACTAGTTGAAAGTCTTTCTAATATTAAATATCATATATCAAAAACATAGATAGTGGAATGTTTAAAAACATTACAGAAATAAATGGTTAAAATAACCTTCTTACAACCAAGTAATAACGTTAATACAGTGTATTAAAAACATTTTGGACATTTTGAACATTAGCTGCTGAAAAGCATTTGAAAACCGTCATCAGAACAGAGAGATGGTGATTATCAGACATCGGATCACAGCAGAGAGGAAAGTTTGCAGGTTCTAGTGACTAGATTAGCTAAAGATTATTATTAAAGGCTAAAATGAGAAGGTGGTTTATTAAATACTGTATTAGTTTGCTCCGGTCAAAGCAAATAAGTTTAGTTAGCTGCAACATTGTGTGCTGTTGTGTGTTGTTAACCTATTAATAAAGTACAAAACAGACACATACAGTGTTCCCACTTATTTTCAATCACTATAACAACAATACATAAAAAAATCAACACTAATTACTGCATGCAGTGTCAGTTGATTTGTTAATGGTAGCTACTATGAAACTAAATTATTTTGAATTAATGCAGCGCCACTGCAGAAAGACTTTTAAGACTTTAACGTTCTGCCATTTGATGCATTTAATGCGTACTGCATGCATCAGATGTCAGTGTAAATTACCGTCTGTGTTCACTGCTTAGCTGTTAATTTACTTTCCAATAAAAGTGCTGAAGTCCCTGCAGTGGACCAGTCACTGCATATTACAGTGTGCTGATGGTCACTTGATCATTGTTCCCCTGCATGCTACTGTACTCTTACGTGTCTGAGAGCACAACCGTGCGAGAGCCAGTGGTAGGACACACCACACAACAGGCACACGGGGTCTCGCCCCTCTGCTGCCAAGCCACACCAGAAACGTCCACCCCACGCCGTGCAAAATCGCCCATGATGAAACTAGCACAAACAGAAGGTGTTACGGTGACCCATAGGCACTACTGACTGATTTAGCCAGAAACTTCACAGCTGCCACGCCAAACTGCGACTCATGCACTTCAGATGCACCCTTTAAAGGAGAAAAGCATGACCTCTCTGGGCAGTTAGTATACTTCTCTTGCAGTCAGAGTTATGGGAGCTGGTACAGCCTTGCTTTAACCTTTGGGAGGAAAGAGCTTCATGATACACACACAGTCAGTCGCACAAACCTGTTCATATGCAGAATTGTTCGACTTCCTGTCGTCACATTGCTGATCACTACAGAGGCTGGAACGGAGCATGCATCATGCTCCAGAAGAAGAGACAGCTCAATCTTGTACATATGAAAATCATTCAAGATGAAACTAAAGAAACAAATTAGCAACAAACAGAACATATACAGAAAATGCTTGCAAAGCTAGTCTGCTATTTTGTTTATGCCGGCATCCAAAGTTATTTTGATTCATGGCAAGTCAGATAGAAGGATGAGTATTTATCTTGACAAAATAATGATTCAAATGCATATCAAGTAAAACAGAGTAATAAAGACACAAGAGGTATATATGTCTGTGTGGCATACAATATATAACCACCTATTTATCTATATACCTATTATACATTGCCTTTGTATACTACAGACAAATCTAACATCAATCTATCTATCTAACAAATATAACATATAACATGGTCTAATTTTACACAAAAGCCTGCAGGAATGAAAGGATATCTGCAAACACACACTAAGAGTCAAACAGGAATAAACAGAAACACTTACTCAGCAACAGGACCAGGAGCCAGTGAGCCCATGAACGCACACGGGGCCCCGAGCAGAGACAGAACCGTGCACGTGTTTGAGGCGTTTCCTCCTCTCTGCCATCTCTGCGCTAAACATCTGCCAACCCATGACACGTCATGCACAACGTCACAGATCCATGATCTATAATGTCTACATGATCTACGATGATCTACATGATGATCTACATGATGATCTACAAGATCTATATGTACATGATGATCTACATGATGATCTACATGATGATTTACATGATGATTTACATGATGATTTACATGATGATCTACATGATGATCTACATGATGATCTACATGATGATCTACATGATCTATATGTACATGATCTACATGATGATCTACATGATCTACATGATGATCTACATGATGATCTACAAGATGATCTACAAGATCTATATGTACATGATGATCTACATGATGATCTACATGATGATTTACATGATGATCTACATGATGATCTACATGATGATCTACAAGATGATCTACAAGATCTATATGTACATGATGATCTACATGATGATCTACATGATGATTTACATGATGATCTACATGATGATCTACATGATCTATATGTACATGATCTACATGATGATCTACATGATGATCTACATGATCTACATGATGATCTACATGATGATCTACATGATGATCTACAGGATGATCTACATGATGATCTACATGATCTATATGTACATGATCTACATGATGATCTACATGATGATCTACATGATGATCTATATGTACATGATCTACATGATGATCTACATGATCTACATGATGATCTACATGATGATCTACATGATGATCTACATGATGATCTACATGATGATCTACATGATGATCTACATGATGATTTACATGATGATTTACATGATGATTTACATGATGATTTACATGATCTATATGTACATGATCTACATGATGATCAACATGATCTACATGATGATCTACATGATGATCTACATGATGATCTACATGATGATCTACATGATGATCTACATGATGATCTACATGATCTATATGTACATGATCTACATGATGATCTACATGATGATCTACATTATGATCTACATGATGATCTACATTATGATCTACATGATCTATATGTACATGATCTACATGATGATCTACATGATGATCTACATGATGATCTACATGATGATCTACATGATGATCTACATGATGATCTACATTATGGTCTACATTATGGTCTACATTATGGTCTACATTATGGTCTACATTATGATCTACATTATGGTCTACATATGGTCTACATGATCTACATCTACATGATCTACATTATGATCTACATTATGATCTACATTATGATCTACATTATGATCTACATTATGATCTATTACATGATCTACATGATCAGGCTGTTTCTGTTCATCGATCAGCAGAAATATGAACTTTACACCACCGCTTTACCGTACGGAGCAGAACGCTGAGGTCGCACCTGGTATCAGTGTCTTCTTCCGGGTATTTCTCCACGACATTAATGATATCCAGACACACCAAACCGACGCTGAGTATCCTTCTGTCCCCCATATCCCGCAGCAGAGAGCACGCGTGGACCGTGAACCGTGAGCCACGGAGCAAAGGTCACGCCGTTAAACCCCGCACGGCACCGGTCCGAGTGAGAGCGCGTGAACGCGAACGTGAACGCGAACGCGAACGCGAGGCGTCCCGAACGTTGCCGAATGCGGCCGAACAAAGACACGACGATTCACGACTTTAAACGAGTGCAGCCGAAGATGTTTCAGAGCGACATTTGTTGTTAAAAAACGGAAACTGTCGCAAAATGTCTCGACATTTTGTGTTGGTTTTTGTCTTTGTCGTCTATTGTCGTGATTTACATGACATTTTATTTACTTCACAATAATTGTAATGATGTACACTTAAGTATAATAATAATAATAATAATAATAATGTAATAATAATAATCATAATAATCATAATAATCATAATAATCATAATAATCATAATAATCATAATAATAATAATAACCATAATAATAATAATAATAATAATAATCATAATAATCATAATAATAATAATATAATGATAATAATAATAATAATAATAATAATAATAATAATAATAATAATAATAATAATAATAATAATAATCAGCGTTCCCGCTCACTTCCTCACTGCTGTTGCTAAGCGACGAGATGTTTTCATTAGCAAAAACGCCTCTTAGTTTATTTCAACGATTATATTTCACATTTCATATAATGATTAATTTCACTACGAATGGTGTAATGTAGGAATATTTTACTACATAAATGTATATGATCATTGCATTGGTCAATATTGATGGTTTTTCTGCTGAGTTAATATCTAAACTTCTGTCTGTATTTTTCTTCTGTAAAATATAGCACATAACATTGCTGGACATTGCCAAACATTATGGTGATGGTGGGATCTTCTAAAGAGCAGAGATGATGAAAAAGCAAAAGCAGTCTGAAAACCAGCTGTGTCAGTACAAGAGAAGGTAGAAGTGGTTATCAGATCTGTTTGTCCTGTGTTTAGGTTCATCAGGGACATTTAATGAATAGTTTTTGTTTTCTGCAGATGGATATTCAGTTACCACCATCAGTAGAAGTTCAGAAGTTCCACCAACAAGCTGACATTAGCTTTGTCCCCAAAAGAGTAAGACAACAAAACCACACACACACACACACACACACACAGACAGGCAGGTAGATGGTTTTTGGACTGGCTATGTTCTGTGCATTACAGGTGTGGGACAACAGCTCAGCAGCACTTCACAGCACATTAAGAGGAAAGATGAAGCACTCTTCCAGGAAAATGATGATTCACAAGGACCTCACACCCCTTAAATGAGCAGAATGGGATGGATGACTGAAGCAAAATCATTTTCCTGCTTTCCATTCAGACTTTCGTTTCATTTCTGGAAAATTAGTCAGAAGCAAAAATGAAAGGTAAGTAGAACCCGTTAATCTCTTTTCTTGACATTTAAATAACCTTTCCTAGTCAGGCATTGAGACCCAGTGGACACTTCAGTGTGTTGCCGGCTACACTCACCCCTGACCGAGAGCACCACCTGCTCCGTAAGACATTTTCCTTTATGCCTCTCCAGACACGCTCACAGGTTTGGCTGTAATTACCAGCCCCCTCTGAGCACAGGAAAAAGAGATGAAGCGTGTCATTTTTATGCTAACATTTTAATCAAGTGTAGGTGAAGGTGTCATTTTGATTTATGAATGAATGTATATATACATGAATGTTCTCATCAGTGTGGCCAGAAGGGGTCAGTCTCTTTCAATCTATCAATATAGAAAAGCACTGAAGAGGAATGTTTGTGTTACAGGAAATCTTTGGTGAATTAAAATAGCTGTTTGTGTATTTACAGATGAACACATAGGCCTGGTCCAAATGTGCGAGAGGCAGGAAGGACAAATTAGGAGCGTGTTAGTAAATGTGTTTTGCTGCTGTTTGACAGATGGAAATCAATAACTGTCTGTTGAAGTGTGAGATTATTCGCTCAAGGGGAATTTAGCTAAGAGTTCTCCTTAGAGGATGTTAAATGGCTTTTGGGCCCAAGATGTAAAGGTTGTGGACTAGAAATAGAATGAGCTTTAGTAATGTGTTTATTGACAAAGAGAGCTTTCTATAACAAGCATCACTGTTGAAACTATTGAAGCAGAACCTTAAAGAGGCTTGAGATGGGCTCTTATGACACAGGCTAGTAAGCAGCCAAATAGAAACTGCTCAGAACACCCTGTCTAGCTGTATAGCAACATGGTTAAACAATTTAAAAAAACTTTTTCCGAGTTCATAACAATGCCACGACAGCCACCCACAATTCCCTAACATTGTGAGTTTTGTCACTCAGATTTGCATCATTTAATCTAAGTCTTAGTGCCTCTCTGACCTTCACTGTCAGATGAATGTGAATAGTGCAGACCTAAACAGAAATTGGGAACACCTGCACACTGTTGTTGTGGAGCTCTGATTCGGCATTATAAAGCGAGAGGAGAGACAGCTGGAACTCTAGCTGTCATTCTATACTGTGAAACAGGATATGATGATAAATCAGGTAGCTGTTGCAGTACTTAGTTGTTGTCAATGATTCTACTGTGAGACAAAAGCAGGACAATCAATAAGCTAAAAAACAAGCAGACTGCACTTTACAATATACCTCAGACACCTGGTTTGTTTAATAAGCACAAAACCTTGGGGATGAGGAAATGAGAAGCAGCTCTGCAGTACAGGGGGTAATTAATCAGATGAGGTAGTGCTCACAAACACACTGACCTCAGCTCCTAATCTTTATCTCCAAAGCAACAGGAGGGCGACTTGAGAAAGGTGCGCTGCTAATGAAGAGGGAGGAATATGACCAGAAGCAAAGGAAGAATTAGATTATTCATTAAAAATGTTATTAAATAGGTTTGCCCTTAATATTTACACATTACCGCCAGAGCCCGCCCCCACAAAATGTCAAAACAAGCCTATGTCCCATCCGAATATTTACTTAGTAGAAATCAAGTAACCATAGGCTACATATTAACCTTTATATGAAACTAATAAGGCACTAGATGCTGTAATATATTCTGAATATGTTGAATTTATTTGAATCGTGTATGATAGCTAATAATGCCCTTTTATATGTGCCCTTTAGTCACCACAGTATTTCTTTTGCGAGACCATGGTAATTAATGCTTTACCTATTTATCAATTTCAAGTTACTGTGGTTTGTATATTAATCATAGTTGATCTTATGTGACCTTGTGAAAATGTCATAAAAGGTGACTCCTTTAAAACCCTGATTTTTTTGCAGTACTACATGACCCATGCTGCTGACAGTAGATGAATATAATTAAGATGCGAACATGTGTTTATGGAGGTGGCTCTCTGTAAATGTGCCTCTTTTAATGATTTCCTATGAATGTTCTGCTATATAATTATCTCCACCTGCAGCAGTGTGATTAAGATTGGATATTGTTTCAGCTTCATTTTTCACAGTACAGTGTGCAATCGGTAATGGTGGGCAATGACGAGTTTAATGACAGATTTCCCACCTTTTTTTCTCACCGTGAGTCATATAGAATACAGGCTGGTTTTGACCTGTTGTGGAGGCGGGTTCCGGCGGTGCTAATTGACAGAAAAAGGTGAAGGGGCTCTGTCTGAAATAAATGAGCTTTAATTGGTAACAGTGCGGGTCCTGTGCATGTGCGCTTGTGTCTAAGAATATAGAATTAATCAACACTTACACTGCAGGTGAAAACAGAAAGATGCTGGCTCAGTATGTCAAGCACATAAAAAATTTAAACCAAGTCCTAATATAACCTACAAATCTTAGTTGTGGTGATGGAGTTGTGGCGTAATGAGACTTGTGGCGTAATGAGACTTGTGGCGTAATGAGACTTGTGGTGACAGATTTTGGGTTTTCAGGCCTAATGGCCTCCTGTAAATGTAACACAATTGATTCAGCATGACTTCCTGGTTTTTGATCGTCTCATTTTATGTGTTGAGTGAAGATCTGCACTCTCCAGCAGTTGATTTCTCCTCTGCTGTCCTGCAGCACATGTTCCGTGTTTCAGCATGATTCAGTGCATTTTTAAGCAGGCTGATTATTCTGGCTGAATGGATCTTTGCCTCCTCACTGGACAGGGTTTTATCTCTTAAGTGTTGTGTCGCCCTTTCATGTCCTGTTAAATTCTGTATCTAGATTTTATGTCCTGATTTGTTTTAATCAACTGCAGCGCTTTGCCAGATTATATTTTCTACTACAAAGATTCTACTACTCTCTTTCTCCTCTGTTATCAGGATGTCCTTGTGTGTCCTGCAGAGTTAAACACAACAGAATCTTGTCTAACATATTCTGTAGCAAACTTCTCAAATACAAAAAAGACTATTTGGGCTGTAAGTTCAAAAGCATTTAAACAATCAAAGAAGTGCTATTGATCTCTCTTATCTAATGTCTGAGTCTCTAGCTAAAGTGCTTTTATCTGGTCTGGCTCTTATCTGGTCTTCTTAAGGAGATCAGGGAGTAACAAAGCCCAGAGCAAGAAAACGAAGAAGTGTTTTTTAAGATATTCCAAACACAAATAAAGATATTCCAAACACAAATAAAGATATTCCAGACACAAATAAAGATATTCCAGACACAAATTTAAGATATTCCAAACACAAATAAAGATATTCCAGACACAAATAAAGATATTCCAGACACAAATAAAGATATTCCAGACACAAATAAAGATATTCCAGACACAAATAAAGATATTCCAGACACAAATAAAGATATTCCAGACACAAATAAAGATATTCCAGACACAAATAAAGGTTTTGTATTTATAATAACTGGACCTCTTAGTCTACAGTCAGGAGTGACGTACTGGAATATTAACCCAAAGGGAAAACGTGAGTGTAAATATAAATACCCAGCAACCGCGCCCTAGTGTTGTGACGTCAGAGGGGGGGGGTCATTTACACGAACTCGCTCCACTCACACGTATGGCCACGCCCTGGTGTTGTGACGTCAGGGGGGGTTGGGTCGTCATCTTGGATAGGGGCGGGGTCATTTACACGAACTCGCTCCACTCACACGTATGGCCACGCCCTGGTGTTGTGACGTCAGGGGGGGGGTTGGGTCGTCATCTTGGATAGGGGCGGGGTCATTTACACGAACTCGCTCCACTCACTCGTATGGCCACGCCCTGGTGTTGTGACGTCAGAGGGGGGGGTCATTTACACTCACTCGTATGGACACGCCCCGGTGTGGAGGGTGATTATGACGTCAGAGGGGGCTCGCCATCTTTGACGGGGATGAGGTTCTCTCTCTCTCACTGTACGGCGAGCGTTGAGCGACTCACATCACGACAGTAAAGATCTGCATCGAGGTCAAGGTTTGTGTTTTGCTTTTCTCACAAACTCCCACAGGTTTTCTTCAGCGGGTTTTGGTGCACTTTGTCAAAGGTAAAGAAAGATCACCGAAGTGATTTCAGACGCAGAGCTGCTCTTTTTTTGCACTTTGCATGCAGTTTGTATTTGTTTGTTGGGTGTTGCGTTGGATTTCATCGGGAGAAGTGTGAGAAATGGCACTGACGGCGCATTTAAGCACCGCGGACAGCGCTCACTGAGACTCGATATTAAAACACTCACTGTAGGGAAGGTGCAAGTTATTATAGCGTTCATTTGTTGAGAAAAGCAAGCATGCATGTCGCATTCATGACAAGTGATTCTTAATCTGAACAATCTGAAATAAAATGTCTTGGATTTTTTTTGTTTTTACTTACAAGACTTCAAGTGAATGTTTCCCTAAACAGAAAAGATGTTGTTTTGTATTTATGATCGTTTATTGTACACAACAAACATTGTTTTTCTGTAGTAGCAGCCTAAATTATGTATAATGTTATTGAAGTGAGATAGATCTGAAGAAACTAATGGCTGTACTATTATTGGTACAATAATAAAGAGTTTGTTGTTAGGAGATAAAGGTTACTGAAATCAACCGAGATGCAATAATATACAAACGTGTATCTTAACATGCCTTTGAAGGTTTCGCTTTAAATAAGAGAACCACAGTTAAGAAACGAAACAACAGTAAAGAAAAGGAAAATGACATTTGTGTAGCAATAATAGTAAGCAGCTTTCTTGCCAAGACCACTTGTGCAAAATTTATCAGAGATAAATAATAAGAGGTTAAAGCAGAGTCCTTGCCATGATTGCTTTTAGAGCTGTGGATAATCTTTGTGTCACTTAATGGTGCCAGAAGTTATACTTCTCAATGAAAAATGAGCCAACAGACATCAGTTCTTGAAGCTGAGTCTTGGGACTTTTAATGTTGGCATCGCTTTTCTCTTTTGGGGAAAGTGGCCAGGTTGGATTGCGTAACTGTTTATCTGGGGCAGGGTGTGTTTTCTTCCTCATCAGGTCTGTTTACTGCTTTACATCTTCCAGCAGTGTGTTGGCACCTGAATTGTTTTGCTTTGCATCACCTTAAAACCGCTTATCCCTCTGAGAGACCGGACACCGAACAGTAAGGCACTTGTCCAGGCTGTATGTGTGTTGGGTCGGGGGGAATGTGTTGTACTGTCACTTTGATCCAAGTTTGGAAAATAATTGCGAGTGAGGTGGCAGGTGTTTTCTGCGCACTCTATATTTTGGGTACCTGTGTAGAGCACAGCATGAAGTCTAGCGCTGCTTTTCTGCCCAGATGGCATTGAAAAACGCATCAAAATAGACACACAGAGATATATAGAGATGCATTTGTCTAATGTAGCTGTAATGTAACTGATGTAACTGATGTAATGTAACAGAGAAACAGATTCTTGTAGTTCTGTAGCTGGTTGAGCACGGCAAAATCAACACGCAAGGTCATGGGTTTGATTCCCAAGGGAACGCTCAAATGGAAGTTGCTTGGGATAAAAGCATCTCTCTGTCAAATGACTGTTAATTCATTTAAACCTTATGTATTAAGACGTTGTTCTTAAAAGATCCCATCAAACAGCTTGAAATTTCATTTATATCATGTTCTGTGCATCACTGATTTTACAGTTTGACATGTACAGAAACACCACATCAGTCAGAGATTATGATATAACACACACCTGATTTTACATGGGAGTTTATTGGGCTCATGGACAGCACTGTATGTCAGACAGTCGGGTTCTGTGCCCTTGATAAGTCTCACAGACTAAAGATCTTCATACTGGACGTACAGGCTGCACACATGACAGTCTCATGTGACACCAACATTTCCAGGTTTGTCTGTAGGGTGAAGAGAAAGTTCTCATACTACACACACGACTGCGTCTGATGGCTGTAATGGAGGGTTGCGTACGATCCACCTCCACTCCATCAGATTAGTACACTGGCTTTATCTCTTCCTGAATGGGACACTCACTTTGGTTTTAACTCTAATCCCCTCTGGAAAAGATGATTGCTTTGAACTCCCTGAGTGCTGCTACGCTACCCAGCCAATGCTCTGACACAAATATGACCATTATATAATCCTGAAGTTTCTGAATAATTGAACTCTGAATTTGAAGTGCATTTATCATGGTCGTGGTATTCAGGGCTTCACGCAGCGTGTCTGCTTCATGTCATTATATAGTCTTCTGGGTTGTGTTTAATCTATGGCATTTACCCAAAACTGTCTTTTCTTTTTTTTAAAAGAAAGGACATGTGATCTTTGGTATCAGCACGTTTCACAGTTACCGTATTGTGCACTCTGTGTCTCTTGTATTTGTCACGGGCAGAAGACATTCAGTTACATGCTTCAAAAGTACACGCATCCTGCTGTTGTGCTAACGCTGGGTTGTCGTTTCATGCTGGCTTGAAGTCAGGAATAAATCACAGACAAGAGTTGTATTGCCATTGTGCAGGTACAACAATGTTCATTTTTTTGTGCTTCATAACATCACTGCATCCAGTTATTTTAAGTGATAAACAGAGAAGTGTGTGTAAAAATGGCTTTAAATAAAGATTGTGTTTGTAAGGATTGTATTTTAGTACAGTATGAAATATTTAGCACCTGTCTGGGTATTGTAAGGTGTGTGTTTTCTTTCTCTTTAAAGCTTTATGGAAGTGAAGAAATATGACACACTGATCCACCAATGCTGTGACTTGTTTGCATGGAGATTGTTTTTGCATTATGGGTTTTATTCATTTTTCCCCAAAAAAATGAGCCAGTCATCTGGAGTTCACCTTCTCAAAAGAGAGTTTAAACATGTTTAGTACTCTTATTATACATTAATATATATATATATATACATATATATATATATATATATACACACACAAAAAATACATTACATCTATTAAATATTTAGCTATTTAATACCTGTAAAATGGTTTGAATAATAGAGATACAAACACAACTGTGTAACTAGACTATGCATGTGTTACAGAAACAAATGACCCCTCACTGCCTCACTGTTCTCATCACCAAACACGCTTTTGGCAAGGAGAAGAGAAAATGGACTCATAGCACAAATTTAGCCTTGGGTTAAACTCTCCATTTTTCTCTGATTTAGGACCAATTTCCCTCCCATAGATTCTTTCTGCCAACATAACAAGAAAAATGCAAAACCAATTTTTATTGTGTTTACAGATACAATATCTCCAAAGGAACACATTTAAAAATAAGAAGAAAGTTTCTCAGTGGAGAGCAGGCCACTGTTCACAGAAGTCTGCTTGATCCAGGATCAGGTCTTTAATAGAGATTAGCCTGTGGCATGTTGGAGGAGCATCACGTGGGTTTAGGGTTCATGTGTGGTCATATGGTCTCTAGTGAACTGTACAAAATGAATCCAAACCTCTGAGCATGGAGAATCATGGGATGGTGTCAGAGGTCAAGTCCTTTAAAAGCACAGTGTCAGGTGAAATATGTTAGAAGGAGAGTTTGCTTACTGTAAGTCATCACAGAGCTGTCTTGTTTCTTTGATGCAGGACAGTCTATATGATGAATACAGTGATCAATGCCAATACAGCAATAAATCTCAAAGGACTCTCTGTCAGTTCAGACAAACTAATGAAAGTGAATCACAGCCCTGCTGACAGTCTCTTCATAAGAGACGAACAGCAGTCACCTCTTCATCTTTGAAAGTGTTTAACATGAAATGTAGTATTACAAATATCAGGATGTCTACACAGTTACTGCAGGTAAAGTGTGGTTTAGCCACATTTATAAATATATAGCCTGACTGTAGCAATCTGTAACCACTTTTTTTTTTTTTGGTTAAAAATGAATAAAAATAATTTATTGAGCAAGTACATAACAGATCGCCTGTTGAGTCCGATTTCCCAGGAAATTTCAGTTTGGCTTAATTTGACATACATACAGGTAAAGTAACCTGCAATGTTGTGTTTCTAACAGAGATGGCGGTAGAGAGGCAAAAGTTACAGACCGCTGCTATATAGAACATGTAGTCACTTGTGTGAATTTATTGGCTGAGAATCTGAACTGTTCGTTTTGTAATAAATAATTTGATAAGATATTTTGCTAAATGTTAAATATCACTGCACATGACATGCATTTTCTGTTTTTTCTTTTTTTTAGTGCATTGTGGGTTTTCTAGAGCAGGCAGTAAAGCCTCCATCATCACAGTGTCTGTACACAAAAACAGCGTTACATTAATAATCGTGACCTCATACTTCTCTGTGAATAATGTATAATGTCTGCGCTGCGAAGGCAGAGACAGATGTGACACTGTGCAGTGCTGACATTTCCACTGTCCTTGACATAGTTACAGCTGCATCTGCTGAAGGTTCCACCATCTTATCCTGTAAGCTAGAGGCACTGCCATTACAGGATTCATATTTTATTCTGTACTGTGCTGCAAAGACTTGGAAATTTGAGACCATTGTGATGCTAATGGTTGTAAAGCGTCATGGACTGTTCAAATGATGGAAACTTTTGTAACATTCCAGCTCTTGTTTCCTCTCAAAGCTGCTGATGTTTAGAAGAGCAAGGGAATATCATGGAAGGTTGGTTTAAATACCTTCTCCTGAAACAGAGAAGAGCTTTTAAACGTGACGTGCTGAGATCATGATTGTGGGTCCTACTTTCAGAGTCGAATACAAGCATCTCCAGTGACATGCTGCGTTTGATTAATAAGCTTCAGTGGATTTTCCAGACGGAAGTATTATGGCCCCTCTAACTGCAATTCTGTGGACATTAGGAAATTAACACGGCCAGTTCACTTCCTTCTAACACACCTCCTCTGGAGTTACAGAATTCGATTTTCCTGAGGTTTCCGTAATTATATATATACATATAAGTTCTGGTATTGGCTCACCCGGCCTGTCTGTTCGACCTTGTCAAGTGTCAGAACATCCGTCTTAGAAATGGAAGCTGTCATTTTGGTGACAGCTCCTTTCAAATATTTAATCACACACTTCAGACAGCCGGCGCATGCTAACTACCTACCCTGGAACATCACTTCCCTGTGTCTTATCACATCTTTGAGAACTGTTATGTGAGGTGTTGGAGCGGCTGATTACGTTTTGATGAGCTGTGATTTGTAATAGGTGGGATTAAACAGTTGATTATTGGAGTGAATGTGACTCGTGCTGTGTTGCTTTGTGAAGTCTGAGGTGGTTAGATGAAGTTAATTTGCACTTCTGATGACCTTCCGTGATACACTCTTAATAAGGGTGCTTCACGATGCCAAGAAGCATTTTTGGCTGTATGGTTCCATAAAGAACCTTTAACATCTGTAGAACCTTTCTGTTTTAGTCTGTTTCATAATGACAACATGTTCTTTTTGTTCCTTGTTCTTTATGCAGCTTTTGTACAAGAGGGGTGGGATGGTGGAAAATCTGCTTTCTAGGGTTTGGATGGTTCTTCAGGTTGCTTGGTAACTTGCAAATTATCCAACACTTGTCTTTGTTGTTTGTAAACTCGGCCATTTTGACCATCTTTCTCTCTCCATTTCTGTCTATTTTCGATGGCTTGTTTACATCACTCAAATATATACAATATTAAAAACCGAATGCAAGCTATATCTGATTTAAAAATTAGTGTTTTAAACTTTTAATTTAGCGTTAATTTATTGAAGTATCTCCACTCATCCTCGCCTTGATTTCTGGTTGTCATGGAGATTGAGCTTTAAACTGAAGTGGATTTGCTGTTGAGGAGACGTGAGACAGAGTGAAGACAGAGGTGGACAGATCTTTGCTATTTCTGACACACAGGAAGTGAAAGTTATTGGACTCGTATTTGGCAGAGGTTACATCTGGATGATGTCATCACATGGTTTTGTACAGAATGAGGTCTGAACATGCTGCATATTAAGGGAACATTTGGTGTGGCATGAAATGAATTCATGCATAAAGGCATTTCTGCAAGTGTAAACATCATGCATGGCTATATTTAGACTTATGCCTATACCAGATAACAAACACACTAGAATGGAGGAAAATCTTTACAAGTTTTGGCCTTTGGTAAGAGCCAGTCCCTATCATGAAGCGAGAGATAATTTGTAGTGCTTTACACAACACTTATTCAGGAAGTGCAATGTTACAGACACATTTATGTGCGAAAGTGTCCAGTGCATGTAGCTTAACCCAGATAAATGTTGTTTTAGTAATGGTAGAACGTTTTAATTTAATATACGTATATACACATACATGTAGATCGCAACTGATATGTGTACATTCTCTTACTAAGCAAAAAGCTTATTTGATTAATTGTTCATCTCTATATACATATATATGGCAAAAATGACAATGACACCAAGTTTTGCACACGCATATTTGCTATATCATGAAAAGGAATTAAAGAATGTATCAAAGAAAGTTAATGAGAAAGAGAGAGTGATATATATGAGTGATATATTTATTTCTTTGATTCGTTTATTGAATTGTATCTCTTATACACTCTGAATTTTATTCTGTATTGTCTGTCAAGTGACTGTATTCTCGGTCAAGTGAGACAGTAGACTGTAAATCCTCTTTGAGTGGTGGGTTTAATCTGTGGCCGATGTGACGAAGTCTGACGGCTTTAATACACATCCGACAGCAGTCTGATCTTTAACAGACACTTGCTGGAATTACTGAAACATTGAGTGACGGCCTTTTCATCTCCAGGCTCGGTTTATCCTCCGACCTCTCTTCTGCTCCATCCTAAACATTTAGTTGGTTTTGTGGACTATAGAGGTTCAGTCAGATCTCTCTTTATGAGCTGTGGAGGTAAACATGATGACATTTGACCTCAGGTGACGGGGTCTTCTCCATAATCCTTGTAGAGTTAGATGCTCTGTGAGCTGTTTGGCCTTTATCAGACACAGGCAGCCCTTTTACTGTGTATTTCGTCATTGCGACCGTTCAGGGTGACAGTGCTGTGCTGTTGGGATTTGTACTCAGATGTGTTATAGAAGCACCTGGTCTTTCTCAGCATTTATCTAGTATTGCTTAAAACATGCAGATATGCTGGAAAACAAAATAAGCTCTTTTGGAGGTTGGAGGTCAGTGTTGATTCAAAGTTATTTTGCCACATCTGTGGTAGATTTTACCTGTTAACAATGTAATTCAAATCAGTACTATGATCTGTGATCCACCAAAGCTGACATTACATGTTCTCAGAACATTGGATAATGCTCTCTAAAAGTTCTCTCAAAGTTATCAAAAACATTCTTGCAGTAACATTAGTAGAATGTTATTTTAATGTTATATCACACACACATACAGAACATTGTTAGTGGAATGTTTTAAAATGTTCCAGAAAGGTTACGTGAAAAAGTCTGAATAATGTTGAATAACAAACAGTAACGGTAATACAAAATCTAAAAAAATTGACATTTTGAACATTCCTTGAACTTGCAAAATAACATTTTTACTGTTTATGTTACTTAATGGAAATGTTAGGGAAACGTTCTTACAACCTAAAATTGTTAGCTGTGTTGTCAGATACTGTTGCTTTATATTTTGGTGTTGTTGATAAGACAGGCTCACCTGGATGCTGTTGATCATTTTGTGAGAATATTCTGTGAACGTCACATTTCACTCAGCACTCAGTGTTAATTATTCTGATTATTTTATATTCACAGCTGACTCATGGATGTGGTTTTGGGCTGCTGTTCACATTAACCATCACATTTGGCGGCTGTTTTTGCGTCAGCTAATTCATTTCAAAGTGTCTGTGAAAAATCTGCTAATGTGTTGAACTGGGGTCAAATTTGATGTGAGAATAAACTGATCTGGCCTTTTGCAGTTGCATGCATTATGTGCTTCAAAATATTTCAGAATGAAGCCTTTTGAACCATGTTTTTATTAAATGCTGGTTCTAGTCTGGTCTCTTTTTTTAATGATCAAGGTACACTGAATACAAATGGGCTGTTTACAACAGCTACATTTAGCAAAAGCTAAATGCACCAACATTTTCTTTTTCTGTAAATTTTGCAAATGACAAAAACTGTAATGCAAAAACCTTCAAGTTAATCATCACAACACACAGTATTTTGGATATGTGTTGCTGTTTTCTGTGTGCCAGGGTTCAACAGACCTGATTCTCTGTGTCAAGGTTGCAATTTATCATCCTTACTTTAACCTTCATATCAGGGGTGGGTTGCACAACACAAAACTGGCCCAAGGGATGAACTAAATGACCTTTTGCATGCTAAACAGAGGTCAGCAAGGTACCGTTCTTAACATAATGCTGTGCTTTGTTGATAATGTGTTTTTATTGCTATCCCAGCAATTTAAGGTTGTAAAACATTTCCCTTACGTTGAAAAAGGTAATTATATTTGTATATATTTTTTATGATTTTTATATAACCTTGAGGGACATTTTAGAGAACGTTAGCCAACATTTAGAAAATGTTTCCTGTTAGCTGGGCATCCTTGTTATTGTACGACATCTAGAAAAATAAAGTGAAGTATTTGTCATGAAGAGTGAATACATACACTGCAAGTCATGAACACACACACCCAGCAGTGGCCAGCACTGCACACAGGGAGCAACTGGGGGAGTCCAACTCTCCAACCATTAGGCCACAACTACCCAAAGCAAACCTTCTGAAAGTACAGCCATGTTTGCGTGCTGATGCAGGTGTGAATTACATCAGCCAGTCTAGAGGGTGAAACATGTCCCTGAAGTGAGAGATGTCCAATAATTTACAAGAAGATCCACACATCCAGTGCATTGTAGAGACAAGACTAAGAGTCAGTGCTTCTCAATGAGATGCACTGACAACCATTGCTCTTGCTCCTCTCGATATCTGACATATCGTGCATTAGTAATGGAATACAGAATGGCTCAGGAGAGATAGTAACGGAGTAGGACAGAGAGAGAGCACCGCTGAGACTGACTTATACAGTGTAACTTTAATTTATTGTTCACCAGAAAAAGATTAGACCAGATTTATTTCACTGTATGACATAAATAACCCCTTTGGCCTTCTCAACAACTTTTCAGAGAAGCTTATAAAATTAATGTTTTAGTGTCCGTTCATATTTGTGTTTGTTGGTTACGTTTGTAGATGTATTTGCCATCCATCTTTCTCTGATTTCATTGCTCTAACAAAAAATAATAGAACAATAATAGAAGCCAAATTCATTTTTCATGTGCTGGGTTTTATGGTCATGAAATATTAAATATCTGACGAGTCACTAAAGTAAAACAGTGCTCTCAGTAAAACATGCTGCTCTCAGTCACCGGTAGATTTCTGACACACAGAAAGCAGCACATGTAGAACATTTGTTTTCCAGTCACGTTCATATACTGTATATCATAAATATTTTGAGCCTCATATCTTTATGTACTGTTGCCAGCTCTGTTTGGAAAAGGTTAATGAGATTGGCTTAGAAATCTGTCTATATTGGATGAACATTGGTTGCTTTATTTTTACTTTATATTTTTTGTATCTCTGTCTACAAAATATATAATTGGCACCTAAGCCTGACATTTGCAACTTTTCAGGCTGTGAATTTCCAGCGTGCAGGAGAAAGTGTGAGGCGTGTGGTGTGTCTTCAGCCAGTGAAAGCTTGATTTTTTTCCACAGCAGCTGCCTGTAGACAAACCTTCCAGCTAACAATTTTAGGTTGTAAGAATGTTTGTGTAACATTTCCATTAAGTAACAAAAGCGGGGCTTAGCAAGTACACCGCTGTATGTAAACTGACCTATTTTTACCCAGAATGGATTTGAGTCATAGCTTGCCCTGCCGCATTTTCAAATATTTGCATCATTTTGAGATCATTACATTCTCTCCTTAAACATCAGACCACTGCCATGGAAAATATTGTACAGAATAATAATGAGAAGAAAGATTAAAGAAAATCTCATCTATTCAGTTATGCATTCAAAATATGTGTATTCTTGAAATCGTAAAGCTGTCGTTTTAAAACGAATAGCATGTGATTCACAAATAAAATGTTCATTATAATACTGACATTAGTTACACCTTAGATGCATTTAAAGTCTAGCGCACGTATATGAGAGAACACATAAGAGACATTAGAGCAGCAGTACATTTGGAAAAAGAGAAAGCCTCAACAGAAGGCCAAGCCCCTCACTCAAGACCACCAGACTTTCAGCTTGACAACCTGTGTGAACCTCATTCTGTAGTTAATCTAATAGTCTTCTAATAGAGAAAAGAGTACGTTAATTACTCATGTTTGTCCTGGACCTCTCACGGCTGGTGGGTGAGAGCAATGTATGGAGCAGTATGAGAGGTCTGCTGGCTTTTCCTGTTGGCACTGGATGATGTGTTTAATGTTAGAGGGCACCAGCAGCACTTCCTACAGATTTCTGGCAGCATATACTTACTTGAACTGATGCCAACCTACACTTGATTAAAGTAACAGCGCATGGGCCGCTGATCATGAGTGCTCGGCCGCATCCGACCGATAAAGGTTGTGAGAATATTAATGTTGCTGTAGAAATCGTTTAACGTGCACATATATCATTCAAATTCAAGACCTTTATTGTCTTGTGTACTAAGTACAATGAAATTCTTAGTCATGAAATTAGTTAGGTGTGTAAGATTTTCAGCACTGAAACATTCAAAACATTACCGGGTATGTTCCTGGCAGTGGTGTGAGACGTATAATGTTCAAATTAAATAAAATAAGTTATTTTGTGCAATATTAAATGCATTGGATGATTGTTCCATTAAAATACAGCATGCACTATTGTACAGTATATGGTCAATTTAATTTAGTATTTCTCTCAATCTTATGTGTCAGAGAGAGAGACAATTCAATGCATTTTTGACAATGCTTATAAAACAAAACATTTAATGGTGCTGAAGCTGAAGCTCTCGGCTCTTCTCAGATTACTTTGTTGGATGATGAGCACTTGGCAGATCAAGCGTCTTTCATGCCATAAGATGAGAAATTTTGAGGAATCCAGCCAGTCCCAGAATCTTTGGCACAGATGCTGTGTAAACATGTTGGAGCAGCATGACATGTTACTTGGTGCTTTTCTGCATTCACTCTAGATTAAAATCATGCCTGGATCATTCACCATGTGTTTGAGTTTCAAAGACAAGAACACAAGAAACAGTGAACACAGTGTGACGTTTATAAATGATTCCAAGACCCTTGACACAGATGGCTGTGACATATGTATCACAACAACGAAGACTCTTTAAAAAGACCCTGGAGTCACTTCTGTTTTAATTACAAACTGTCATCATAAAACTGACATTCCTAACCCATTTCATTTTGCAATCTGGTGTACTTCTCATTGAAATAGGTCACCAATTCATGTTTAAATTGTAAAAAACAAAACTGTGAAAATTTTGAGTGGCAGCTAAAATTCTCCATTTGCCAGCCAGTGTGGCTGGTAAGCCAAAACAGTTAATTTCTCATTATGCATGTTAAAATTTGAAATTTCTTTTATTCAGTCCGAATGCAATGAAAGGATTGCCTGTCAAACTATGTATGTGTTCATGTATTGGAGGAGGCGTGGCCTTCAAGAGCACTCTGGAGGGAGGGTGGAGTCTTATGCTTTCAAAGCTACCTTGCCAATGCCAGCCTCTCTGAAATAACGTCCCTTTAACTGTGAGCTGTGTAAAAACAGTATTTTACACATGAATTCCTAATGGAATTCTAAAGGCACGTCTTCAAACATACCCCAGTTTTCCTCTGTCTTTGTCTGTGCTTTGAGGAACCGGAGTTCTTGATACTCAGTACTGATGAGTCCATTTCTGAATGTATTCACTGTCACACAATTCCTGCTGTCCAACAGAAATGCAGAGACTCTTCTTTGATGCACTGCCCTGATGAATTCTGCTTTTCTGCATTAAAAGTTAACAGTGTCCTCCTGTGCACAGCTACTCTAGATCTATCTGCCTTTCTTTGGTGTGACCTAAATCAAACACAAAGCATTTTTCTCTCTCTTTCAGCCCTCACAGTAAGAGCTACACTTCTTGTTCAGAAGCGACCGTCTCATCCCTCCATCAGCCATGGCAGATGAAGCTGATATGCGCAATGAGTTATCAGACATGCAGGCCAGAGCAGATCAGCTGGCCGATGAGGTGAGTGCACCTTCAACCTCAGTAGGAGACAGTGATGTAAAAATAAACACTGATTATGACAGCTACATGTATAAATAGATTCGTCCCAGCATGAAGGAGAACACAATCCCAGCTAACATCCTTGCAATAACATTAGTGGAACTTTTTTATTATAAAACAGTATTATATATCATATATCAAAAACGTTATTCTTTAGGAGTTAATGGAACGTTTAAAGTTGTTACAGAATTAAAACATTACTCTTGTAACCAAGCAAGAACGTTAATGCAACATCTAAAAAACAGGGCATTTTATTGTTTTTTACATTTTTGTTACTTAATGGAAACATTAGAGAAATGTTCTTGTAACCTAAAATTGTTAGCTGGGATATAACTAACAGACCATGTGTAAATACACTTTCCAGACTGGCAGTATAAGGCAGAGCCTTTCTGAAGAGCATTGAAGAGTTTTGAATGAATAAATCTGTTTTGTGCAAAATGAAGGCACTCTATGATCAGATCTGTTGGTTATGGAGCAGGAGAGTGAGTCTGGTTACAGGCCGTGGCTGTCAGTGAGGGGTTCTTGTTTCAGACAGTAACAGCCCTCTCAGCACCTGCCCAGTGGGGTTTCTGCACTGGCTTTGATAGACCTTTAATCAGACCAGCCTCCTGCAGAAGCAATCAGAACTGACAAACACACAGCGCTGGGTGGGAAGGTTCACTTTAGGTACATGTGAGGTTAGCGAATGATCGGACAGCACACTTTTGTTATGTTTTAATCCCAGGAGTCCTTAAAATAAGTGTATGTTTTTACACTTGTTAAAGTGAAGTGTGTAATTTATGTAATTTATGAAAATTTAATTCTATTTTAGTTGTAGCACTTCATTTTTCGTATTGTTACCTCTACGCATTAAAACAGGGAACATGGGAAGAATTTTAACATTGAAACGACACTTCACCTTTAAAGTATCACAATGACAAGGTTATATAAGGTTACATGTGGTATATGGAATGAGTCTTGATAACAGGGGTGGAAAAAGGAAATCTAGGCTAGAATAATGATCTTTAATGTCAGCCAGGCTATTGAGCGTCCTGTGGTCCATATTTCTTCAGCTCAGATATACACGCCGGTCTGGAATGAGAGAGCATTAAATATTCATGAGTGGATAATGCTATCTTCAGCTTTCTTTGAAAGAACGGGGGGGCAGACATTGCTGTACATTCAGTGAAGTCTGAACTTGCCATTAGTAACACGCTGCTGGAACCGACATGATGAACGTTATAGAATAACACTAACTGCTCTTACAATCTCACACCACACAGAATTCAAACAGCAGTGGGCAACCAGGAAAATACTCAATATTAAATTTACTGCTGTGGGTAATAATAGTTTTTTTTTCTTTCTACAGTCTTTGGAAAGTACTCGACGCATGCTGCAGCTGGTCGAAGAGGTAAGAAGTACAAAACAGCATCTATATGAAAAATCCAGGCACTTCATTTCGAATTATATAAACCTGACTGAAAGAACCAACTTAGACCAGCCTGATTGTCCTGATCTAGCTGACTTGTTTTGGCCATGCCTAATCAGTAGAAAAGGTTGAACTCATGATTTCTTGATAATATGGAAGGTGACAGAATTGCTGTTAATCACAAAAGCCGTTTCAACAGTCTCTGCACTCCTTGTTTTGTTGGCCATTGAAGGTCAGAAATGAAGACAGTGAGACCGCGCCGAGTTTCCCATCTGTGATAAAAATCAATAATGATTTCAGAGAAACTCCATCTGGGTTACTGATAGGGCAAAGTCAACACAAAGCAGAAAAAATGAGTCTTTCTAGTGTCTAAATAAGGATCAAATACTTCTGTCCTCCCATGGAGAGAAGAATCATGGTTTAAAAAAGCTGGAGGTATGAGATTATAAACACCAAACGCTGAACATATATGACTGATGTATCTCAGTGGCCATTAAAAAACACGTGTCAGGTGTTTTATTGAATTATTCATCTAAATCAAATCAAAACAAATGATTCTCCCACTTCTTTTCTGGTGCTAAAATAAATGACATACTTAAAATGCTAATGAAGTTAAATAATGTTGAACAAATTAAATTTTCTCATCTCGTGCTTAACTGACATCACATTAGACACTTCCAGTTATTATGTCCCTTAAATTAAATGTTGAACAGATGCAGACAGACTCTTAAAAATAAAGGTTCTTAAAATGTTCTTCACAGCGATGCCATAAAATAACCATTTTTGGTCCCCTAAAAACCTTTCAGTGAAACGGTTTCAAAGGTTGATAAGTTTTTAAGTTTTTCTTTCATACCCTTTATGGTCTGTATAACATTTTTTCACTACAAAGAACCTTTAGTGCCACAGAATTGTTAAGGTTCCTTATGGAACCATACAGCCTGATACAGAACCTCTTTTTAAGAGTGTACCTGGTTTTACCAAACATTAACTGACATGTACATGTATTTGGCTAAATTAAAGTCTGTTCAATTGAATACAAATAGATTCCCAAATGAATTTGCCAGTATGATAACATACAGCAACAGTGCATAATGTTTGTTCAGCTTCTGGTTAAAATAATGAGACGGTGAGGGATGTGAAACAGACAATCAGCTGTTCTATTTAGGTCAGTGGAACCTGCGAGTGTCTCAGAAAACGACTTGCCATATTGAACACACACATGCTCTCGTACCTATAAAGACATTCCAGTGCTGTGTTTACAGTCCTGAACTAAATTTAGCTCAGTGCTGCCGCTTCATTGCCTTTTTATAATTCCGTGCCAAATGAATAAAGAACCTTTGGAGAATTTCAGTGGTGATAATGCTGTGTGCTATAATCTTGCCTCTTTTATTTCCTGCTGCTCTTTTCTCACCTTCTATCTGACCTGCATCTGTGAAAATCTCATTTCTGTTCAGCTGAGCGCATCTCTCACTTGCTTGTTATTTCCTTTCTTTCCTCTCCTCCGCTCTTGATGGATAGAGTAAAGATGCTGGTATCAGAACACTGGTTATGCTGGATGAACAGGGAGGTAAGTGACGGGGCAAACAAAGGCGATGACATTTTTAATCATCAGGTGCATTAGTGCAGTAAGTCCGGTTTATTTGATAACTTACTGTGTCGTGCTTACTCATAATGCTTTGCCAAATGAGCCATTTAACTGATTAAGTTTTTAAAAAAGAATGCCAAAATTACTCTAGCTACAGTGCTGTACTAATACATGAATAATGACGGTTTAAACATGTATTCATGAGCATAAACATCAAGCAGTCAAGTCAGAAGTGAAGCTATGAGTCGTGTAAGGAGTAAACTGACCGATCGATGTTGCTGGTAATGACAAACAACTCTCCTCTTCACCAGATGATATATATCTGTGTACAATCCCTGGGGGAAAGATTTTCCTGTTAACACTCATTACTGTTACAATTCTGGGATAATTATGCGAATGCACTTCATTTCACTTCAGAGCAATAAAACAATAATTGATTTATCAATGACGTGACTTTGTTTAATAGAAAAACTGTCACATTGCTGTTGATAAATGAAGCCCTTACAATGCTTGAGGCTTTATTGGGTTTTATGTGGGTAATAGGAAGTGTAAAGTTCCTTTCCACATGGAAGGAGAAATTATAATTAGTCTGTCAAAGCAACTTGCAGCCCTTCCTCGCATTCAGTTAAATTATGGATGTTGTGTTCCTCAGACTGCCCCAGGACAAACCATTACCTGCCTAAATGATCCTGCCACCTTTCAGACTCCAGTTTAAAAATAAAAGCACTCTCATACACACAGCTCCGCTCTGATTGCCACACGTAATGTTGTCCTAGAGTTTAGGGGCCTTTTCAAGATATCATTTCATGATAGCATAGTGATAGTCAAAGGAGAGGTTAATGCTACATATTGTTGAATTGCTTCTCTATTTTCCAGACATGTCTCTGGAGTTAAAGCGCACAACTCTTTAACCATCTCTTAAGCATTTTTAGCCATAACTTCACCAGTCGGCATAGTTAGTTAAAGTTACACCTGTTTATTCTCTTTGAAATCCTTAAACTCACACATTTTTTAAAGTCAGTTTCTGTTACCAGGAGTGGGATTCAAACCTACAAGAATTGATTAGGAATGGATTGAAGTCCAATACTTAAACACTCAGCTATTCTGTTTAATGCTAATGCGTCCAGATACTAATCTATGCACTGAAGCAGTAGTGATTCTTTTTTATGCATTACAATTGTAGCGTATAGTTGTAACAGATTTTTGTATTTTATATTTTAAAATTAATTATATATAAACTACCAGGAGTGGGGTTTGAACCCACGAGGACATGCATCCATTGGATCTTAAGTCCAACGCCTTAACCACTCGGCCATCCTGGTTGACAGGTTCTAGTACAAAAGGAGCGCTTTATTCATTAATTCAAAGCTCCTTTAATCTGAGAGGAATGTTTAAGAGAAATAAACTGAAGAACTGTTTTCCTGATGCCCTGTTAGTTGTTATAGAAGGTTTGGAAGAGGCTACATGGATGGTCCAGGCTCTGTGCGTGATCACACTACTCACTGAGCTCTGCTGTTATTACACAAGAGTGAAGGCACTTTTCACTGTGTCATATTCAGCCAATGAGGACATGAGTCTCGCAGTCTTTCTCTTTTCTCCTCAGTCACACCTCTCGCTCATGGGGATTAGTAGCAAAACCCAATTAGCTCTTTGGCTTGTTGTAGAGAGAAGATGGTAACCTGATGCTGAGCCCTGTCACTTGTATTTAAACCAGTTAAGAGGAATAAAATTACAGCTTAATCAAAGGCAGATGGACAGACTCTTTAAACTCTTTTTCTTGTTTTCATATTATCTTTAACGAAATAACAGCATCTGTTTTACACCCCCAGGGATTTTACTGTTATTTACAGCCCTAGAGGAACATGTTGTACATGTTTGTTCTTCATCTCAATCCATTTAAAATCCAACACTCCATTTTCCACATCTGTCCCTTTACCTTACTAAAGCCCATATCTAATGACTAATGCATCTCTACCATACTCCATTCTCTCTCTCCCTTTCTTTCTATTTCTCTCTCTCACACACACAGACATACCCCCCCCCGCCCACTCCTTAGTTTCTTTTCTGTTTCTTATGCACTCCTGTTCTCTCCATTTATTCAGATGTTTCTGTTCATAAATATACTGACTGTTTTTACTGAAAGTTTTTGAATCAGTTTAGCATTTCAGTATTTTAATATTTGCTTATTGGCTTCCAGTCTTTATACTATATAAAGTAAGAGTTCATTCAAACTAAATGAATCAATTCTGTAATTATTAATCATTGTTATTATTGAGTGAACTCTGAAAATTATTGCTGAAATTTAAATGTTGTCAATACATTGTCAGTAATAATCCAAGCAACAATTAAACAGTCAATTTACATTTGGGTTCAAAAACACTTTCCTAACTGCTCAGGTTCTTCCATCACTTAAACTGACCTGACCTATCCTAACCACCCATCCCATCCCAGCGTCACCTTTACATACATGTGATGCTGGACAAGCTCAGCTCACACTTGACATCATCATTTGTCTGCCAGGATGCAAAAAAATCTCATTTCATTGCTGTCACCCCTTTGTCCTGACCAGAGCAACTCGAGCGTGTTGAAGATGGCATGAACCATATCAACAAAGACATGATGGAGGCAGAGAAAAGTTTAAAAGATGTAGGCAAATGCTGTGGACTAGTTTGTCCCTGTGACAAGTAGGTACCGACGAAGCGTCGAGGGCTTCGTCTGTGTGCTGCTGTCTGACTGTCTCTTGTCATGTGAATGTTTTAAGTCTTTCTCTTTCTTTTTGTCCCTCTCTCCTCCTCGCCTTTTCCTTTTTTCTCTCTCCATTTCCTGCTCCACAATCTTTACTTTCTTGGGGCTCATAATTGACTAATGTTTAACTCAGAGCAACTGGAGCGCATTGAAGAGGGCATGGATCAAATCAATAAGGACATGAAAGAAGCAGAAAAGAATTTGACGGATCTAGGAAATCTCTGTGGGTTATGCCCATGTCCGTGTAACAAGTAGGTGATGCCTGTCGCCTGCCTGCCTGCCTGCTTGCCTGCCTGAACCTGAAAGATAGGAAACGCACAATGGCCAGTTCGCACGTGCACATGCCCGTAGCTGCGGCTTCCCCCACTGCACTCTGCCTGGACTGCCCTGTGTGCATGGGGATGGTGCTAGAGATAGCTGGAGGCATGCTAACACCGCTGGTTAACCCTCTATCTATAGCTATAGCTGTAGGCCCTGCTCTCTCCCAGCTAACGTTCTAGGAACATTCAAAACGTCCAGTTTTTTAGATGTTGTATTTGCGCTATTGCGCTTATGAGAACGTTATTCAAACATTTTTTAATTCTTTTATATTTTTTTAATGTTCCACTAACAATTTAAGAAAACCTTTTTGGTATATGATATATACTGTTAAAAACATTCTACGAATGTTACTGCAAAAACATTTTTGATAACATTGGGAGAGAATAGAGAGAACGTTAGCCAATGTTCTGAGAATGTGTCCTGTTAGCTGGGCTGACGCTAAATGCACAAATACGCTGGTCTCAATGCTTCACTAATCTGCTCGTGGAGAACTGTTGTTCCCAAATGTTCAGTGTCTGCTGGGTATGCATGCGCCACTTTTATGAAATGCTAGCGTTCCGCGCTCATTTGACTAACTATGTGAACCACATTTTAGAAGTTCACCGCTTTTTTAATAACAGCTTGCAGAACTGGATTTTTATTCTTTAATAGGCAGCATATGAAAGTCTTGCTTTTGAATTCTGGGTAGTTTTATTAGCTTTTAAAACAATTTTTGGGTGCAAAAATTACTCAGTGCACCTTTAAAGCTGCAATCCATAACTTTTGTCTCTTTGTCGCCATGTCTGTTTGAAACATTGCAGATTGCAGGTTACTTAACATACTTATAATTATTGTTTAATAATTATTAATACTTGCGATAGTTGCAAGATCGTTTTGAACACTGATCGGTTACGTATTTGCTCAGTAAGTGTTTTTTCCTTTTAATCAAATGATTGCAGCTTTAAAATATGTAAGTGTAAACATTTGCTGCATACGCATTGATTTAAGTTTTAAGTAATAATATCTAAGCAGGGACAGACATTATTGGTTCTGAATATTCTGTGTTTCATGATTTGCAAATATTATGTTAATGGGATTCTGTGTGACTGAATCTTGCATAATGGCGCAGGCACTGCATAAATGCTCATGTAAACAACATCACTGGCTAAACTGTGCAGAAATGTAACTGTGTCATCAGAGGTAATATGAGCTGTCACCAGCTGTGTGATGAAGTATTTATGAATGTTAACTGTTCATAATTCCTTTTATGTATGTGGGGTTGACTTATTCAAAGTGTAACAAAATAACGGTAAATACACTGATGTTTTTCTTTTAAAGTCAACACGAAACACTTTTCATCATCTTCTGTAATATGGTGTGTTTCTAAGTGCAACAGAATATTCAATGTGAAAACAATATAAGACAGGACTTGATTATTTTTATTTTAATTGATTAGACACGAAAAACTGCGTTTTGGATGGTAAGATTAGGTTTTCATTAAGTAATAAAAACGTTCAAAAAGTGCAGATGAATGAAAGAAAGATTTAGAATTTTTGTTCCTTATAGAACTTGTGTTCACCTCACACACCTGAGTGTGTGTCAGGAAGGATTAAGGTCATGGTACAATCTCACTGCTTTCGGTCAGGCTACAGTGTGTCAGCTCCTGTCGTCACAAAAATATTCTAAAAACTTTATATATATGTGCATATTTTACATTTTACAAGGTTTGAATAAAAGGTAATGGCCCATAGAAAAGCACCTGAAAGCCGCTGCGATCTTTAGCATTTTCAGAAAGGCTGAAAAGATCTGTTTTTTTATCATATTTAATCTAGTTGTTTGTAGTCTGCACAGGAAAACTTATTTTCCTATTTTTTTCTAATTTATTTATCACAATAAAGCCACATTGGTACATTCTTTGAAACTGATTAAATTTAGATTTTTGGAAATATGTTTCACATTTGGAAATGTGTTGGATTTCATGCTGGTTTTGTACATTCAGGATTTAAAATGTATTTAATATACAGCGTTATACAGCGATACTCAGCTGTGTTCTGATTCATTCAGTTTTGTTCACTCTCTTATGTTCACAGTGTACTGTGTGCATTCTGTTGTTTATAGACTATATTATAGCCTGTTTATTTATTGGGCTGAGGAAAGGGGGAGCAAATCCATTAAAATTTTGGTTCAGGCCCTGTGGGTTTTTGCAATGACCCAGCTGTGGGTCTCCTGGTATTGTGTGAGACTTAATTCTTTAATATGGCAATTTATGTAGATAGACCAGATTTTGACTACTCTATCTGATCAAACCAATCAGATCAATTGGTGTTAAAATCAGATTTAGAAAATGAATCAGAATTTGGTGCAGTGTGTACAAAGCCTTTGACCTTAATTGTTGTATTTTGTTACTAAAAACAGCCCTTCCCTGTCTGATGCACTGCATGTTATATGTGTTATGATAAAAGTTTTCTATTGATTTATTAATTTTTTAAATGAAAACTATTTAAATGTTTAATGAACTTACATTATGTGATCTGTTCTGTACATTCATTGAGAAAATGTTATTTTTGGCTTTTCTTCACCTTGACAATTGGTGTAAATTTCCTTTAATTAACTCTCCATCAGTATGACATTGTCTGTTGTGACCCTGTTCATTCTGTATGTCTGTTAGAGTTGTGACAGAAGATATACATTAGTGTGTCTGCATTTCTTCACGATCACATTTAGTGCATGTGTAATCCCATAACATGCAGATAATCCCGACCTCACTTCCTGTTTCAGTGTTCCATATCTGCATGTTACTCCTGTGTATCGTAAGTGTGGTGCTTTTAGTGATTCCAGTGCTCATCTTCTCTCACTTCCTGTGGTCATTCAGGCTGAAGGGAGGCGGTCAGTCCTGGGGTAATAACCAGGATGGGGTGGTGTCCAGTCAGCCAGCGCGTGTGGTTGATGAGCGTGAGCAGATGGCCATCAGTGGAGGATTTATCCGCAGGTCAGTTACCTAATATATCATTCTATGAGAGAATGTTAAACATTTTATTTTGAATGTTTTAGGAAGATTATAAAAACGTTGTTTTAAGTTTTATTCTGAAACATTTTTAAAATGTTCCACTAACAACAATTGTTTCTGTCTTATAAAAAAATATATACCTTTAAATACTATTACTAATATTACTGCAAGAATGTTTTTGGTAACTTTGAGAGAACTTTTAATGGGTGTGTTATGAGAATGTTCCCTGTTAAGGAGGGAAGGAGAGTTTGGCATTTGGAGAGTTACATGGTGGTTGTATAGTGAGACAGACACGTTTACAATAAAATTTCAAGTAATTATTTACTCAAGCTCATGTTGTTCCTGTATGCTAAGGAAAATTTTCTGAAGAATCTGTTCTACTTCTGAGAGGAAGACTGAAACGTTTTTGTCAACTCAGTTTGAGAGCCACACCTACATACAAACAATACGGTTGTCAATCCAGATCACAGACTGTGTGAACACAGGCTAATTGTATTGTCGATTGTAAGTACAGAGAGCTTCAGTTGTCTGTGAGTCATGAGGAAATCTATAATTGCCTGTTGAAGACGGATATCCGCACTGTGCCAGACTGTAGCTTCAGGCACATCACGAACGGCCATTAAAACAACAGAGCTGTTGTCGCTCTGCTTCCTCAAAATATCCTGTCAGTTCACAAACAAGCAGGAATCAATATACAACCTAATGGGTTTCAGTTATATTCTAGTTAAGGTGGTCTAGACAGAATCATTGGGGAGTTAATGTAAATACAGATCTCACACCTGTTTCAATCATTTTTCTTCATAAACCCAGACTATATGTGCTTTTTTGTTTATTCTCAGGGTAACAAATGATGCACGAGAGAATGAAATGGATGAGAATCTGGAACAGGTGGGAAGTATCATTGGTAACCTGCGCCACATGGCTCTCGACATGGGCAATGAGATCGACACCCAGAACCGTCAAATCGACAGGATTATGGAGATGGTAAGATCATGAGATCTTAATTATCACTTAATAATCAATATTACTCAATATCACTCAACTCAGTAATCAATCACTCAACGTTGACTGCAAACTGTTTCGTGAGACAAGAGGTTTTCATACATGTTTTAGTGGTGCTTTCAAAGACCAGCATTGCTTTCATTACAGCTCATACTTAGATTTGAACAAACTGCTGTCTGTGCTAGAGATATGAATGATACGTTAAATTGTGCACTTTGAAGTATTACTTTTCTAAGCGATCAGACATCCCAGCTAACAGAGAACATTCAGAGCACGTTGGTTAACGCTCTCTAAAAGTTCTCTCAAAGTTATCAAAAATATTCTTGCAGTAACTTGAACTTTTTAACGTTACATGTACTGTATATCAAATACGCTATTCTTATTTGGTGGAATGTTTTAAAAATGTTGAACAGAATTTAAAAAGTTTGATTAGCGTCATAAAAACTGGACAATTTGAACAGTCCAAGAACTTTCAAAAAAACATTTTTAACATTTTTGTTTCTTAATGGCAACACAAGGGAAACAACCTACAACCTAAAATTGTTAGCTTTGAAAATGATACTGCAAGCCATATGAACCTAAAATAAAGAAGGGACTTGTATCTAGAAACCACAATATCATCAAGCCCCAGAACATCCTTGTAACTGTATAGCAACACCCCACCAATAGTCCAGCATTTTTGATCATTTCATGTGTTCCCTGGGAATCAAACCTACAACCTTGGTGTTGCTGGTACAATGCTCTGCCAGTTAAGTCATCCATTATTTCTTTGACTTTCAGGCTGATTCCAACAAAACCAGGATTGATGAAGCCAACCAGCGCGCCACAAAGATGTTGGGCAGTGGCTAAATGCTGCCAGAAGTGCTTTGGCTCCCTTCTCCCCTCCCTGCTGTTCCTGCAAAAGTGCATGTGCTGTCACCACGGTACCCACCCAACCAGTTCGCACACGTGCGCTTATCAGCCCCTTAACGCTCTATCTAGGAAGTGTTGTTCTGTGTCCGTCTGAGCTGATGTAGTCTTTAAAATGGTCACATTTACTCTGTATCATTTTGTCCAAAGGTTAAATGTACAAAGTGCATATTTGATGGCTAGAGCTCACGTGAAATTTCTTCTTTCTTTATGTTTTTTAAGTGTATATTTATTTAATATACACATTTTTGGATGGAATTTCTTAAAGGTTTTTAGTCGTCTTTGTGTCCATGTTTTACTCAATGCTTCATATATCTGCTGTAGTGAGACAGGAGAAGTATTAAGGCTGTGAGACGTGAGATCACTGATAGATTGCTTTGCTTACCCTGTCGTTTCATAATCCATCACCTTTAGACAATGTGCAGTACTGATTATTCAACCTAAAGTGGTAACATATGTAAACCACGTGTCACCTTCACTCATTATTACAAGAGTTGCTCTCAGTGTGTGGACATGACTGTACAGCATAAGCATGCTCAGTACATGCATTCGGTTCAAAGTATCGCGGTTCTGCAACAGTTCGCAGTAGTGCCACACTTTTTATTTATGTACATCTGCAACGTGTCAGTCATTGTAAAATCTGAACGATAAGAAAATGGCAATAAAATAAACAAACCTAGATCTAAATCTCTTGTTTCTTTGTCAGTTGTTTAGCTCTGATTTCATATCAAAAGAGACACATTTCCTGTTCACACAAGAGTGTTAGAGTGTCTGTATGTTGTACGAACAGAGATCCTGTTTGAACCAGAGGCTTTAGATGGATTATGTCTGCCAACGTCACTAATCACATCCAAATGGTGAACTACACAAGTACCGCGCACACAAGCACAAACATTTGGTGGTTTAATACGCGATAACACACAAGCACATGTAAATGTAGGTGTTAGGGGACGGCCGCGCATTCGTTTTTATTTGTTTTAACCAGCTGCCGTTAATGTACAAAAATTAATATTATTATTTAAGAAGAATACAAATGTGAATAAATAGCTCATTATGTTTATATAATAATAACAGATTACATACATGTGACACACAATAAAATCAGAGTATAAGATTCTGTTTTTAAATATACAGAAATACAAACGAGATCTGTCTAACATCATAATTGTTTCTCCTGGACAGAAATGAGATCAGATAGGAAGCACATTTCTCCTGCTTCTCAGATTTTTCATCTAATAATCTCATTTTAGATTCAGAAATTCACAGGAGATCTGACAATGTCTTAAACACTCAATTCTCAGACTGTAGGTTAACAGCTGTTAATGGAAACTCCATTACATCTCTGTATGAAAGCTATGAAAGAGCATCTCAGCAATGAAATTTTCCTCTGGGATTATATCTTTCTCTAAGTAAATAAGAGTTTTAATTATGGATTATGCTGGTTAAAGATGTTTGGGTGCTTTTCTGGCTATTCCCCAGCACAACATAGTGACGCTGGTCAACCAGTCTTGATATCTTCCATCTATGAAAAGGCTTTTGGCAGACAAACATACATTCAGTGTGGTACAAAATGCTTATATTTCCTGCAAGTTATAAATGTCAAGTTAAGATGGTCTTAAAGCCAACAGATACAGACTAAGAAATGAAACTCCAGTTGTGATTTCATTGGATAGGTTCTTTAATTCAGTAGCAAGTTTATTTCTGGTGATTTTTAATGAATTTTCCTGCAAGAATATATTCAAAGTTTGTTTCCTCAGACAGACTGAACTTGCTCTAGATGACTTTATTTGAAGCGTGAAGCAGAAGGGATTTGACAGATCTCTGGTGCATCATTTGCTCTTCACTGTGCAGGTGCTGTTTGAACAGAATCATTATTCAGTGATTGACACCCACTCTCATCAGCCCCCTGTCTGAGTCACAGCTCTGTACTGAATATCTCAAGCTTAGTCTCTTCCAGCCCACCTCTTCCTCAGCTCCCTCTTCATCCCTTTACATTTCTCGACTTTATTCATGGCTCTATACTCATACCATCTCAAGCGCGCTCTCGCCAGAACTCATTAACAAATGCTGACAGATTCTCTCGAGGCTTTCTGTCACAGCCTGAATGCCTTTGTACATTTTAAATACATAAACATTTGTGTAAGGCTTAACATAAACACGGTGGTGATAAATATTAGTGCATCTTTCGCAGGATTTAAAGAGTCCACATGTATTCAGGGACCAGTCATATGACCCCAGAGATCAGTTATAGTATGAGGTGGGCACTAAGAGCACAGAGAAGAGACAGAGAGGGAGACATAAAGAGAAAGGGGAGATAGTGAGAGAGAGAGAGAGAGAGAGAGAGAGAGAGAAGAAAGGAAGAACGAGAGAATCTCTCTTGTACCCTTTATACCCTTTACCCTTACAGTGTCAAGTATCTGTATTTTAAAAAGCGTTAAAAATAAGTGAATGCATTCATTTAGCAACATAATTTGAGACTTGGGTTTAAAACAGATTGTAATATCAGATACGTGATTATATAATTAATAAGTACTATGGGACTGAATAATTACAAGTTCATAAACCATGATATAAGCATGATAATCCAAGACACTCCTCAGGTCTACTCCACAGCATCTTACACACCAATAACAGTGTTGTCATACTGTCATAAAACAGTGTGTCTGCTATAAAGAAAACATGGAAATATCATAATACTTATGATAATATTAACACTGTTTTACTTTAACAACAGCAGAGAGTGCTTATGTTTGCCGTACAATTAGTGTAGACTGACAGCTAGTGGTCAAAAGAAAGTAGTTGTTATCTGAAACTGAAATCTAGTAAAATCTTAATTATTGATTGATTTAGAAGAGAATGTGAGGCATTTTATAAGCACTTAAATCACTGATAAAGCAGTCCTTATGTTAGTCAATACAATTTAACAACAGATAGGGCCGAAAACAGACAGAAGGGGTAACACTGTTCTTTATTGTATGTTTGTATTGTTTTATTAGTCAAATATCCATTTCTTTCCATTGAAACGCTTTTCGACACACAATGTGAGAATGTAAATGAATATTAAGCAGCTCGGTTGAGCTCGGACTACGTGAGGTAGCGCCACACAACGCCAGAAGAAAACAGCATTATCTCCTCAGATATAAGCTAATCATTTTAATGCACTGATATTTTAATAAATCACCGCAATAACACAGACGCAGTGCGTGATCTTATAAGACAGGATATGAAAAAGCGCTTTCATTTCCTCGGTCGAGGGCGGACGCGGCCTCAAATCTCGCGAGAGTGCGCGTGGCGCGGGATTTGGCGGCAGCGGTAGTCTTGCTGCAGCGCTGTGGAAATGGCGCCTGCGTTTGAGTCCGCGGTTTAGACCCAGAACCGACGCGAAACTAAAGCGTCCTCTTCACTCTCATTTACAGGTTTATGCGACACAGACCACGACAAAATACTGATGCGAATTGAACCCGGATTATGACCGGGAAAGAGTTGCGAGTCGTATCTGAAGTGTATCCGGTTTTCCTGAGGGCCGCCCAGGTAACGGCTGCCGTGAGGAGATTTCCAAACACCGTGTCGTAAAATATCGCCACAATACGTGAATCTACCGAGCTGCTTATTTACCCCCGACACATTTTATTACCCACCCGAGGGGTTTCGTCGGTCGTTCGCGGTTGTTGACGCTCGGTCTCGTCCGGTGACCGTTAGCTTGTGATGCTAGGCTAACCGGGGCTCGACTCACGCAAATCACGACATCTGTGCGTTTAACACACGGCTGCGGGTTTGTGTTACAGCTCGTCTGTCCTCGCATACGTGTGTCTGTGTTGGCCGTACTGTTCGGGCTTAGAAACGGAAAACCTTCCAGCCCAGCCTAAACAACTAGTTAACGTGCGTCAACCACACTAGTGACTAGTTAAAGGCTTTCGTTACCCGCAGATGTGAGGACCACAGCTAGCGTTTGTCTGCTATCATTTGAACGCTCTTGGCAAGCGCTTTTCCGGGAGTTTAAAATAACACAACGCTATAAATGATAAACAAAACGCTTAACTGTACGTTTGTTGCGTGTAAAGTATTGACGTTGTCCTCGGTAGGTTGGGTGAGACCGGGTGTTTTCTGGAGCACCATCCCAAAATAACCTCCAGATTGTCTGCAACACCACCCGATGAAAAGAAAGGCTGAGGGATCTGGTATAACAGTAAAAAATAAGTGTTGTTTTTACTGTTTGTAATGCGTCGAGTTATAACACGTCGAGCTGTTTGCTTTCACGTTAGTGAAAAGGTGGAGGTTGTTGGGTGGAGGTTCCCACGTCTCGGCCTGGGTGTGGAGTCTGATCCGGGCGGGCATACGCTTGAGTGCTGCAGGCTGCATCTGTTTGCATCAGACGGCCTGCAGCGCATGTTTTTCCAGAGGTTTGACTGAATTCATCCTGTAAAATGATGAAATATCTGTAATCTGGACCAGGGGTTTGCACACTGAGACCCCCAGAGGACGCAAGAAGGTTTTAGGGGGTCCCCATAAAATCCAGAAGAACTTGGACAACATCTTTAAACGTTTAACTAACATTATTATTCTTCATATCTATAAGTATTTGACTCCGCTTTCCTTTAGCATACATACAAGAATTGTTTGTATTTGTAGCTTGTTAACTGGTGATTTTAGGGAAGTATTTGTTGTAAAGCTGGTGTGGATCAAGAGTACGTGTGAAAATAACATTCACAATTGTACTCAGTTTATTTTAGTGCAGCGGTTACCCGAAAATATAAATGAACACTTAAATGCAAATTAAAAGAGGATTCGTTTGATTAGACAGTGCACAAGTGTGGACACGTGTTGCAGCTGTCCAGCAGGAAGTGCCAGTGTGCTGACAGTTGCTGTGCTGTTAAAGGCCTTTTGTTTGTAATGTTTTCAGCAGTTTTCTTCATGCGCTAGTACTGTGATGCAGCATATTCTGTTTACTGTGCTTATCTGTTGAAAGATGTTGTTGCAGGCATATTTTAACGTGATTTCTCTCTTCAGTAAACATGCGTGACCTGGCAGCCCAAGTTACCAGCGGCTTGCTGCATTTCCCAGAGGTGACAACAGACGCTCTGGGAGAGGATGAGGTTACACTGGACTCTGTACTGCATGGAAAATTTACTGTTGGTGAGTGTTGCTTTACACTGATGGTGTGTCGTAATGACCATTAGGCTGCATGTCTGAACTTTAGTCGTACTTGCTCTGTTGTTGTTGGAACCAATGTTTTGACAAATTAGATTTTTTAGATTATCGTAAATATCTTTAAGATTCCTCTCATGACTCACATGCCTTTTTAAATGATTGTGAGCAGGGAAGAGTGGACTGGCCTGGCTTGCCTGCGGGCCTCAGTTGGAGGTGGTCCATGCGGTCACCGGCGAGCGTTTCTCTGCTTACTGCTTCAGTGGGGTGTCCGAGCATCCACCCACAGTGCTGGCCGTGCGGGACTTCTGCTGGCTGAAGCGAGCAGGGCTGCTCGTGGGTCTGGAGGAAGCTGAAGGCAGTATGTTGTGCCTGTATGATCTGGGCATCTCGCGTGTTGTCAAGGCTGTGGTCATACCAGGCAGGGTGAGTGTGAACAGGTTTATTTTGTGTCAGTTTGGAAGGCTTCTGTGGATTCTTTCATTTACTTGACTATTTTTTTAAAAACACAAACTTTTCTTTGCTGTTTTAGAAGAGTTAAGTGTTACATCTAACCAAAAGCCAGAGCTTCATATTTCCCACTGTTGATACATAGACTCCACAGATCTATTTATCTGCGTGGATCACAACATCGAGTACTAAAGGTCAGGTGATTGAAAAGCACTGCTTTGATTTTCTTTGACAGATCACAGCTATTGAGCCTTTGGTTAGTTATGGAGGAGCCAGCGCTAGCACACAGCATCTGCATCAGAGTCTGCGCTGGTTCTTTGGGGTGGCTGCAGTTGTTACAGATGTTGGTCACATTCTGTTGGTTGACCTCTGTCTGGATGACCTGTCCTGCAGTCAGAGTGAACTGGAAGCCTCAGGTGAGATTCTGATGGACTGCTTTTCATTGTTTGAAGTCATTCCAAAAATTTACTGTCCTTTCTATAATGTTTAATTATTGGTTCATGTTTTGGCACAGATCTGGAAGTGGTCAGTAAATCTTCCCCGTCTGAGATCCCACGGTTTCGTGAGGGTGCGAGTCAGCAGGGCAGACACCTGTGTCTGCAGCTCAGCAGCCCCACAGGTACGGGTGCAACAGCCCTGCAGTACATCCAACGCACCAACCAGCTCGCTATAGGCTTCTCAGATGGATACCTGCAGCTCTGGAACATGAAGACCCTTAAAAAAGAGTGAGTAATGCATCAGAGCCTGGGTTTCACTGTTTTTGTTCTTTTTGCTTTTAGATGCAGTACATTAGTGCATAAAGCAGAGTTTGTTCTCTGAACCTGTCCTCTTACTCTCTAGATATCACTCTCTGCTGGAGGGGGGCAGAGTGCCTGTCTATGCATTCACCTTCCAGGAACCTGAGAATGACCCGCGAAACTGCTGTTATTTGTGGGCTGTGCAGTCTGCACAGGATCAGTAAGTTTGTATCTATAAGTGGTTTAATAGCAGATTTCTCATGAACACCTCATGATTTGCAATTGCTCTTCCAGTGAGGGGGATGTGGTCAGCCTCCATTTGCTACAGCTGGCCTTTGGTGAGAGGAAGTGCTTGGCTTCAGGGAAAATTCTCTACGAGGTAAAACAAGGAAATAGGCAGTGCAATTCTTGGTTGTAACATACAAATGAGTTAAATGCAGTGTTGTTACTGAGAATGCTTGATTGTTTGTTACCTGACGCTCAGGGTCTGGAGTATTGTGAGGAGCGTTACAGTCAGGATCTGAACAGCGCAGCATTTCCACTCCGAGCTCAGGCCACTAACACTCGTCTGATCAGCTGTCAGACTGTAGAGAAGTTTCGCCACCACCCCGATCGAGACGACAGTGTAAACGAAGGTTTGTTCACGTTTGTACTCTTCAAATGCAGAGCGACTGATGCTGTTTGTTTTCTATAACCTTTGTTTTCATTTGTTTTTCTCAGTGGCGTCTCCTGATACAAGCGTGTCAGTTTTCAGCTGGCAGGTGAAGTCTTATGGACAGGGCCAGCCATCCACCTTCATCGGGATTTTTGACATTAACAGATGGTACCACGCTCAGATGCCAGACTCGCTGAGGTGAGTGTGTACAGGGACTTTTTAATGTGTTTCTGATTGCTGAATGAATGCTGAAATAACCTTCAGTTAGACCTACATGTTGGTGAATGCATATAAATGCAGGTGTTGGTTTTCAGAAACCCTCTTGTCTTTTAAGCTTCTGTTATATCCAAGTTTGTCTCTCACTCAGAGCGGGGGAGTCTTTGAGGAATTGTCCGTATCTGGCCGTGTGGTCTCTTGACTCTGTGGTGGTGATGACCTCTTCCTGTCCTCTGATGGACATTGTAGTTCATGAACGCAGTCTGAGTAGAGGTCTGCCGCACACCAGTCCTCCACCAGAGCAGTTCTTCAATCCCAACACCTACAACTTCGGCAAGATTCATGTTCATATCTTCGAATCATCAGTTATGCAGTGTATATTGGTTTTATGATAGATAGAGATTGTTTAACAACGTGTGTATGTGTTTTATAGATGGAAGTTGTTTGCTCAGTGCTGGAATTGTGCACTTTACTTGCTCCGGTCATCAGAAAGAGGTTTGGGATTGTCCCATTGTTTAATCGTTTGCTAAGTTTTTATTAATCTCATTAATAATCTTGCTCCTCCCTCTCAGACCCTGAGCTACTTAAAGAAGGTGGCACCGGGTTCGAGTGACAGCGTCTCCAGTGGATACTCGCGCTGCCTCACGTCTGGTCTGCTGTCCTCTCGTCTGGCTGACGTCCAGCCCTCTAGCCTCTCACAGGTTGCACATCTTTAACATTGTTTCCTGTGAGATGTCTTGCTGTAGAGCTGTAATAACAGTGATGCATTGTTCGTGGGTTTCTGTTTTGATCTGACAGGAGGAGCAGCTGGATGCCATCTTATGCACTGCAGTGGAGACCAGCTCACTGGGCCTCATTACTGGCTGTATTAAACAGTGGACCACTGAGGGTGAGAGTGACTCAACAAATGTCTTCATAACCTTGGTGTATATTGAGAATGTGGGTTGGCAGTAAGGATGTTCAGTTTTTGTTTTTTTTTTTTTTTAAATCTCTACTGCACGATCTATACCAGTGGAGTGGTTCTGGTTTTGCTTTATTTTAAATGTTTTTAAGCTGTCTTTTTAAGCCTACCCCCCCAGTTGAGAGAAACTTCTGTACTAACATCTTTGCCCCATTTGTGCACACAGAGCAGTCAGGGTCAGCTGTCAATCTGCGCTATATACTGGAGTGGGCCTGGAACAAGGTTGTGCACACCAAAGAAGAGCTGGATGAAATATGTGAGTTATCCTGCACAATCTGACTTCTGTTTATCTTGTGCATGGTAAATTTAACTGCTTTAAACGGCATTCCGACCGCAGTGCTTTTTTCTGTCCAGGTGCTCCGCTTTTTGACAGCTCCACAAACTTCACAGATCCACAGACGCTTCAGCTGCTGCAGCACAGTCAGCGTTTGCTGGCCAACCTGAGCTCCATCTTCCAGTGTTTGCTGAACGATGCTCAGGAGCTCACACAGAAAGGTTTCAGAGCAGGCACACACCATACTGATATGTGCGGCTGTTATTTTAATGGACAAAAAGGACTCGGAACGGACTCTGTCTCATGTTTGTTTATTTTTGTTTACAGGGTTGGTTGGACTCATGAACAAATGCATGGTGTCCAGTTTGATTTCCCAGTACGCTCAGGTGGTTCTGTGGTTCTGTCGTACCGGTCTTCTTCCAGAGGGCACTGGTATGACTTGCTCAAAACTTCACCTAGAATGTAATTTTAACAAATTTGCCTATTGGTTATAATGTACTTGTTTTTATGCCTTTTAACAGACGATGATGTCCTACAAATATCCAGACCTTTTTACAGTCACTCTGTTATAAAGAACTACTACACTGGCCAAAGAGAGGAGCTCCGCAGGCTGGCCAAGTAAGTTGCTGAAAGTTACAAGAATGTATTTTGCAATCTCCAGTCTTTTATGTGGTACTTCTGTTGGAGGCGGCATTGGTGTGGCAGGTTTGAGTCTGGCTTGCAACATGTCCTAAAGTCGCTTCTTCTTTCTCTCCCTACTAAAGTTTTGTCAATTTTGTCTAATCAGAAGCCCTTCAAATCCTTTCCTTGTAGGGGTCAGTGGTGTGCCGACTGCCTCATGATTGACGGACTGGTGAGTCAGTGCGGCGAACGTCTTGCAGAACTATGGAAACGGGACGAGGGTGGATCAGGACAGTATCCTCCCCATTCACTTCATGTGAGTGAATGCTTTCAGATGAGTTTGAGAGAGAGCATTGCCTCAGCTGTACTTAATTCTTACACGTTTTGTTTTATGTTTGCAGGCCTTGCTTGATATTTATCTCCTGGAAAACGTTGAAGAATCTGCCAAACATGCTATTGCATCCTTTTTGAGCTTCTTTAACTCCACTGCATGTCTATACCTGTGACATGTAAACTGTGTATATTTATATACAGTATTGTGCTTATTGCCATCTGTTGTTTATGATTATTCCTTGACTCGGGCTTTCAGGTTATTTATTTGTTGCTGGATGTGATGTATTCATTTCCCAATAAAAGTGGAGCATCCGTGGAGTCTTTTCCCACAGCGTTTGCTATTCCCATTGGTTTAGTGAAACTGGTACAAGGCCTGTGGTTGCTGGACCATCATGATCACGAGGTAATTAGTGGTTTAACGGCCAAGCTGCTTTCTCATTGCTTTCTCATTTCTCATGTGTTTTATGTCTGTTATATAAACACTTTTTTTGTAGCTTATTCTTTCGCTCACGGTTAATGCATTAGCTAACTACAAAAGAGCAGTATGTTTTTATTAATCATTGTTAATACTAAAGTAAATATAGTTGCATGTTTAGGTTATGTTGTGAATTAGCTAAGGTTAAAAGACAACTTGTGAAAAATAGATATGGGGTGCATGTTGGATGAGACTAAACTGTGCCATTATTTTAATTGTGAAACGTGATGTATTTGAGAATCTGTATTTTAAAAAAATTGTTCCTTTTCCAGAGTTCTCTAGAGCTGCTGTTGCACCCGGCCAGCAGTCACTCTCTCTGGAGCTGGCAACATGAGCGCGTCCTGCAGGCTTTAATGTGTCAGCAGAAACACAGCGCCGCTCTTCGCTACCTGCATGTGATAAAGCCTCCCTTATACAACACTAGCCAGGCCAAGCTGTCTCTCTCTGTTCTGCTCCACAACAGGTAGAAGTACATTTGGGCCTTACTTATACTGTACTGTATGTTATAATTCATTCATGTTATGACTTCAGTGTGTAAAGCTCTTTAGAAAAAGGCTCTTTTGGAGTCCCAGGTGTCCTACTTTGGTCTGTTTTGCAGGTGTATTTTGGAGGCTTGGGCAGTGCTAAGGCAACACTGTAATAAGTTGAACATGGAGGAGTTGATGAGGTTTTTCTTTGAGATGTGTCAGCAGCTGGATCTGATGAAAGATCTGCTCAAACTGCCCCTTGGACCTGCAGAGCAGGTTTGTTAAATAAATGTTTTTTCTCAGAAAAAACAAGTTTTCATTCTTGGTAGAATGTGACAATCTTTGAAACCTTTGTTTTTTTAATTTACCTTGGCAGGAGTGTTTGGAGCGATTTCTTCAAAGTTCTGGAGGGTTCCAGAATCAGGAGCTGCTTATGGTCCACTATCTCCAGCAGGCCAATTACGTTCCTGCCCTTCAGCTCAACCAGACCATCAAAATGAACCTGGCAGTACGTTCAGTTCTGTATTAAAGTCTATTTGGAGTCTTATTGTATTGCTTGGGGGCGGAAATGAACTGTTCACACAACGTTTTTATAATTTGTTTGATTCAGATTGATCGGGATCCAAAGATGAAGGAGAGATCAAACACTAGGAATGCCATTCTAAACCAATACGGGAAAGTTCTTCCTCGGATTCAGCGGAAACTAGCCATTGAGCGAGCAAAACCATACCAACACCCTACAATCCACAGAGAAGGTACCTGTGATGGTTATATACACTGGGATGCACATGATAGAGGTGTGAGGACCTGGTGTTGAGCATATGTATGGATTTGACTTTATGTACACTCTTTTCTCATCCCTAGTTAAAAGACCTCAGCCTCTGTCAACTGTACTTAAACGTTCAGCATCTGAAAATGTCATGACCCGGGCAGCCTTTATCAACAACGTCCTCTCAAAAATTCAAGAAGTTTGGGTTGGCAAGAACCCAACTCCAGAGTCATCCCCTTTTAAAAGGTGTTGTCCTTAAACGTGGCTTTTGATTTGTGCTTTCTAAATTATGAAGGGTGGCTTTCCTATAGCCTTTTGTACTAAAGTGTGTATTTTATTGTTGAATTTCTTGTGTAGCCCCAGAGCATCAGAGATGCCAGTGCTTAGTCTGCACCCCCCCTCTCCAAATCTACCTGAGCCCTTTGTGGGAACACCTATCAATATGCTAACCAGGAGGATGTCCAGGTAAAACGTGTTTCATACTGGTTTATATATTTATTAGTGTTTTGGTAACATTCTTGTGATTTAATTTTACATCTCAATAGCAACTGTAGCAAATAACCCAGTGTTTTTTCTCACCAGGCTTTTGGATTTGGTCGTGCAGCCATCTTCCCAGATTTCTCCAGAGAGCTCTAATTTGCTGGGAACTCCTTCCAGGTCCATAACTTCGTGGGCTGGCCCGAAGAGCATCAGCAAAGCTCCTGAGCTCAGTCTGCTGCAAACTCCACAAGTGGTAAAGGTGAGAGACTCCATGCTTTAAAACTCAGTCAGTGTGACAAGCACTTTTTGGCTGTAATATTTCTTTTTTTACAATTACCCACCTCATTAAAACTTGGTGTTTTTCTAGAGAGCTCGAGCATTGGCAGCCGGCCCCGTTTTCTCAGCCTTCACTCCACAGTCTATTTTGAGGAGTAGCTCACGCCCCACTCCTGTGGCCACGCCCTCTGCCTCCCCGGGCCGATCCATCACGCCCCCTCTTCGCCCCAAAGAAAGCCGGATAACCTTCATAGAAGAATCTGACTCTCCAGAAGTTCCCAAGGGCCACTGGACCAATGGGGTAGGTCTGAATTTAGGAAAAAAGATTTGATTGTATAGGTGCAATTCCACAGGCAAGTGAAATTAGAAAGATATTGGAGAAATAATAATCTGATCATGGTTGTTTACAGATTGCCATTAACAGGACGCTCAGTACATCTAAGAGATCTTCCCCTCCTCCCAAAGCAAACGTTGAGGCCTGGAGTGAACATTCAGATGCAGAAGATGATCTAAAGACATATGCCTCCTTACTGGAAGAGAGAGAGAATCCTGATGTAGAGTCTGAAGGTGGATTTTCAGTTAAAGCAATCCCTGCAGAGTCCAAACAAGTGTTGCCTAGTCTTGTGCGACGGGCTAGTCTTGGTCAAGAAGCGAGTTTTGTCTCCAATCTGTCTGATAGCACCCTTGAGTTCCATGATGCTCCTTCTCCTGAGGATCTTCTGGAAACACGAGATGAGCATGGAGTGGATGATGGAACAGATCGAGAAGTGACTGTCAGACTCCCCAGAACTTTAGAGGAAGATTTGAGCCCAGAAAACAGTGGAAGAGCAGAGATGACTTTTGTTGCAGTGTCTGAGAACGAGCTGGGTACAGATCTGGAAAACTTGTCCAGTGGGCAGAGCCTTTTGAACACACAGGAATCTTGGAAACAGAGTCTTGAGCTTGAAGTGCATGGTAACATTTCAGACACTGACGTTCACAAGCCAAATGTGGTCATGGAAACAGAGGTTGCACCAACACTAGAGCCTTTGGCTGAGGTTTCAGTGCCTCTTGAAGTCCAGGAACTAACAGAAGTGGAAGAATCACTTGTTGAATTCTCTGTTGTGGAAGCTGCCAACATTGAGCCAGTGGAAGAAAATGCTGCTGTAGGACCAGTCACCAAGGAGTCAGAACCAGTACCACAAGAACCTGTCACTCAGCTTTCTGTTGTTTCTAAATTTGCAGAAGAAGAGTTAGTGAGTAGTGAGCCTGTGGCTGATGCTAGTGTTCTTACACATATCTCTGCTGAATCTGAGAACAATGAGGAATGTGAGGAGAAATCTATGGAGACCTCAGGTCAGAGTTTTCCTTGACTCTTATTCCCTGACAGTGCTTTTCATAGTAAAAACAATGATTTGGTAGTTAAAAGAGAATTATTATTAACGTCTGTATCTGCATTATAATCTGTGATGTGTCATTTATGGGGAAACCCATTTGAAATAGGTTTTTTTGAGGCTGTTTTAGGTTCCAGTGTGTAATGTCTAAAGTACATGTTATATTTCAGATTTGGATGCCTTTGTGGAACAGCATTTATTTGGCCCAGATCTGTCCCCACCCCTGACCCGGTCCAGTATCCGAGACTCTTCAGAGGCATCACTCAAAAGGTACTTGTCAATCATCCTTTAGTCCATCTTCTGGCATGTTCCTTATTTATTACAAGAAGTTTCATGTTTAAAACAGTTTTGTCTTCCATTTCTTTGTGTACATCAGTGAACCAGTTTGTGACATTAAGGAAGTTCAGCGTGTTCCTGAGAATGCAGCTGATTTGAAAACACAGACATCTGTTACCTCATCAGAACCTGCAACCTCAGAGTCCAGATGTAAGTCCATTTCATCTCCTCTCTTTAAAGTTACACAACACATTATAAATCTAACCTTGAAATTGTTTCTGTAGCTGTAGTGAGTGTCAATGACAGTGAAGAAGAGGAGGAGGAGCCAGAAGATGAAGCACAATCAGAGGATGAGAAGCTTGAGGACTCGGGCAGTGAGGTTGAGATCATAGAGGAAGTGAAGGGTAGTGGGCGGAGTCATCACCAGTCTGCTCCTGCCCTTTACTTGGAGGAAATTCCACCACATGAGCAGTACTTCCAGGAGCAAGCTGATGCTGTGCTGTCATTGGTAACCCCTGAGGCACAGCTTAAAGTGAGTCCATCTATCCATCTGTTAAGTCCTAGTGTAGAAGCAGAAGTCTTGTGTAGTCAGTCATTCCATCTGTCTTAACCAGGCAAACGTTCTGGTGTGATTTATCAGTCCCTGATTAATTGGACTACAGCTCTGTTGTTCTAGAATCACAGCTGTCTTTTAAACATAAGGAGGTTCTGATTGGCTATATTGAGTGTGTTTTTGTCCAATGAGATTTCACTTTGGGGCAGAATTAAACTTATTGGTTGGGTCAAAAATACCGATTTACATGGAACAATTTAAACATGGCATTTTTATTTGTATGTAGTACATTAATCTAAAATGAGACACTGAATGTTTTCTCTTCTCTCTGCAGGTTTTGGATGAGGGCAATGGAGAAGTGTTGATGGTTGGTCTTCGTCCTGCAGATCTTGATGAGGAAGATGCCATGTGTTATACTGAGCTAAAGCCATCCACCACTATTCTTCTCCCTGTAGAGCTGGCTGAGGAACATCACCTTAGCAGGCACCTTATGGATGGAGGTACTTTACAGACCCTTAGCAGTGCCGCCGATGATGCACTTCAAGAAGATTGTGAGAACTTCACACTCATGCTGGATCCAGATGTGGAGGAGCTGCCTGTCACTTCAGAATTGAACTCCAGTAATGATTTGCTATCTCTACAAGAGCAAGAACAACCAAAGGATAATTTGAATCAGCTAAACTCTGAGGTGGTCATCTTGGAACAAACTGTTGAAGTGCCAGATGACAAACTGGAGCAAGTGTCAGATGTTGAACCTGCTGTCATTGGAGTTCCTAAAGCTGTAGAGCAATCAGACAGATCAGCTGATGTGCACTGTGGGCAGATAGTGGAACCAGGAGCTACACCAGTGTCTTCTCATCAGGAGACAAAAGGACTTTCCAATGGTGACAGACTAGATTCTGGTCCATTCGAAATGCAGGAAGAATCACATGCCTTTAACTATGTTGAGGTTTTGGAGTCTTCTCCATTGGAGAACGTCTTGACCTCTGAAGAGCTCTTGGGTAAAGTTTCTGCGTTGGTTGCAGAGAAAACTCTTGCAAAAGACAATATAACTGAGTCTTGTCAAGTAGACAATGCACCTTCATTGGCTGAAGAAGCGGATAAACTTTCCAAAATCAATGAGGCAGTGAGGCCAAAGTCTCCATCAAGATCCAAGTCGCCTGCAAGATCCAAAGTGGAAAGATCTGCAAAAAGTAGCATGGAAGTTTTGGAAACGGCTAAAGAAGTGCCACGCAGCCCATCACGGAGGGGAAGGAGTACCGTAACGTTCCCTGTACCCAACATTGATGTAGAGAAAGATCTCACAAAGGAAGACCAAATGGCTTCCCAAGTACCTTCTACACCAAGACGTGTTACAAGGAGTGGCAAGCAGCTGCAGGATCAAGTTCCTGTTACACCCAGAAGAAGCACAAGAAAGGCCAATGCAGCACAGCAGGGTAAAGAGGATGACCGAGACATGCCTTCTACAAAAGTGTCAAAGCCTTCAAGTCCAGCACAAAAGACTCCACAGAAAGCCACACCTAGGAAAGGATCCCGAAGAACCAGGAGCACAACAGTTGATGAAGATGAAGCCGTAACAACTGACCTTGTTTCCAGTGACGACTCACAACTACAGGTCAGGCAGAGTGCCAGAAAAGCACGTCAGACAATCGTTGAAGTCCCAGAGACACTTCAGGAAGTCCCGGAGGAGAGAGCACAGTCTTCCAAAGCACATAACAGTCCTGGTAGAGTTAAACGCAAATCCACCAGAGGACTTGTTTTAGAAAGTTTTCAGCAGGAACCACCAGAAGATTCTCCAGAGGTAACTCTCAATCAACCTCTTATAACTCCTCCAAGAAGCAGGAGGAAGGCCATGGTCAGCACTACAGAAAAAACCAACAATGTGACTTTTGTTATTGACGATGCACAACTTCAAAGTGTCTCCAGGCGACTTACCCGAAGCCGGCACTGGAATCAATTCGAAGGTTCTGCTAAAGAAAAAGACTTGATTCCTTTGGAAGTGGAAACAGAAGTTGCCCAGGTTGGTGCCCTAGACGAGCAACTCGATGGGGAAGCTGAGGAGAGTGTCCCTGTTGTAAATGAAATCGTACGTGCTAAGAGAAGAACAACTAGATCAGCAGCACCTGCAGCATCGCAGAATGATGCTCAGAATGCAGCTCAGGATGCAGGCGTTGAAGAATCCAAATTAGTGAGATCTGATGAAATGCAGGAACCTGCGGTTAAGTCTTCAAGACGTACCCGAGCGAGCAAGATGTCTGAACAAAATTCTTCATCTGTTGCTGATTCAGTCACTTCTACAGCTGACGTAAAAAGAACAAAAGGTATTGGTAGTTGTGTCAGTCAGTGTTGTAATGTCTCTTTTGTGGATGTTTACGATATATTCTGCTGCTTCATGTTACCTTCTTTCTCAATTTATCTGCAATCTTTTCAGGACGAAGGAAAGGATTGTCTGTACAAACTGAATCTGAAGTGCCGGAAATTGTATTGCCCCCTTCTACACCTCAAATACATGACTCAGAAGATGCAGTGGATTCTCATTCCAAAGAGGTTAGCAGCTGTGGCTAAGAACTGTTTTATTTAAACCGTTGATGGTGTATAGTTGTGTTAAACCCTTCATTCTTACTTGTCACAGGACAATGGCCCGGTAGATGATGTTGTTGTGGAAACTGAGACTGTCAAACCCAGAAAGAAGAAAACAACTAGGTGAACTGTCCCTGTCATGTTATTCTGTTGAAACTGTCGTACTCTGCCCTGAGTGTGTGTGTCAGTTCTTATTAATGAACTTGATTAATGAAGATCTGTTGTCTTACAGAACAAAAGCTGCCCCAGAGCCTCCGCCCCCTGTTGAGATCAGTTTCCTGTCTCCTCTGCCCAGTCCAACAGAATCAATCGCTAGAGCAGAGAAGAGAACAGAAGATAAAGAAACTCCCTCGCTGAAGATGAACCTACGGCGTAAACGCATGATGGACGCCATCTTTCCCAAACCCGTCACACGGAGAAAGAAACTTTGATTCATCTCCAAATGTTTATTTTTTATTTCTTGCTCTCCCTACTCCCTAAGAACTCTGGAGCCTGCTGTTTTCTAATTAAGATAATGTTTGGAATAAATAAACATCTAATTTGGAATAATTTTATTTAAATTATGTTTACAGTAAGGAGCATTTGAGGGACTTGAGCACCGAAAAAGATGGCGGCTTAGTTTTTAAATGTATTTGTACTAATTGATGCAAATGTAAATAGCATTTTAGGTATAAATAAAATTTGATACTTGTGAATTATTTTGTTACTTGTTTTGTTTACAGAAAGGATTGAGCAACAAATGTAAGGTCAGATGAAACACTGACAAGGCTTATGTTTGTACCGCTTGGGTGTTGTAATAGAGTACCTTACTTTGGTTAAAATTAAAATGTCGATGTTAAAGAGATGGGCTTTATGATTTATTTGACACTTGGACTCTATCTTGAGGTCTTTAGTTGGAGAACACAAGTTGTTAGTTCATTGCAGATCATGTACATTTGTTTTCCTTAAAATGCATTGACTTCATTTTAAACGAGCATTGTGAACTCATTTGTGATGCCTGTTTGCTTTCAAATACAGAACAATTTACAATCTAAATAGATGCAATTCACTTCTTCACAGAGCTGTTTGAAACATTGATTCATTTTATTAATGTTTGTTTTGTATTCCTTTTGTTACGTTATTCGTTTCTAAAGTATAAGATATCCAGTGTGTCCAAAACATTTCATTTGAATGTTGGCTATCCAATGATTTTTGTAAAGGAACTGTGCTGCAAGTACAGGTTTTTGTCAAGCTCAATTTATTTCCCCCAGATTCCAAACAGTGTATGATCTCGTAGATGTTCAGAAAATCTATTTTCATAAGGAAACCCATCACCGTAAAGATGTCAATAAAGAATATCATTCCAGGTTTTATGTTGTCTGAGGAAGATTTCTAATTGCCTGAATTATACTATGGTGAACAAACATGATGCATGCAAAAAAAACCACGACAATTCGCATGAAAAGAGGCAAGACTTCCCGAGTTACAGGACTCACCATGTTGGAGCATTGAGACGGGGAGCTTTACAGAAAGAAAGGGTCTTGTATTATTCATCTTGCTGAGGCCTAATCGAAAGTGATCGTAACTGATGGTTCAGGTTTCAGTCTGTCGCTCTGTCACTGTGTCCAGAGAAGCCACGTCAGAATGAGAGCGAGGGGAAGTGAAATGGCCAGCAAGGACTGTGTGAAAGTGGCGGTCCGAGTCAGACCCTTTAATAAGGTCAGTATGAGTGCTTGAATCTGGTTTCTATTCAGTTGGTTGGCTGTTGTTTGGATGCCGTCCTTACACTTGCTCCTGGTATTTCTTACATTCCTGTTGCCAAATCAAATAGCTGACAATGAGGGAGAGAATTGAGACTGAATTTGGTGAAGCTTTCTCTTGGTTATACAGAGGGAGCGGGATGCAGGAAGTCGCTGTGTTATCTCGATGTCCTCTAATAACATCAGCATTCATGACCCCAGAAACCAGCAGCACATCCGCACCTTCACTTTTGACTATGCTTACTGGTCCCACAGCGGCTTCACTAGGAACAAAGACGGCCTGTTTGTGCCGGAGGAGACGGGTGGGCGCTACGCAGACCAGGTGACATATCAGGTTATATAAGGGCTGTCTCACCTCCCTGCAGACAAGGGTGCATCGTTGTATTTGTTTACAAAGTCCACAAAGTTAAAGTTTAGCTAGTTAAGATGTGGAAACTATTAACAGTTACATTTAATCATCCAGCAGATGCTTTTAATCCAAAGTGACTTACAGATGAGATAATGTGCCATTTTGAATTCTGAAGGCTACATCCAAGAAACAATGTTGTATGCCAAAAATAGAGTTGCACTGCCTGTTATAAGCTTATTCATATATATATTCATTATGAGTGTGTGTCGTGCTGATTAACTGTAAAAAGTGAACATCTGAACTAACTTTCTGATCATCTGTGATCCCTCGCAGGCACATGTGTTCCAGGATTTGGGACAGGGCATTCTGGACAATGCAGTGCAGGGCTACAATGCCACATTATTGGCGTATGGGCAGACAGGCTCTGGAAAGAGTTACTCTATGGTCGGCTATGGTCCAAATAAAGGCCTGATACTCACGCTCTGCGAGAGACTCTTTCAGTTTATCAGGAGCACACAGGACAGCAGACAGTGTCAGGTTTGTCAATCATAGACACATTTCACTGTTCATAAGCTGAAGCATACAATACAAACCTACAACAACTGCAAAGGCACTGCACCCTTTAGTCTTCATGAGAATCTTTTTGTCAACTTATACAGGTGTTTTTCAGCATGTTAGAAATCTACAATGAACAGGTAGGCATGAATAAATCTCATATTGATCTGATCTGATATTAATGAGTTCACGTTTAAAATCAGATACTGGCCACTGATTAGAGTCACTTACCTTACAAAAATGAACCTTTTTCTTTCAGTTAAACTGTAGTAACCAGTTTGTTTTTGGTTGCACAAGCATTTTATAACCCTCACCATGGGTTATTTGTGATTACTGTATAACAATAACTATAGTAACCATGTTTTTCCTGTAGTAAAACCCTGGTTAATTTTCATTATTAATCACTTGAATGGCACACCACACTCAGGTTATAGATCTGCTGTCGAAGAGCAGCCGATCAGCTGGTGGTCTTCGGGTTCGAGAGGACCAGCAGAGAGGGTTCTATGTGGAGGGGTTGAGGCGTGTGCCCTGCGACAGTGCAGTACAGGTGGAGCAGCTGATGGAGCAGGGAACACGCACACGCACCACTGCAGCCACACACATGAACGCCAACAGCAGTCGATCACACATGCTGATCATCGTCCAGCTTAAGCAGGTGATACTGACTTCAGTGTGTTCGCTGAAATGACTGATGGATTCTCACGCAGATGATGGAGTTGTATCTGTCGCTGCACCTGCAGATATTCTCAAAGGAGTGCATCACCAAACAGTCCAACATTAACCTCGTGGACCTGGCCGGTAGTGAGAGACAAAGGTCATCGGGGTCAGAGGCCGACAGGCTTAAAGAAGGGACGGCCATCAATCTCAGTTTAACAACCCTCGGAAATGTCATCAGGTTAGCAAATTATTAGACACACTATATACCCTGTATACTATCTATGCACTATATAACCTGTATAATATCTATACACTATATAACCTAAGTGTTTGAAACACTCTTGTAAATAGTTGTGCATGTCTCCAAAGTGCTTTAGCAGACATGGCGCTTGGGAAGAAAGTTGTTCACATCCCTTACAGAGACTCTGTCCTCACCAAACTACTGCAGTCTGCCCTCGGTGGCAACAGTCGAACAGTGATGGTAAGAGTTTGTAACCATGCGCTGTGTTTTTGGTTGAGCTGTGACATCCAGTATTAAAGACTTTGCTCTTGTCTTGTCCTCATAAACAGATTGCAACATTGAGCCCTGCTGATATTTGCTATGAAGAGTCACTGTCCACACTTCGATATGCTGAGAGGTTGGTCAACATTATTAGACATTATTATAGACAACATTACTGTAGGATGACTGAACTTTTAGAACGTTCCTCTTTTCAGGGCCAAGAGAATCCAGAACAAAGCCGTGGTGAATGAGAGTCCTACAGAACGATTAGTGAAGGAGCTCAAGGCAGAGAATGCAAAACTCCTGCTGAGACTGAGTCGACTGGGTCAAGAGGGTCGTAGAGCAGACGATGAAACAAGTACGTAAGGTCTCCGCAATACAAGGAAACGGCCAACTTTAAATGCCATACTTTAAAGTATGTTTATCTAGTTTCTCTGCTGTCTGTTATAGAGGAGCTGCGGCGACTGTTGACTCAAAATGAGCTTCAGATCAGAGCCATTCAGACGTTGTGGGAACAACATCTCCAGGAGGCCCTCAGAGACTGGGAGACACAGTATGCCACTATTACACAGGTGCACAGAGATCTTCTGCAGTAGCATGACAGTGGACACTTACAGTAGGAGAACCTTGACCTTCTGACTGTTCACCATCCACAAGCAGGACATGATTTTAAAACACCACATTTCTATCAACCAATCACTGGCCTCTGATTTTATGGGTAAGGTAAAGGGCCGGTCTGAGAAATGATAATGCAGAAACATGTCCAACTTGTGTAGGATAGGCAATTTTAGAGAGGCTAACAACAGCAAGCTAGCTTTGAAACATAAGATCCCACCCTCCTGCTCTCTAAAGCCACACCTCCTTCAAAACATGAACGCATAAATAGTTACACAGGCAAGTAGGACAAGGATGAACATTTTATGGTCCTGCACCTTCCACAGAAGATATATTTAGACCACTTTACTGATTGCAGTCTTTCAGTCAGCATAACAAAAAATGTTTCTAAAAAAATAACCTACCCTGAACTGTCTTTAATCCTGAACTGTCTTTAATCCTGAACTGTCTTTAATCCTGACTCATGAAGTTCTAACACATACCAACACAATATAAGCATCACGTAACAGCCAGCTGAGGGGTGATGATGACCTGAATAATCCAACCAATCAGCTTGCATGTGTTGCTATAATTGAACATCTGTCATCTACAGGGTCTTTTTGCTCTGTTTCCTCATGTTAGGAGAGGAGGATGATGCAGATGTATCCGTATATAATGAACATTAACGAGGACGCTCAGCTGTCTGGTGTGGTGAAGCTCTTTATTCAAGAGGGTGAGTGTCTTCGTCTCATGTTGATGGCATCACACCCATATGTTAATTAAATATAACATTACATTTATGTCCTCTTATGTAGGTGATTGGGATATAGGCCTGGCAGATAACTCACCCAGAGCTCTGTCCATTAGAGGTCTGGGGTAGGACTAAACGTTATAATAAATATATATGAATTTTAATGATGTTTCTGAAGCATTGAGAGCTGATTATTCATTTCCTAAGCATCATGTTTCTGTGACTGATGCTGTTTGTTTTCAGCATCCAGGAGAAACACGCCGTGTTCTCAAATCAGAAGAGGAGAGTATCAGTTACTCCTGTGTCCGGGTCCAAGGTCATTGTGAATGGGACGCCCGTATCTAAGAGCACAGAGCTGCAGCATTTGGTTCGTCCTATATCTGTACAAGCTTAACATACATAATCACAAAAACACTTATTGACAGCTTATTCATCACAATAGCACATTTGTAATATAAAACAGCAGTTTTTGGAGGTTCATATTAAACCAGGTTGGTTTTGACTTAGTGTTAACCAGCGTTTCCTCCGTACTGATAAAGGATCGACTTGTCCTGGGTTCGAACAGCACATACCTGTTCATCGGCTTCCCTTCAGAGCGGTCAGGAGAGGACTGGAGTCGTTACGATTATGACTACTTCCAGTCTGAGCTGGCGGCAGCTGAGGGCATCCACATCCAGTCTCTGTGTGATGACCTAGGCCAGCGTAAGTGTGTGTGGTTTGAATTTACAGATCCCGTTAAAAAGTCTGATGCACACAAGCATATAGATAAACACAACAGACATGGACTAACTGCAACAAAAGTTCAATTGTGATATAAAGCTGCAATACGTAACTTTTTTGGTTAAAAATAACAGTTATTGTGCAAGTACAATGTTCAAAATAGTCTCTTTATCTTACCCTGATTCCCAAGGGTAAGTTTATAATAATGATTTATAATTTAAGCTGTCGGGTCTGATTTTCTAAAGAAAAATACGTAAAGTATGTAAATTTTATGTTTCAAACAGAGATAGCAATAGAGAGGCAAAAGTTACAGATTGCAGCTTTTAATACCAGCTGTAAATTTAATCTAATTTCAAAACATCCTGTAACGTTAGGGCCAAACCAGTGTGATCCCAGTCTCCTGGCTGTGTTCTATGACTATATAAAACTGATGCCCATGGTGACAGAAGCTAATCAAATGAGCAAAGAGTTGAAGAAGGTGACTGCAGTGAAACACTTGTGATTATAAAATTCAGTTTTAGGTATTTAAATGTAATATTTATGAATAATACATGAGCTTGATTATCTTCATTTTTATGGTCCAGGGAGTTGAATTCAAACTGGAAATCAAGAATCTGGCGATGTCAGACTCTAAAGGTCATGATCTGAAGAAAGAGACCGCGGTGAGAGTGACATCTGTGGAGAGCAAGCAGGTCTGAGGCAGCGATTTTCTCTGATTCTCAGATTTGTGCGTATGCCAGACACACAAGAATATCAAATATGTCTGTTTATATCGCAGATAGTGTCTCAATTATATTACAGCCCAGTCTAGCCAATAAGAAAGCTCTTGGATACAAAACGATCTTAACTGTCTACTACTGCATGAGGCAGATCACGTCAGGTCACAGTTTTCAAAATGAAACTGGATGTTTTGATCAAATGTAATTTAATAAGAGAGAAATGCAATAATAGAATCAGACCTTAAGCAGAAGCACAAGCGAAATGTCAGCCTATATACTGCCTGTCTCACAACCACCCAGTGTTAATGCAGGGCTGAAACTTTAAAAGTGGACACGCGTTTGTAGCTTTTCATGAAAAAGTGTACTTCTAATGTTAGTCAAAATTTCCTGCACCACAAACATTTTACATATTTTATTTTGTACCATTTGTTTTTTTAACTTTATGGTCTTATAATCAACTGGTAGAGCATTGTGTTAGCAGCGCAAAGGTTGTGGGTTCGATTCCTAGGAAACACATTACTGATCAAATGTATAACTTGCATGCACCATAAGTTGCTTTGGTTAAAAGTGTCTGCCAAATGCATTAATGTATGTTTGTGAAGGAAAAAACAGTTTTTGATGATTTCTCTCTAAAGCCTTAAACTCAAATATACACAAACATTTTCTCAGGTGTGGAGGTGGTCTAAGGCTAAGTTCGTAAACCGCAAATTTTTGATGGAAGAGGTGTACCAGCAGGAGGTGGTTGGAGGTGAGGGGTCAGACAGAACTCCTCTTCCCAAAGAAAGAGACCCATTCTGGGATCCTGTAGAGCCGCTGCACCTGGGCAGCGCTCACCTGTGGCTGCAGTCGCTGGCATTTCGCATCCCTCTGGAAGAGCAGGTGGAGGTGGTGGGACCAGAGGGAACAGAAGAGGCCATACTGCAGGCACAGCTGATGCCCTGCAGCCCCACTGGATTGTGGGTAACATTTCTGTGCATTGTAATGACTAAGTTAGATTTACATTTAAGACGGGCATGCAGGCAGTGACATAATCAAGACAGACATTATATAATGTTTTTATATCATTTTTGTCATCCTGCAGGGCTCTGGGTGAAGATGACATCCTGATCGACCCGTCAGAGCTGCTGGGGAAGCGGTTGGACTTTCAGCTGGTTCTGGATCAGTGCTGTGGCCTACGATGGGTTAAAGAGGCCCGCAACAGAGGCGTGCAAATCAGGTCAGTTTGGTTCAGAAGCGTTGCCATTGTTTTACAATATATGAGACTGCTTTGTTTGGAGTTCAGGAAAGCTTCGACCTCTTTTGAACTTTAGTATTTGAGTCAAAGTAACCAAACATTACAGCACTTAAATTATTGTCTGGTGATTTTCAGCCCTGTTGGCATGTGAGAAAAATCTTGTTTGAGCTACAGAAAGAGCTCTGTGTTCTCCAGAAGGCACCATGGTTATCTAATAGTGTGCCCACTTTGTCAGGACTTAAAAGAAACACAGATCCTTCTGAAACTGTCCTCTGTGTTGTTTAGTCTGGTTCTAAAGGGTTTGTTATACATTTCTTAACTCATAATTATTGTTATAATTACTGTTTATTCCTTTAGGCCACATAAACTGATTACAGGTGAACCGGATCTGAATACTAAATACATGTTGACAGGTTTCAGGCATTTGACTGCCCACAGTCGCTGTATTCTCCAGCAGTGTGGCACAGCATCAGTCCTCAGCTGGACCACAGGGTTCAGTTCACAGCTCTGAGAACCTCACAGGAACTTCTGAACTACCTGCAGAGCAGTGCTCTAGTGCTGGAGCTGTGGGGCCTGCAGGGTAAGACTCCTGCAGCTCCAATACACAGAACATCCAGGCAGACGTTTGAATATGTGTCAATATCATGAAATTCTTATATATGGTATTATATATGGTATATATGGCAGTATATATATGGTATATATGGTATTATATATGGTGTTGTCTGTGTGAATCCATCAGACTAATTTTAGAACTATTTCAGCATTTACTCAGAACTTTGGAGGGAGGTACATATCTCCATACAGCCCCATCTATAACCTTGTCTAATATTCAGATACTGGAAAACAATATTTGATAACAGTGTAGAAATGAATTTATCTGTAGAAATTCTTGAACTTTTGTATTGCTTCTAAACAGTTCTCATGTTTGTGCTCATAGAAGGATGTTCTGAATTAATTTCCTGTATGGATGGAGTGATGATGACCCAAGAAGACAGCATCATTATCGACAAGATCAGTGCAACAGAATACCCGGCAAGTTCCTGTAGTAAACCTCATAAACCAACCGTGTGAGATTTTAAATACATATACATGATGGTAAATACAAGAAATCTTAAATACAAGATCCAGTTTAGAAACCTGTATGTGTATGCAGGAAGAGAAATGTTTCATGGATGTTTGTTTCTTTAGGCTGCAGAAACGGGAGGATCTGACCTAAGCTCTTCCCTGCATACTCTTCATCAGGACCTGGAACATCTGAAGAATGTTAACGCCGCACTGAGGAAGGAGAACAGTGCTCTGAGAGACCAGCTTCACTCAGCCAGAAATGGTGAGCACTGTTTGTTGAGTCATATGCTGTGCATCATTGCTTTGTTGATATTATAAAAAAAAAAATTAAGCTGTTATGACCCCAATCTAGGGTAAACAAACTGAGGGCTCATCCAGGATCTTACCTCACAACAGCAAGCATAAAACACACGAACAAACAACAGCTTAGCAAGTGGATCATTACCAGCGCGCCTAATAATCACTCCCCCGAACACGTGTAAGACCACACAGTCTTACTCTCCATTTGTGCTGCAGGTGTGGAGAACAGCCGCGGCCGGCAGGACAGAAGAGGCAGTCTGAGGCCCAGCTGCGATGCAGAGTTCGCCAAAGCTTTAAAAGTCTTCTATCACAGCATGACCTCCGTCAGAGGGCAGTTACAGCGGCTGCGCAGACACAAACCCAGCGTGAGTACACAGATCTCACTTTCCTTGGTTCAACTGAACCTTAATAGGTTAGAAAATATAGCTACTGTGCCTTTCTTTTAGGTTAGTAGGAGTTGTTCAGATGTATAGCATAATCATTTCATTCATGTTAAAGAGTTTATCCAGATACTAGCAATGTCCTTTTGAGTGTATCAAATTTAACAGGGAATATGGTTTGTGTGCAATAGAAATGACAGTGATATAATAAAATATATATATATAACGTTCTTTGTGTTTGTGATGCTGTAGGAGGATGCAGATCTGTTGGGTCTCAGACTCTTTGTGGATGAACACACGTATCTGCTGAAGGACTTTGCTGAGCAGCTGGAAGAGTCCGTCACCACTCTCAAACAAGATGTGGCCGCTATTGTACGTCGAAAGAGAGAAAAATCAGGGATTTGGTCTTAACTGCTTAAACTGCCAACGTCAATAAACTTGAGAAAAATTCATTGCTCTCAAGAGACACTTGCTTTTTTAAATCATCCGCACCATGATATGTGTACATATCTCAGGATATCACCTACTATTTGTGAAACAGTACTATGTAAATATATAGTGTGTTAAGCCAGCATTACGTTCTGCTTGTAGCCTTTAATCAAAAACTAATTCATGTATGCTTCTGTTCCAGAATATAGTTTGATATTATTTTTATTTGGTTAGAAACAAACCACAATAACAGCAGACAATAAGAGGAATAATGTTTTTAGGACAACTCATTCTGTAATCTAGAAAATCCACTCAGATTCTCTGCTTTCCAGGACATTTATTTGACCCAAACACATTCTTGAATTAGTTTACTATTCTGCCAGTCGTTGGCTTCATATGCATTTTAACCCATTACAAAATTACAAAACTTAGTTTGATTTAAACACACCTGCATTTTCTTTCAGCTCTGGCTGGGCTTTGAATATTTTTAGAGATGTCTGTCATCTGTATTACTATTCATCTGTATTTGTTATTGATAAAATTAGGCGGAGAAATATTTTTTAAAAATTAACACTGATACGATTGACGCGTGATCAAAAAGAAAACAAGTGTACCGCACTCGCAATGCAAATTCTCAGCTATTTTGAGCAGAGTGCATGCTAATAAATCCAGCCCAGTCTACTGTGTGCAAGCCAAGACATCAAAAAGGATGACAGCAACACTGTAAATGAGCCGAGAAAGCTACAAATAGCAACAGATTTCTCTACGTTTGAGCAAGCAAATAAACAGGCTCCTCAGAAGACTGATGTCAGAGCCCAGCTGGTCCAGTTCCATTTTCATCTCACTTAAAGCACAGAGAACTGGATGCCATGTTTGTTCAGTCGCTCGATGAGTGTGGTCTTGGCAAAAGTTGCTCCTGGGGTATAAACTCCGCCTCTGTGAACAGTCACCCAATAAAATGTCCATTCAATTATAAATGTAAAATACTCTAGAAACATACTGTACAAACAGCTTCTTTAGTGTTCATTTCAAGTACATTTTGCAAAAATTTAAAGCTGCAATCTGTAACTTCTGCCTCTCTATCGCCATCTCTGTCTGAACCATAAAATTGCAGGTTATTTACACACTTTGCTTTTACATATGTTGAAGTCAAACTGACAATTTCTGTGGAAATTATAAATCATTATAAACTTACTGTTGTGAATCAAGGTGAGGTAAGGGGACTGTTTTAAACACTGATCTGTTATGGACTTGCTCAATAACTGATTTTTGTTCATTTTAACCAAAGAAAGTTACGGATTGCAGCCTTTACATGAAATCTACGTGATCAGTTAAATTACAATAAATTACTCACGTTTTAGGTAGGGAACTGAATTCATTCAGCATGGTAATAGCTGCCTGAACCATAGCGATTGGTGTGGCCACATATCCAGCCTCTGGAAAATGGCAAACAAGCACAATATTTATGAAATATTTATATAAATGTTGGTTAAACAGAGGTATGTTTTATATGAGTGTGAATCTATATAACAGATGTGAACAGGTTACCTGGTCCCTGGACTAGAGTGTTAATCTTAGCGTTGGGTTTCCCCTCACTGGGTGACACACCTTCAGTGTAACCCTCACCGATAAAGGCGAAACGGAAAGAGGAGCCCTCCATCTGCAGATGTGACATTTAAATCACAAATTTTCAGATGACTGCAGATTGTTTGACCCTAAATGTTTTATAAACAAAGATGATAACACGCTAGGCTGTCATACCTGTTTCCTGGTCGGTCCTTCTTTGGAGAAGAAGCCAAAAGAGAAGAACTCTGGAAACTGCAGGAAGTTAAGAAGCGCATTAACATCACTGTGATCATCAAACTAAAACAAACTGCAGAACATCCGAATGATTGAACTGAATATTGTTTTACCTTCACGAGGAGATTTCTGCCAAAACTGAACTTCACGAGGAACCAGAACATCATTCCAGCAAACAAGAGTTTAAAAATGTTGGAAATGCCGCCAACTCCAGCGTACGCTCCGTACTGAACCTGCAGAGTCATAAACATCTCAGATACTGAGACCAAGAGCTAGTGGAGCTTCTGACAATGGACATATAGTTCCAGTCACACTGATGGACTTCAGTCAGAACAGATGTCTTATTCTGATTATGATTCAAAAACTTAAAATGTCTTTCCACTGGAATCATTTTGGAAAACTTTGAGTTAAATTAGATCTGACTGTGGTTGAAAATGAGTAACTCAAAACTCATTTTCAACTGCACAACAGTAGATTTTATTGGACAGACTGCAGCCAATGTTTAGTTAACTGGTTCAGCTAGTTCAGCTGCAGTCCAGTTTAACTGGTTCAGGTTTTGGCTTCAACTCTTAACTGACAGATTTAGTTGTTCTTGTGTGCTGAGGATTATGGGTAGTTGACAGTGATCTGATGACTAACCGGAGTCTCCTGCAGTTCCTCGTGTAAGTAACGCTGGGTTCTCTTCACCACTGACGGATCGGCACCCATGAAGGGAATGGCATACTGCTGTATCTCATCACTAAAAAACAGCGCTCCCCTGGAGAAACATGACAATTCAAGAGCGGACAGTTTCAATCCCAAACAACAGTATTTACTAACCTTGATAAATAAATACATTTTAAATTAAATACAAAAATGACCAAATTTGAATTATTGCTATAAGGGACACATTAAAGTACAACTGTGGCTAAATCATTCAGAATTTATCGTGTTGTTTGTTGTACACACCTCCTTTTAATTTTAGCCCCCACCACAGGAAGTGGACTGTGACCGAACTTCTTCCTGAGGTTCCGCAATTTGGCGCTGTCAGATAAACCGTAGATGGCCGATTGCCAGGTGCCGTCATGGATGCAGCCTCCCTGCGGCAAAATACGGGTCAGCTGAGATCTCAGCACAAAGACTTTCTTAAAGTACAGATCGATCCAGTGTTCAGTGCTCGAATTCTTAAGTGTTTGTTTCAGACACTAACCTCTGGGCCCATGCTTGCAGTCAGAAAGCTGTCAACAGCTGTTAGTGTCCCTGGCAACGATAAAACCAAAATCAACATTACAAAAACAACTGATAGAGATGACACTACTGCTCAGGCCAATCTTTCAGGCTCTGACCCTGATTCTTTCAGTAAAGTGTTACTATATTGTACGTTTTAACAATACTAGCACACTGTACTGACTAATCATCATTCAGAATTGTAACCATCTATTTTAAAAGCTACTTTATGAAAATCATACCTTTAAACTGGTCCCTGGTGTAAATAACACCCATGTCTGCAGGAATGGAGTCGAATCCGCAGCTCCCCACAATGTAAACACCCTTCTGCGCAGCCTGGTCGTGGTAGTTTAGCTGCATGCTCTCCAGAAACTACAGCAATATACGAACAGATAAACAAATTCTGATCCTGCCTGATGCACATGTGATGAAAGTTCTGAAGATGGTCAAATGTTATGCTTTGGTTTTAGTGTGATGTGGCTGTGATAAGTGAGACCTGAGGTTCTCCAGAGATGTCGATGCAGTGAGCTCCGTTCTCCACACATGCCTTCACGACAGGTTCACCAAAGAACCTGTACTGTTAAGAGAAGATGTCAAAGGTTTCTTTAAGATACAATGTGTCTTAATAGATGAGGCAAACCACCTTAAATATGACTTAATTACACATAGTAAAAATAAAAATGTAATGTGAATATTAATCCATAATAAATGACAGTATGGCTTTAGTGGCTTAGTGCCATTTACACAGTATGTAGAATTAGTTGTTGTTTGGAAGCATTAATGTTTTAATTTGGGATTTCTGTCTTTATTGCTGGTCTAGCTCAGTCTAGTCTAGCTCTGTATTGTCATTGTACAGGTTGAGGTTTACGTGTCTGATGTAGTAAGCATGGAAAAAGTGCTGTAACGCTTTCTATTTAGGGCATTTTGTTTCTTATATGTGATTGACAGACCAGTGCTGCGGTACACAGGAGATATTCTGCCAGTCCTCCGAGTACTTACAGGCCCCACACAGTTGAGCACAATCACTGCTTGCTTGCACATGGAAGCCAGTGAGTCCAGATCATTGACATCTGCCACGATTACATCCACTTCTGATCTCAGCTCAGGTTTACCTGACAACACACATTAAACACAGCAGCTGTTACTGAAACAGTGCTGGATGATCGTGCATACCGGACAGACATTAAATTACTCATTTATCATAAAGTTATGAGTGATAAGTTATGAGAAACAGTCTGGGCCAAATACAATATCATTCAAAATTCGAGTTATTCACTACGACCAAATACTGTCATCTCTACAGAGTCGTATCATGAAGCTGCCGGCCTGCAGTGATTCTAATGAAATCTAAATTAAACCATATGAGCAAATGTTCTACCTGATCTGACCCATTCAAAGCTATGTGATTAAAGTCAGCGGCGTGTGCTGTAATGTCAGTGGAATACAATTTTCCATCAGCTGTTCAGGATTAATCAAAACTGCCCCGGAGAGACGGCAATGTCCAAGACTGAGAGGCCATTGTCTAAAAAACGGCACATACATTATCCAAGCAAAACAAGGCAATGCACTGTCTCATGGGGGCTGGTTTGCAATAATAAAATCAAGTCTGCACAGGGTGGGTCAAAGTCAAGTCCAAAGCAATGCTGTGAGCTCACCACAACCCTCCACGCAGTTGAACTTTGCCAAGTTATCTGTGCCTTATCTGCCAAATGACCATAAAGGGTCTGGTATTTTCTTCCAAGTGCCACGTAGAGGTCTAAGTTACTTTCTCAATGGCTGCAAACCTAATATATCATTTACAGACATCGATGTGAAAACAATAATCAGCTTCACAAACTCTTTCACTGTCTGTCTTTACACAAACATCAGCAACATTTTAGGATCAGCTTCAACGACAGTGAATGCATTAGTTAACATGAAGCAACAAAATGAGCAACATTCAGCATTCATCAATCATTGTTCATGTTAAATTCATGTTAGTTCACAAATGCAATGCGTTAGAAAAAGGTTAACAGGCACTAAAACTAACAAATGAAGCAGGTTAGCTGTTAGTTCGTGTTAACTATGGTAGTTAAGTGATGGTCACCACGTCTGTATTATCACGGTTGCTATGGTGATTTCTTTACTCCGCTTTACTTTCCGATCGCGTAATTCAGATCGACATCGCATTGCACTACATCAGATTACACGGGATTTGTTTCGTGGTTTACAGACACAAACATCTCCACGCACTGAGAGCTTCGGCGGCCTGTTCTAGAACTTTGTCCAGCTTGGCTTTGCTTCTCCCGGCTACCGCCCACTTCAAGTTCCCTTTCGGACCCTCGGCTGCGGTGCGGGCCACCTCCTCCACCACGAACTGTCCGGTGAAACCCGTGGCCCCGAAGATGACGATGTGGTACGACCTCCCGGATGATGTGCTGAACGCGGCCATCGCTGCTGCTGCTGCTGCTGCTGATCGTCCCAGAAATACGCCAAAGCGGAAGATCAGCGCGTAAACAGACGTCACTTCCGGGTGCGCAGGCGGTTGTTGAAGCGAATCAACGATGCGCGGAGCTGCACGCGCAGTCGCTGACGTTTCGGAATAAATGTCGCGGATATAATGGATTATCAGTCAAGTATTGCTTTAATGAACGAATTGAGAAATGCTTAATAATGCTTAATGAAAATGCGGGAGCGATTGTGAGGTATTACAAGTCTGCGTTGATGAAATGTCTATTGCGTCGGCTTTACGCATATACAGTACAAGTGTGTAGGGCGTCATGTCAACTGGCCTCTGATTGGTCTACACGAATTATGGGCGGGGCGAGTTTTGGGATCAGTAGATTCATGGGATTACAGGCCACCATTTGTCATTTATTGATTCTTCACAAACCAGCTTCTGAACCTTATACTTGATGTTATCCTTGATATTTTAACTCCAATACACTGTATGTATTCAGCAATAAACAAATAAAATACAGCTTTACTGAATTAAAGACAACTTGCAGTCACAATTAGATTTATTTGCCTGATAATTTTGTTCGAAGACATCTCATTGCATTTACCTTTCAGATTTTCTTCCAAGCCAATAACTAAACAGATCTGAACCATACAATAAATACAGCAATCTTCACGATATATACACAAAATGAAAATAAAAGGTCTAAAATGTCAGATGGGCTCTGTACAGACAGCAGAAGAGAGTGCATGCAGCAGAACATGATTCTAAAAGACTTTGTTTTGCAATAAATAAATATTGAAAACTCACACAATAAGACATTCATTGGTCATCTGAACCAGCCAGACAACATACAAATAGGAAAAAACAGAACAAAAGAACTTCTACAGCTCCCGCCGAGGAAGTTTGTAAATGTGAGCACAGCAAATTGACATCCGTATTAAAATCTACACATTAAATGTTGACATTACACTAGCAGGTCTGTGCTTCAAACAGAAACATAACAAGATGCACTTACGACAATAACCAAATAAGAATACATGTGACTTAAACAGGTTTATTTAACACAAGATGCTATGTCATAATAACAAAAATAAAGCATTTAACACCATAATTACAATAACTGTTAAGATTAACAAGAAGACCATGCCTGAGAAAATGATATTAAAATCACATGACATCCTCGTGCTAGTACTGAGCCCCTCTTTAAAAGACTTTCCACCTACAGATACAGTCAGCAGGGCATCAGATATTGGGGGCGTGGCTTGCATAGTGAAAAATTCTGGTTGCCATAGTTACCATTCATTTTTACAGGTACAGTTAAGAAAATTATTCAACAGGTTAGGCTATAGCTAGACAGAAAAATATTCTTAAGTTTGTGTATGGTTTCTTCAAATGAATGATAAAGATTTTCTTTCACCAGCCAACGGAATAAATGAAGCTGTCAATAAAGCAACTTAGCAACAAAAAGCTGAACGCAGAATCACACCCTGAACACGTGATTCAGACTGAATTAAAAAATCATTCACCGTTTAACTAAAATATGATTAGAATGATCAGTTCTTTTGTCATTTATATCTGGTTTACCCCCAGAAACTGAGGGCTAAGTCTTGTAACCTGGGATCTGTGTCCCCCCATTTGTGGGGAGGGCTCTTCTTGCTGACTGTATTTGTAAAGACTCAATTTACATGTATTGCTTTCCTGTCACTACAAACTTTTTCCCTAACACCATCCAAGCTCACCACTGGAAAATGCTACATCCAAGCTACAGATGGTTCCGCCCATCACGGTCTTTAGTGCCATGATGGTCATTCACTGTTCGAATGAGTGAAGAAAAACTGTGCCAGCCACAGGAGATTTAAGACATATAAAACAAAGTCTCTTTGTGTGAGGTTCAGTTGACGGCAGTAACCAGTGAGCTACGATTTGAAAACTGGCCAAGAGGTTTTCCAAGTCTTCTGGGGGATGGGTGTCCCCTTTTCAGACCAAAAAGACGAGCCCATGGGCTTTATTAGGGCGTCTTCCGCGACAGCATGGCCCAGTGAAGTCCTATATATCATAATTTATTAAGTCTCAGCATGAAGTGTATTGTGCCATTGGTGTTATCAGCATAATATGTTCATATGTGTCACTCAGTTATTAAGAGATCACAGAGGCTACCAAGTAGAGAAAATGGAGGGAGAAAATGACTGCAGAGTCATTTTGTTGTACTGTTATGAACCTGGAGACAGCCAGTGTTTCAGCTCATCCATTCCCCTCTGCACCCGGCCCACGTAAAAGTCCATGTTATGGGAGAAGTCTGTGCACACGCTGGACTGAGCGTCTCCAAAGGTGCAGTAGAGCGCAGTCCCACCCACACTGATCACCACAGTAGCCAAGCACAACAGGAGGAGGAGCAGCCAAGAGTCCCCGCCCACCTCATCTGTATATCAAGTAAGGGCAAATGAATACAGAAACAGGATTTGGTTAAGGTGAACTCTGCAATAAGAAAATTTAAGAAGCTATTCAAATAATAATAATAATATCAAGATCTGATTGTGGTTCTTACCGTGATCCAGGCCTTCATCAGGCTCTCTGAAACGGACCTTGCGTTTGGAGATGGGTTTAGGAGCAGCAGGGGCAGAACTGTTGGCTCCTTCTAGAGACACTCTTCTCTTGAGGATGGACACGAGGCCTGCAGCTGGTGTTATCTAAAGAGCAGAGCACAGACCCAATGATGTCAGTCCTGTTATACATCAAGATAACAGCTTTCACAGGGTCACAGCCTTCCAGCTGATATGATGACAATCCTGAAGAATTATTTAAACCACACAATTAGGCAAAGCTCTGCAGTAGCACAGTTTATCCACCAGATGGCATGATGAACAGAGTAGACAGCTGGTACATAAGTGTAAACTGCTCTGCAGTGATGGACACATTTCATGAGTTCTTTACCTAAAATACAATTTCTCATCTGTAAACAAGACTTTTGCTTTTATCTATAATAAAGTATATAATCTATAATCGGCATCTGTGTTACTATGTGCTGCTATTAAACAAAATAACAAGCCATGCAGCACACAATAAATCTTTATTATCTTGACTAAGCATGTTTAATATTGCATGATCTTTACTATTCAACAAAGAGCTGGAATCCATTTGCCCAACACAACCGAACTGGGTTTTATCCCATCTCATAAATAATGTGCATAACAATGAAAGTCGGGCAGGAACAAGAAGTCAGACCTGTTACATCACCAGCCTCTAAGGAATGGAAAGATCACAGAGAGGTCAGACTGAGAATGAGTGGACATTATTCAAGACCAGCCCGCCGGCCAATCAATACTGAATGCCACGCATAAATCTAAATATTAATGCAACAAGCACAACCACATTAAAACAATGCAGCACAAAGGCATAAAACAAAAAGCCATTTATTACAACTACTGTATATTATTGAATGCTTTAAAAGCATACTGTACTGATCAATATCACAGTCAGTGATGTTCTGTCATTTAAAATAAAAATAGGATATTAATGTTACAACACAATCTTTTAACATGAGATGATGCTTTAAGACACTTCAATAAATATATTTTGAAAAGTACAAAACTTACAAAGCTTTTAAAAAGTTTAAAACAACAAAAAAACCCCTCTGGAAACCAGGGAGTCAATAGAAATAAAACCACACAAAACATTGTACTGAAAGCGTGAAGAGTAACTAAACTTTCAGTCAGTCACAATTTGTGCTTTGATCTAATTAAAAAAAGAATATTTTGTGTCCGAAAACATTTCATTCATCCAGAGATCTGCCCGTATTTGGCGATGTCTTACTGACTGAAAACAAATGTTTCACGCATTGTAATTATATTTCTACAAATCCAGTCCTTATTTTACCATGTTGCATAGAAATAACATGTAAAATGAGTACGGTATAATTAAACATCTGCATAAATCACTGTGTGATGACTGTGAAGTGGATCATTATAAATGATCAGAGTAACAACCCAGAAAATAACAGTGTAGCGCTATCACCCCTACTGAAAAACCAGTGTCCAGCTTTTTAAATGCACTGCGGCCGTCCAGTAGAGAATATCTGTCAGGTGGACATGAATGTATTCATAGATAATGATATAAGAGATAATGTACTCAGTCTCTGTGGTCACACAGCCACACAAACCTACAGAAGATGTACTTCCAGTAAAACCCAGAGCTGGAAGACGTGACTCTGTAACTGAAAAATGTGTCGACAAAACCTCCAAGAAGACTATTCCAAAGGAAGAGAAGACTCCAAAGTGTTAAAAGAGAAACCTGCACAGATACAATTACAGCGGATGGGGCAGACTGAAGGTCAAAGTTCACCTGAATGCTCACAAACACATTGATAGTTGTGAATCTGCACATTACTTTGGCAGGACAGTATTCACACAAAAATGATTTGATATGAGACATTCAAAAACTACAGTAAGCCTCGGACAATAGGAACAAAATTTTGCTTATTAACGGACAGGTTTTGTTCCAGCCTCTAGGATCTGGTAAAGAAACTGCACATCAACTTTCGAAACATTCAACAGAGATGAACATTTCCACCGCAACACTCTCAAAAAAAGGAAAAACAGTTCAAAGCCACTCCTGCAAGTTTGTGTACCTATAAAACACACAATAAACACTATAGAGGTTGGACCGGGCAATTCCTCTAAATGAAGGTTCTTCCCCAAGGGAGAGAACATCACATGTTTGAACAGAGCAGCAGTGTTGGACAGGATATTAGCTTTATGAAGGCTTGCATTGTGCTGGCAGAGATCAGAGGTCCAGATCTTATTGTTGATTGTCCCACTGAAGCAGAAAAGACATTATGACATCACACAGAGCGGCCTGACACAGTCATTCAGGGAAAAGCTTCAGGTCAACCAGCTCTCTGAATATAAATATTATGTTCTTATCAGACTCCCTCATAGCAAAGCAACTTAATAAAGTTAAAAGTACAAATTACCAAGCTGGACAGCTGAGGTTACACACCACATGCTGAGCTTCAAAAAGACTGGAACACCAGCAAGACAATGACGCAATCCGCAACGTTTGCCTCTCTATCAACATCTCGTTCCAAACATAACATTGCAGAACACTTACTGTTATTTTCTTAAAAGTTTAAATTCCAAACAATTGCTGAAAGAACAAGAAACTTTTGTAGCCGGATCTTCTTCTTTCTGTTTACAGATGTGATGTAATAAGTCAAATTAATACTTCCCATGAAATCTGACCCAACAGCTCAAATTATAAATAATTATTATAAACTACTTACCATTGCAAATAGGGGTAAGGAGACAGCCTTGATTGTATTACATTTACCCAGCTGAATGTTAATTAAAGTCATATGGGTGTAGATTAACATGAGTGTGAGTAAAAGAGGACAGAAGTTCTGAAAACCTTTGTTCCTTTAAGTAAAAGAGTGCAGTGCATTGTACAGGTAATTATGGTTTCCAACGTAAGGTGATGTCACTGTGACATCATCTTCACAGCCTACATCAAAGCCATGCCAAGCACAACATCATATACAATCTTTGTAATTAGAACGAAGTTTAATTGACTGGAGATACTGGCATGTGTTACTCACCTCTTCCACCTGTATGCGCTTGGCCATGTCATCCAGCGTGGCCACATTTGTATTGTCCAGCGACTCCACCCCGTGTCCCTCTTCTTCTGAATCAAACTCTGGAGCATTCTGGAGAACTCCCTTATCTCCCATCTCCTCCAGCTTCAGAGCCTCCTCTGTATTTTCTGTCTCCTCATCTCCACCATCATGCTTTGTGTGAGTGACTGAGTCCATCATTTCCTGCCCTGTGTCCACAGCATCTCCTGTCCGGTCCACCATCATCCTCTCTCTGGGCTCAACAGTGTCTGCTTGAGCTGTGATGTTGAGAGACTCAGATGGTGATGTTGCATCTCTGTGAGAAGCTGCCACACTTTTGCTCTCCTCTTCTTTTTTTGCATCCTCACAGACTGAAGAGGAGGAGCTGTCCGTCACTGCAGAGGAGGAGGAGGAAGGGGGTGTGGTTAAGGAAGGGGTTGGGTCACAGTGCTCTTCACTCTGCTGGGATTGTGGGGCAGTGCTGCTACGATCGTCCGGCTGGGTGACTTCCTGTTGGGTGAGGATCTCTTCTGTGCCGTGTTCCTCCATAACCTTCCCTGTTTGAGACAGAAAGAGAGGACACTTTATATAATAAATAAATCCTGCATTTATTCCAATATTCTTTCAGCTAAATGAATTTGACAGGCTCTTGTATACAACAGAGTGGATCAATGGCAGACATTCCCTGTTGATACTGTACATCAATAATGCAGGACTCCTGCAGTGTGGACTCTGTTCTCCTCTCTTTCTGTACTCATAAACGCTCATTGAGCACTGTGGTGTTCAGAGACAGAGACGCTCACAGAAAGATACAGTCTGGCCTTCATTTTCTACACAATCTCAAAACAAACTCTCTCAAAAACTCTCTACAAACTCTCTCTCTGCAGCTTAAGATGAATGTCCATCACCCAATGCTGTGCAAGAGTTTTTAGGCTTTTTAATCAAACAAACTTATTCTGCAGGAACAAGCAAGACCAGGGAATGTGATCTAACGTGTCTCAGAGGGTAAGGAAACATCATAAGACGCACCTGCTGCAGGACTCCCAGCCAAGCAGAACGCGTGGCAGGGCATAGGGTATTGCATGAGGGAGAAAATGTGTGTGTGCTGCTGGTGTGTAAAAGTGAAACCGGGTCACGGAATTCAATGCAAGTAACACAGTGTTCAGGTAACATACCCAACACCCCATCAGCTGCTGGGGTCAGTGAGAAAGAAACATCTTATCAAAAAAACATGAGCTGCAGGTACAGGAGGACCTCCAACTGTGTGTGTGTGTGTGTGTGTGTGTGTGAGGAAGGGGCTGCCTCATCTTCATGTGCTGACAGAACGTTTCTCGAAGGAAAGTTAGAAGGATTATCATCAACATAATGAAACACCTCTGAAATGACTTTGCTGATGTAACAAGGCCACCTACTATAGGTGAATCAATAGTATCAAAGCCTGTCATGTTTTTACCCAATCACGATGGATGAAATCAAGTCCTGCCCTATGTTATTTCCTGCTGAACATTCTGTTTCGCAACCTGTTTACATCTGCAACGTGATGCATTTCTGAGTATAACACAAGTCAACAAAAAACTGACTGGATCTTAAAAATAATTTCAGATATCACAACCACACCTGAATGGGAGTTTGCTCAGCTATTCCTAAAAAAACGTATCTGGCTATTGGTTAATATTATCCAATAGTGTGCGTGGCCTTGGTGACATCAGAAGAAAATAAAAATTGTTTAGGACTACACACTCACACTACATTTTTAAAGAAAAATTACAAATACAAACATTTGTTAACTTCAAAATAATGTGTACTGATTGTGCATAATAAAGCCAGGAATTACCAACTTATTAACTTAAAAACCCAAACTCTCTATTAAAGCTGAAGATATCTTAAAAATAAAAGTCCAGGCTGAAAAACGCTTTCTTCAAAAAAACCAGGAGCTTTAATAACTTCTACGTAAAATAAATAACTGATTGTGAACCTCAATAAAGTGCAGAAATACATGCCTTTGCTTTTTCTCACACTATGAAGATACAGTATCAGTAAATTAATATATAGTATGAAGGCCGATGTGAATTTTACTCCATGATAACTGCCCCTGTGATTTATGGTCCATTTCAGGTGATCAACCTGATTTGTCAGTGGAGAAATCAACTCACCTGAGGTACATGAAAGCACTTGTGTGTTGAGGTCTTCTCCTGCCAGCTCTTCTCTGATCACACTGTTCTTCTGAACTTTGGACACCACCTCACACTACCAACACACACACACACAACAGTGACTTTCGCCCTCTAATCTCTAAACATGTTCTTATTTCTCTTCCACACAAATACACACGCACGTCCTAAACGCTCGACAGAGTCATCTTACCTTCTCAGTGCTCTCTGCTGGACTGCAAAAAGACAGGAAAGAAAGTGTCAGTCAAAACCATCTTAAACAGCTGAAGAATCAGTATTTTTTGTTCCCCTCCATCTTATCCTCGGTGGGACGATGTGCATAAAAAGAGGACGCAAATCTAATGTCGCTCGGCTCAGCGGGAATCTAATATTAGCGCGGCACATTTCCCATACTGAAACTCTAGAGCTTCAGTCTCAAATTGCTAAAAGCGCAGCAACGGCCCATATGCAGAAATCATTACAGGACTCCAAACTGCAGCCAGAGCGCAGAAATGAAACATAGCCGGGCTAAATTTAGGGGAAGCTCAGGTGTGTGTAGCTGCAGGTGAAAGTGTCTCACTGAGGGGACGGGGACACAAACACAGAGCTCTAATGTGCATTTAAATCATTCAGTGGCTCGAGAGGTTAAACATTCACTTCATTTACAGAGCTGCTGTACACATTTTACCTCGAGCTATAAAGAGTACCGGTGAGCAAAACTTTGTGTCATAGCCACTTTTAACAAAGTAATTTAGTTTTATAATCATATAGCAAAATCTATAAAATAAAACAAAGATAAAGCAAGAATAAAATACGCAACAAAACAACAACAAAAACATTACAAAAGGTTAAAATGAATTGATACGTTAATAATTGATGTGTGTGTAGATCAACACATTCAGTAGATTTTTGATACTGTTCATTTTTGTCCACACTAGACTTCACTCACTGTCTGTGTGTTCTGCAGATGTGTCTCAGTTTCTCCAGGTCTTCAGGATTCAGGTCACTTCTGCTTCCTCTACTGTGCTGACACCGGCCAATCACATTCCATCTTCTCTCTGATCAGACAATTTCAATTATTCACAAACTACACTGGTTATAAAGGCATTGAAATGAACATAATCATCACTTACCCCATTGCTCCTGTAGGGTGGCGAGGTTGGACAGCACACGCTCGTGATAAAGTCTCTCTAGCTGTATGAACCTGACTGCTCTCTCGTCTGGAGAAGTCTCAGGTTAAAGAACATCTACAGGAAATGAGAAATCTCAAAGCACTTCACTACACTCACATTATAGAGTGTTACAGTGAAACGTTATCATACACGATGAGGTCTGGCGGCAATAATGCACAGAATTTAAGAGAATTACAGGATAACCGACACTAGATATGTGCATAAACATCAGAAACAGCCCAGATTCAGAGAGGCATCAAACAAGAGCTGTAATGGAACAAAATTCATAACAACATCATATTTGTTGTGTGTGTGTGTATGTGTGTGTACGTTAAAGGACTGTTTGAGGCTTAAGACTTGGTTTTAAGGTGTGAATTAAGTTAAGGTTAGATCAGGGTAAGGGGCTAGAAGAGACTGTATTGTGTCAATGAATGTCCTCACAAAGATAGCTGTACAAATGTGTGTATGTGAATGCACATATTTCAACACATTTGAAAGGACAGTGTTTCCACATTAGTAAAAAATTACTTTAGAAATAAAAAATAAGCAATGTTCAGGATACAGTCTTCTTCACGCATAAACGACTCTGCAATCTGGAAGACAGTTTGGCCTGGAGTTATTATGCATCAAATTATATCATGAGGAACATCATTACCAAAGAACATCAATGGGTAACACTCCATAACAACACATCATTCATTCACCAACACTGTTTACTGTTACAAATGCAGCATTTTACCCATATTATTCATTCAAAAATATCATTAAACATATTAATTCATATTTGTCTGCACAAACACTTAGATATGTTGGTTAATCACTTAAAAAAAGCTATTAGAAAACATAACCCATAACAGCAATGCATTATTACCACAAAACCTTGCTGTAAAACAACTTACTGTAATTTCACAAATAAGTCACACCTGAAAAATGTGTCAGTTCTCATTAGACAACATTTATATTACACCTCCATTCTCGAGAAGCATGTACATCATTGTTAGATGTTTTAAAAGAAAAAAGTATTTCCCATTGAGTAAAACTCCTGACATCAGCTCTCTTCAGACGTTCTGATAAGGCCCCAGCAGGCAGTAGAGTACAGAGCACCTCAGGCAGGATAAAAAAACTATAGTTTATATTCATCCTGAGCACAGGCAACACAAGAGACGCCTCACCCAGTGGGCGGCAGTAAAACCTCCTGACCTTTTATTTTCTCAACCACTATCTCTCCTTCTGCATAAATCTCTCACTTACTCGTTCTCTCCCCTTCCTTCCTCTTAATCTTTGTGAAGCTACTCTGTACCACAAGATCTACATATACAAAATATTTAGACATATAAATAATATATATTATATATGTATGAGGCACTATTGTAGCAACGTATCAATATTTAAAACCTTCTTTCCCTCAAATAAACATTTAATGGCGCTTGACCATTGAAGGTTTCTATCTCACATACATCACGTAGAATCAGTCAATGCAGCCAGCTCAGACCAATAACAACAGACTAACAAGAGCTTAATTAACAGTGAGGAAGAGTACAGACAAATTCATCTTGTGTTCTGCATTGAAGACAGAGGTAATAAGAGGTTTGCACCATCTACTGTCAGAAAAACAAGCTAATAGTCGTCCACTGTGACCTACAGTAAACATTGAGAGAGAGAGAGAGAGAGAGAGAGAGAGAGAGAGAGAGAGAGAGAGAGAGAGAGAGAGAAAGAAAGAGACGGACAGACAGAGAGAGACAGTAACACACAGGACACAGGGGAGGTGTAGCTGCAGTATTACACCTGGTGAAGGCACCGTGGCAGAAGCGGGTGGTCTCCCTGCACCCCCAGCTCCTCCAGAGATACAGTGAGGGAGCGAATGAAGCCCTGGGGTGAAACAGCATCATTGTGTGGCGTCCCTTCAGGGCTGAGGAGGACCTCTGACACTGAACAAACAAATACAAAAGCCTCTTTGTGAAAAGGTTCTACAATCTGATTGGATGAGCCACATTTAAAGGTGCAGTCAGCAATTTCTGATAAACACTGTTAAAAATTCAACAGGCAAACAAACTTATTTTGTGGGACCTGTAGGACTGGGGCTGGGAGTCGGGGAATCTCGGATGTGTCCGTCCAGCTCTGGAGAATATGCTCCACTGTTACTGTCCACTTCCTCTATCTCTTCTTCATTTTCCTCCTCCTCCTCCAACCTGGAGCCGTTGTAATCTTCATCTTCTCCATTGTTATTGGTGTTGTCCTGTGGGTGGGGCGTCAGCCCTCCATGAGGACCTTGTTCCACCTCCTCCGCTTCCTCCACCAACCGGTTCTGGTTCTCATCCGGGCTGTGGCTGGACTCAGAGTCGTTTAGGAAATCTGGGTGGGTTACTCCTCCCCGTCTCACCGGGCCATCGCTCTGCCACTGTGAGTCATCCATGAGTCCAGGCTGACCCAGAGCATGAAGATCCACTCAAACCCCTGCAGGCCACTTACTGATGCTCCTGTCCAGCTGCTGGAAGAACGAGGAAGTGACGACACTGTTATGATCGTGAGCCATCCTGAACACTAAAAAGCTCCCTGACCATTAAGAACACTGACTAACAGATTACCCATAATTCCACTTCATGATGTGTGAGTGCAGTGAAGCAAAACAATTTTTGTTTACCTGTCATTTTGTATTACATTTGCTTCTAGCTGCATGACTTAGATGACACATCATAAACATATTTGCAAATGTTTTCATTTTTTAATTCAGTTCAGATTTATTTATAGCACTTTTCACAAGGCTGCATTGTTGCAAAGCAGCTTTACAATAAAAGAAAAACACAAAAACAGGGAAAGTATGAAATAAATATATATAGAAAAGAATACATGGTATTATAGAATACATAAAATTGTTGCAAATATTATTTTTCTCATCACACGATGATAACTACAACACTTTTAACTAGTTCAAGAAACAGACAAGCATTAGAATACCTGTTATTGCATTTAATTTAGTTTGGTATCATTCACATGATATAATGAAGATACTCTAAAATATATCTTATATAATTTTAATACATCTTATATATATTTTATATATAAATATATAAAATATATAATATTTTTACACTTTGTAATGTTATTTCTCAATATTTATGCATTTAGTTTGAAATGATTTCAAAGGTTTCTGTGTTGATTCATTGAAATTTACATTTTGAAATGATTCACAGAAACGAATTGAACCTGACGACACACCACGACACAAACAAACGCGTGACTAGTCAGGCTTTGCAAAAATTCAGGTCATGACTCATGGCCAAAGAAACAACCTGCAAAACAATGTGACTACAGTGAAATGAATAACACACCACAATCTTAAAAAAATCTATTAAAAAACATTATAATATACAGTTAAATATACAGCATTAAATTCTCTGCGGAAGTCTGTTTTTCCATCCCTTTTTCTCCATCTCCCACTGACTGTTTGGTTTCTCCAAATAGTGCGTTCACACGCATGGAGATTTTCCATGATGGTCTCTGTTGGGCTGTTAATGAAGGAAGAGCTTCAAGCTCATTTACATACAGTCTCATGACAGAGCTTATGCAATATTACAGAGCATCTTACAGATCTTGAAGTGACGGTTTGTTTTCTGTCTGCTCAGGGGATTCAGGATGGGCAGAATGAATGAATGAATACTGAGATGCTGACAGGTTATCACGTGCAGTGAAGATGATACAGCTAAATACAAATACAGCTGTGGTCTCATCTCAGATAATGCACTGTATCCCTATAAGATACACAAAAGATTATTGTAATTGAAGTGGCACTTTGACTTTTAAAATATATTCTAACCACTTTTCAATGGCCTCTACCTTTAAATGTAATACATATAATACTAGTCTACAGTTAATAATAATAAGTGCGCAATAAACAAAGTGCGCAAAATGAAGAGGGAAACAGCTGGGATGCTGAGTGTTTGTTACAGATGACAGACAGAGGACAGATACTGTCTCACTGTATCCCACAGTCATTCACTCACTTTAAGCTGAGGATCATGGAATGAATGATCACCTCCAAACATTTACTTTCTCTCCAAACCCCTAACTACAGCTGAACACAGTCGGGTCATCTGTACTCATTCTTCTAGTGGTTATTTACAACCAGCGGAAGAAATATAATATATATTATATAATATATAATATAATATTGCGCCTGGAGCAATTGTATAAGGAAGGAATAAAGACTTTTGGGGTTACATTTATTGTTTAAGCTAAAAAGATGTGTGATGGTTTGATGTTATCCTGGATCGTTTGACCACTGCAGAACATCTCTGTTTAAAAACCAGGCCTCAAAGCTCATGAAAAGGGTTTTTTAATAGTAAACGCTGAGATGAAAAGGCAGATCCAGATTAACATGAGATTGGTCATGTTATAACAAACGGAGATTATGTTTATTCATCCTTTAAGAGAGAACTCATTAGTAATCAAAGACATCTGCACTCTGTTAGAACCTACAAAAGCATTAAAGCCTGAAGGGTGAGAGAAAGATGGAAAGAGGGAGAGAAATATGTTTATTAATCGTAAAAAAACAAGCATGACTGGAGCGGCTATACATATGCCTGACTCTTATTCAGTACACACTTTTATTCACAGTGACTTACAAATAAGAAATACGCAACACAATTCACCCTAACATGAGAAATGCAAAAATAAAATGTTTACAGATTTTTTTCAACCCCAAAACTGTAAAACACCCTTTTCTCTATGTGAAAACATGGTGCACTAGTAATATAAAAACCTGTATAAAGCCTGAACTGTCAATATCGGACCAGAGCTCGTGACCTCTGCATTGTGAAATATCGCTTCCAACTAGTCTGACCACCTGCTCAGCATAATAGTGATTTATTTCCTTGTACACAACTCACAGGAAAATATTAACCATTATAACACAAACTATGCTTACATAACAAGCACTGCTTGTTCTGTCACCAGACCTAACTCAAAATGCAGATAAAACACATGCCATCAGCAGACCCGATCACAACACACTATTTATAACACACATCTGCATCTTTCACTTCCTTTTAATATTTCCATTTATCACTCAAATGGAGAGCAATTACAATTTGACACACAAACACCTTTAAAATGATGCCTGAACTTCATTCCCCAGCTAAAAGAAAACGTTCTCCACAAAATTCCCTTAGTTATCAAAAAACGTTCTCGCAGTAATGTTAGTAGAACATTTTTTGAACATTATATCAAAACATTATTAAAGAATTAAAAAACATACATTGAATAACATTTTCATAACCAAGCAGCAACGTTAATACAACATCTAAAAAGCTAGATATTCATGTAACTTTCAAAATAACATGTTTAACGTTTATTACTTAATGGAAATGTTATTACAACCTCAGATTGTTAGCTGGGTCCCCATTCACATGTAAAGGTCCTGCCATAACACAGCATCATGGAGTAGGACAGATAAACACACATTACACAAACTGCAGCTGTCTCAAGAGAAAGAAAACAGATGCTGCTATTATATAACACAACGTGTTCATGATGCTATACATTTACACGTGTATGCACGACCAAAGCATTGCCCTGCAAACATACATCGTCTCGACAGCATCCCTGAGCTCTTCACATCGTCTCTGAGCTCTTCACATCGTCTCTACAGCATCTCTGAGCTCTTCACATCATCTCGACAGCATCTCTGAGCTCTTCACATCATCTCTACAGCATCTCTGAGCTCTTCACATCATCTCTGAGCTCTTCACATCATCTCTACATCATCTCTGAGCTCTTCACATCATCTCTACATCATCTCTGAGCTCTTCACATCATCTCTACAGCATCTCTGAGCTCTTCATCATCTCAAATCAACACATCTCAAATTGACCACTCATCTCTGACTCTCACATCATCTCTAACATCTCTGAGCTCTTCACTCTCTCTAACATCTCTGAGCTCTCACTCATCTCTACCATCTCTGAGCTCTTCACATCATCTCTACACTCTCTGAGCTCTTCACATCATCTCTACACTCTCTGAGCTCTCTCATCTCTGACTCTTCATCTCTACAGCATCTCTGAGCTCTTCACATCATCTCTACAGCATCTCTGAGCTCTTCACATCATCTCTACAGCATCTCTGAGCTCTTCACATCATCTCTACAGCATCTCTGAGCTCTTCACATCATCTCTACAGCATCTCTGAGCTCTTCACATCATCACATCATCTCTGAGCTCTTCACATAATCACATCATCACATCATCTCTGAGCTCTTCACATCATCACATCATCTCTGAGCTCTTCACATCATCACATCATCTCTGAGCTCTTCACATCATCACAGCATCACATCATCTCTGAGCTCTTCACATCATCACATCATCTCTGAGCTCTTCACATCATCACAGCATCACATCATCACATCATCTCTGAGCTCTTCACATCATCACAGCATCACATCATCTCTGAGCTCTTCACATCATCACAGCATCACATCATCTCTGAGCTCTTCACATCATCACATCATCACATCATCTCTTCACATCATCATCATCTCTGAGCTCTTCACATCATCACAGCATCACATCATCTCTGAGCTCTTCACATCATCACATCATCTCTGAGCTCTTCACATCATCACAGCATCACATCATCACATCATCTCTGAGCTCTTCACATCATCACAGCATCACATCATCTCTGAGCTCTTCACATCATCACATCATCACATCATCTCTTCACATCATCACATCATCTCTGAGCTCTTCACATCATCACAGCATCACATCATCTCTGAGCTCTTCACATCATCACATCATCTCTGAGCTCTTCACATCATCACAGCATCACATCATCACATCATCTCTGAGCTCTTCACATCATCACAGCATCACATCATCTCTGAGCTCTTCACAGCATCACATCATCACATCATCTCTGAGCTCTTCACATCATCACATTATCACATCATCTCTGAGCTCTTCACATCATCACATCATCACATCATCACATCATCTCTGAGCTCTTCACATCATCACATTATCACATCATCTCTGAGCTCTTCACATCATCACATCATCTCTGAGCTCTTCACATTATCACAGCATCACATCATCTATCTCTGAGCTCTTCACATCATCACATCATCACATCATCTCTGAGCTCTTCACATCATCACAGCATCGCAGCTCTTCGGCTGATCACATCAGGTGCTGATGCTGTGCGTGTATATGAAGCAGAGGAAACTCATTGATTCCTGCGCGGCTTAATAATTCATTTTCAATCGTTTGGAAATATTCAGCAGTACTCACGGGTCGATGGTGCAGGTGGAAGCCGAACGGAGGTCCTCACACACCGCAGACGGACACGCAGCGGCTCCGGCTGTCGACTGATGCGTGTTTGTGTTTCAGCTGCGCGTCTGCGCAGTCGCACTCATCCGGGAACTTCAGCGATCTGCGCAGCCCCGCCCACCACCATCCGGGTACGTGAAATATTACCGTTTTATCGGTAATATTATTGATCAATATCAATAGAGCTGTTGCTTGGTAACCTTTCCGAAAACGTGGACTAATTCATATTTATTATCCTTCCGGCCCACCTGCCACTTGTAAGGGTCCAGTAGAGATATGGGACGCCACGCCCACTTTAACAGGGACCCTTTACTTATTAATATTAATTAGGTCGTAATCTGGTTTGAATAGTCATGAACAAAACCAAGTTGCGTTTATAAATTGGTCAGCGGATTAGATAGCGCTGAGTTTACACTGCCACCTAGTGGATTAGATTTATGACTCGACGTTTATCTATTGAAAAATGCTTTATTAGCAATAATAAAATGTCACTAAAAGTACTCTGCATTGCCAAAACAAATGAATAAAGTCTTCCGCAGAAAAGCGAAAAAACGCAATTTATTGTCACTCACCCGACCCAAAACATTGTTACTGAGAGAGCTTTCCTGTAATGGGAATGAACAGCTTTTGTGCTTTTTCTGTGGCTGGTCACTTACATATAAAAAAATGGGGAAAACAGAATAACAATAAAAAGAATAAACTGCAATAAGAAATAGAAATAACTCTGGATTGTACGAGGGGTGAATGACGTCATTGCGCGATGACGTAAGAGAATCGGACAGATTCGTGATGAGTTTTTGGTCGGTGTGTTACTCAAAGCGTCAGTATATAATCCTGGTGATCTTTTATCTGTCAGACATGTACTGCCGTGCAGAAGGAACCAGAACTGACCGAGCTACGATCAGAAGAAAGTTTGGACCTACACTTGCACGTTGGCGGTTCTCCATCATGCAGGCCGAACCTCGGTGCTGCTTCTGCGGGTTTCACCTCAGCACAAACTACAGAGGAAGAGGAGAGTGATGTCTGTGAGTCCGGTGTGATGAAGAACCAGTGCAGGATCTCAGAACGATGACGTCAGGAACCCTGCTGCGTCTTCAGTGTTTAAATGGACCTCATGTGGCTCAACCCCGACACTGCAAAATCAACACCAGATAGCAAAGAAACAACTGCACATACTGTCTGACCTTACCAATATAACAACTCTGAAGAATAATACAATAAATAATGCCTTTCCTTTATATTATGCATGAAGGTAACTTAACTCTTAATAGCTGCTAAGAAATAATACAACAAATGTTATTCTAAACTTAACTGTTATTAGTAACTTTTGATTATAATAATAGACCGACGTGTATTCTTCGCAGTTATTTTATTAAAAACTCATATTTTCAATTATACTGCAAACATTCAAAACATTACAAAACAAAGAAATGAAGTAACAAAATGATATTGTACATAAATGGTTTAGACAATGACAGAGATCAAGCAGGGTTCTGGTATACATTCAGTACGCATCCATAGGTTCATGTTTTTTGGTACAGAGAAGGTCTCCATACTTGTGCATGACATCGAAGCAAAAGTCAGTGATTTTTAAAAGTGGACTTCAGAGACACATCAGTCAAAATATTCACCATAATCAGCCAGACGTTTAACCTCACGTCTGAGGTTTTGAGCCCCCGGCAGTCACTGTCTCTGCAAAACAAGACGTTTTGCTTTTTGTCCCTGATCATTTCTGCAGGCAGCACGCTCCAGGTGCTCACCCGTGGCCAGTGTTCTTGGTTTCCAAAATCTCCTCGTAAAGCCAGCTCTCAGTAAAGTTCCCCGACTGCTCCATTAGCTCGAACAGACGCTTGTACTCGTCAGGGTAAACGTCGCCTGTCAGAGTGTCTTCAGGGAAGCCAAGCTGTGAAATGAGCTCTGATCCACATCCAGGACTCCATGAGCTTTGGAAGACAGCAGACAAAAAGTACACTAGCTTAGAACCCAAAAATGATATTTGTATGTGAAAATTAAAAAATAACTTTAGAATGAACATACTTAATTTGTTCAATCAGTCGGCTTTTCCTTTTGGCAAGACATTGTTTCACCATCATGACAAGAGTGCTGCCATTTAAGGGTGTGAGGTGAGAGTTGAACAGATCCTTGCGGGGTGTAATGCGCACCAGACAGAGGTTTTCACTCTGAGACACCTGCGAGAAAATGAATGGTCAAAAAAAATAAAATCTAATGTTGGCTAAGCTTAAAACTTGAATATAGCATGTTCAGTTAAAGCTGTAATCCGTAACTTTTGCAGGTACTTGTGAAGTTATTTTCTTAATGTGGATGACAAGTTTAAATTCTGAACAACTGCTGTAAGAACAAGATACAAACGCTGCACCACCCACATTACCCAGACATGTGATATAGTAGCCGGATCCTCTTTCTGTTTACAGACAGACATTTCCCATCAAATCCGACCCGACTACTCAAATGATAAATTTACTGTTGTGAACAGGAGTAAGCTATGAAGACTGAACACTGATCTGTCATGTACTTACTCAATAACTGTTTTTAACCAAAAATGTCAGCTTACAGATGCTTATTTTTCTATTCAAATTCTATTTATTACAACAAAATTTTGAAACTCTGTTTCAGATATCTATCTTTAACTGTCCATTACCATAAAGAAATGCTGACTCACACACATACACACGACCTGTAGCAGGAAATACTCGTGCAATATCATATGTTGCTTTCTAGAGCAATATGAAGAAATGCTTATTAATGTGGAAACACTTACAGAGGTGGATGTCCTGTTTTTCTTGGCTGTTGTCAGAAAGGATGACAGTGGCTCCTAATAATGATGTCAAAACAGAAACTCTAATTACTATGGCCACAGTACATGGACAATCACATTAGTCTGTCATATCAGTTGATTATTCTTTGAGAAGAACACGATGATGGAAACACGCTGTCTCCAGGTCTCACCTTGTGCAGTAACTCAATGTCACAGGCCATCTGCCACAGAACATTGTAAGCCTGGTAGTTTTTATAATTCCTTGGATGTGACACCAGATTCTGTCAAACAAACAGAATAATTATGAATTAGATTCTGACGGCTGTCAGTGATTTTCTTTAAACTCTCTGGTGTATGAAGTCAGGTGATCTCACTGTGTATTCCTTCTGGCTGATGAACATGATCAACTCCACACGTCCATAGTGGAAGATGGACAGACGCTCGAACAGGCAGTAGATCAGCTTCCACATCATGCTCCTCTCATTCCTCTGAGAGAAGATCCCCACAACCTTCACTGGAACATCTGCGTCCAAAGCAAAAGTAAACACTGATCAAATATTTTACAGAAACTTTCTTGTCAAAGCAAATTACAGCACAATCCTCCTGGAGAAAAATGCTTTCTGCTTTTTCTGAGGTTGCATCTACAACCATTGGTGTATGAGAGCTGACCTCTATCCCATCTTAAAGGAGAAGTGCGTCATTTTTCATCATTAAAACACCTAATCCGAGTTTAACATACAGACATAACCAATCCTATCTTAATTCTCTATTAAAGTATGAATGTTGGGGACACTAACCTGATGACCACGGTACCTCCGAGATGCCGAGGTTTGAGAAGAGCTTCTCTGAGTACATGGCAGGTGGTTTCATGCTTCCATAACCGATAGGATCAAGTTTGAAGAAGTCACAGTGAACCACATCCAGCTGCCCATCCAGCCTGCTCTCCAGGGCCTTTGAGATCAAAGTTCGATGGGATTAAATGAATCAGTTTAAGCTGATGTCGAGCAGAACACCTTGAAAATCATTTCAGAATAGCAAACCTACCTGCAGCTCAGGAAGGAAGTGAGTGTCATTTTCCAGCGCAATGACTCTCTGAGCCCCACGATTTAACAGAGCCCGTGTCAACACTCCAGGACCTGCGGAAAGAGATAAAGCCTAAGTGAATATCTCTACAGAAACTATCTACTTAAACAATCGAATAGTCGACTGAAGACACAAACCTGGGTTACATTCAAATATAACAGATTTTCCATCCTCAATGTCTTCAGCGAGATGATCAGTAACGATTCTTGCAAGGGTTGGATCAACAATAAACCGTCTCAAGCTTTTACAAGCCAGTGCTTTCTGTGTGTTCTCCTCCACATCACCCAGATCCAGAAGATCATACCGGCAGAGGGGGCGGACCTGACCGTTGAGAGGCACGGCTATGGCGGAGAGGTTCCTCTGAACGGCTCCAGCGGATGGAGAACTTCTCTCGGGTCTGCTGGACTGAGTTGGGGTCTTCCTTGACCCGGAGAAAGAATCTAGAGAGTAAGTTCTTACAGAGGTGGATACTGTTCTGTGTTTAGTTAAAGGCAGCGTGTGGGGTGGTGCAGATCTTGAGGTTCCACACAATGTTCTCACAGTCAGAAAAAAGAACCGACATCCTCCACATGACACCATGTTGACACTGCGTGCACGGAGCTCCCTAAAATCACGTCAGAAAAAGAGTTCAGGAACTTTGTTCTGTAAAATGTCCAGTTTTAATCTAACAACAGTAACTGTAAAGTGTTAAGGGATAAATGATGAATTGTCTCGAGCCAATAAAAAATTACAAGTCTTAGCATAACTAGAAATATATTTACAATAGAAGTCTCCTGATATCACGTTACAGGTTTTCGTTAATTTAATGCAATTAATTTTCAGCATTCAGGTTACAGAAGATAGGGTTATAGGAGATATTCAGGTTTACAGCAGTATATGCAATACATTTGAACATATGCAATTAAAGCATTCCAGATACAGGCTGAACAGTAATGCACTTCATTACATTATTAAACATCATTTTAAAAATACATTTCCACTGTATAAATGTATAAATGTATAAAGACAACATGACATGAAGTGGCTGCATCATTCACCATGCGTGTGCCGTAAACGTGCTCGTTTAGTTTACGCTTTAACTGTATGTTGTGAGACACACTTCTGGCATTAGTTAAACCCAGTCTAACCTAAAAGATGCGGTTCTGATCCAAAGCTTTACATTAACGCAGCGATCTCATGCGGTGCTGCAGTTCCGTGACATTGACTCCGTATGTTGTTGCCCTGATAGCGTCACAGCGCGCTTACGTAATAATCATGCGACGGCCGGATACGACACGTCAAAGGCGCGTCCAATCTGCGCATATGAGAGTCTGTAAATAGTTTCTTTATACGCGCAATAAGCGACTTTTTCATCTCACTTATCGTTCATACATCTTAACGTATAGCAGCTATAAATACGCGTTACGCTTTGTGGTCATTTGCATCGCTTTACGTTGCGGGTGTGTTGATGAACATGCGCAGCGCCGCGTCCAGCGGACGGGCACGAATATAAATACGGAAGCCGTGCTGACATTATTACTAACGCATGTGTGAACATATGGGCGCTGTTAGCGGGCGTTTAAAGAGATTATATGATGGCTGGGAATATAGAGAGGTTTGTGAGTGAGGGTAAAGGGAATGGTTTGCGTGCACTTCGTGAAATCAGAGTCGGTGAGGTGGTTCATTCATGCGAGCCGTTTGCGTTCTGCGTAGCGAAGGCATTTCTGAAGATAATCTGCCAACATTGTCTCCAGAGGTAAGAAGCAAAATCATTCTTTATGCTCCGAAGGAAACGCATGGTAAATAATCGATACATAATCGCATGGGAAATAATCGATAATGCGCTCGTATGAGGTGGCTCACACGTATTGATCGATCTGTTACTGAAGGTAAGAATGGTTGCATCGGCAGTCTTTCTCGCATGCTAGATCTTGGTGATGAAGTCGTTCACCAATATGTGATCTTCACCTGATGTTTTAAACGAGAAGATGCACCCCGAGTCCTGACATCACTGAGTTGGTAGCGATCACATCGGTGGCCGCCAGGGGGAGCTGCTGGTCTTCCTCTGCTGCTCTCACCCGGAGCGTCCGCTGGTCTTTTAAACAGAAGAAAAATGTCCAAAAGAGGCTTTGAATCTGAATCTCATCGTTGTTCGTTTGTTAATGGTTGTAAAAAAAACTAAAAGTTATTTTTATGTTACCTATAAACTTTATGGGAATGTTTTAGTGGATGCCGAACTGGAGCCAATACTAATGTTAGGGTTGCATTGCGTTGGCTGTCGGGTAACACGGTTTCTCTTATGCACTATTTTTTTTAGAGTATGCTGTTTTGTTTTCATTGGATTAAACACACAAACGCATCATCTTTTCTTTCCTCTCATGCTGTCGTTCATTCATCCATTCCCTGCTGATGTATTAATGGCCATCTGTTTTTATTAAGACGGTGTTTTCTGACCGGAGATCAGTGCTGGAACCCCGCTGATACGCTCACCGCCCGCCCGGAGAAGCGCCGCCTCCGTGCTGTCACCCACTTAACAGTTTTAGGTTGTAGGAACGTTTTCCTAACGTTTCATTAAGTGGCAAAACGTTAATAATGTCTTTAAAACATTATTGCTTTATTTATAAGAACGTTATTCAATCACGTTTAATTCTGTAACGTTTTTAAAACGTTCCACTAACCACTTCAGAATAACATTTTATATGTATAATTAATGTATATGTATAACATACACATTATATGTATTATATGTAATACATATATGTATAACGTTACAAAACGTTCTACTAACAGTAGTGCAAGAACGTTTTTGATAACTTTGAGAGAACCTTTAGGGTTAGCCAGCGTTGTGAGAACGTTCCTGGTTAGCTGGGGTGTTTACTGGTACTCTTATAGTTCTCCAGATAATGTCATAGAGAACGTCATGGTATAATCATGGTATATGCCAAAGTACTTGTATGTTAATGGGAGCAAATTCTAGCACAGAGGTTTGCCACGTCTGGTTACCCTGTAGATACTTTGAGATCAGTGAAATATTATTCAGCTGATAAAATCTCATTTATTTTGTGTAACCCGGAAACGTCATGAGCTGGGTTCAAACACGTATCATCCAGATGAGCGCCAGAGCACGTGTTAACTGTTGGACCATGACTCCAGCAGAGCTAATGTATGTTTCAATACTTTTGAACTGAAATCTTTATTTCCGTAAAGACAAATGAAGTTATGAATCTGTATAGTATTTTCTATGATCGTCTTTAAGATGCATGTGATTAATGTTGTGTGTCAGCATTCAGCACAGATATCAAACCTCTGTTGTCATGCTTCACTGTTTAATGCAACACAACAGATGCTGATGTTGACATTCTCCAGGGTTTCATTTAGGAATAATGGGGCCTGCAGCACAGCACATGATGAGTTTAAAGCAAGCTGGGCGAGTATTGGGAGCTGGGCGTTATAAGGTTGTTCTGGAGTACCTGATATATAAGCTGAGGCTGTATGATGCATTACACTGTTGTGTATGATGATCCAGTGTTGGCCGTGGGAGTGTCAGATAATGAAATTGTCCTGCGGTACGTATCGTGACCTGCGACTGCTTGTCAACACAATTACACTAGATGCATCCCTTGACCTCAGCTGAAGCCAAAGCAAACCACATTCAATGCATGACTGCTGTGATAATCAGCTGCTTCAGTTACAGTAACCTGCTGTCATGATAATATCTCCACTGCTGTTCAGCTTCAAAGCCACATTTTCATAATAATTTCATATTAATTCGAAAGCATTTTAAAGCACAGTGAGAATGCAAAATGCAGACTAAATTCTACATTTCTGTGGTGAAACAACCTTTACAGCTTTATAATTTGTCTTATTTGTCTGATTATTTGCTATAGTTATTATTATTGTATAATAATATATAATAATAATAATAATAATGATTATTATTGTAATTAACCAATTGTATGAACCGTTTGTGCTGCCGGCATTAATGATCATTTAAAAAAGCATGTAGCTTTTTAAGAAGATTTGGAAACTGGGAGGAACAATTATACAGTAAGCATCCACCCAGAACAACTTAGCAACACACTTCTCTTTAGCAACCCCTTAGTAAGACCCTGAAAGCGGCCACATCACTCCAGCATCATAGCAACATGTTGGAAAGCACAACTCACTTTTCCTCAGAAACAAATAAACATCTAGTTTATTTCTCATCTCAAGCACTTTAGATGAGTTCTTGCACTTGTCGCCAACACATACAAGATATGATGTCATGCAGTTTGTTACAGAAGCGTGTTTCTACAGAAAACGAATCATTTGTTTATTTGTTTGAGAAATCATAAGGGGCATTTAAAGGAAATTAGGGCAACATCAAAGACGAGGGTAATTGCTTCTTGCCTCTGTAAGCCTGTTCATTTCTAATGAGCACTAATGACTGTGGGTGGAAACATAAAGGAGTTGGTTATGGGGTTCCTCCCCAAAACTCGATGTGTCCAGTAGCCGCAAGTTTGCAACCAAACACGCCATTACTGATTCTTTTCATAACAGAGACAGACTGTGGGTGTGATGTGGGTCCCAGAGGCCCAATCTCGTTTGATTCGTTTTGATATTTGACTAACTATAACCGTAAATGATGTAATATATATGCATTTCTGTATTTGTTCTTCATGATCAAGAGCTTTACAGCTGTATTTTGTTCAAAGGCAGTTTTCAGTTCTTCATCTCTTATCATCAGTATGGTTAAGTCTTATCTCTCTTTCCTGTGCTCTTTGGTGCTTTATGTGGCTATCAGAATTGTTCAACTATTTCTGATGGCTTTTATCACACAGAATGTGGCAGAAGAAGCAGAAATGGGCCATTTTTGCAGTGCCGGTCACTGGTCACCGGTTGATTTGATGAATCCCTCTGTGTTCTTTAATTCTACCATCTGTTGTCATGGACAGATTTCACTTCCTGTATGATCTGTCACCCAACAGCTTCAGCTCATTCACTTCACTCATTTGTCCTGCTTTTATTCTGCTCTTGACCATTCTTTCATTTTTTAAATCATTAGACCAACAAGACTTTTGTTCGTGTGCAGCATTTCACAGTTTATTACCTAATGATGATTTGTCCATAGATCACATGCAAATTTGTTCCATAAATTCATGAATACATAATTTATCAATGCATAACTTATATTAGATGGCTGCGTGTGATAAAAATTCAGCCATGAAACGCTTGAATAGCTACTTTAATCTACATATAAGACTGATTATTATGCTGTAAACATGAATCGTGACATGCAAGCTGAGCGCGGGACGTTTTTAAAACCCTGCTTGCTGACACCAGTGAGTTCATGCTTGTTTTTCTTCATTTCACCACCCTAGTTACACCCAGAATCTCAGCAATGCCATAACAAATACTGGGGAAGTTCTGGGGCCAAATTCAGCAGTGTGAGAAGTTTAACCTGAGGAGGAATTCAGTTGTCTCATGTTATAAAGCTTATAGTAGTGTAAAAGATTATTTTTGTTTAAATCTGCTGTATTATGTTTCATTAATAGTATCAGCGAGTAACATGTTGGTTTTCTAATTACCACATTCATGTACAATTTGTTAACATAAATTAATGCAGGGAAATAAATATAAAATAGTACTTTATATTATTACCATTGACTGAATTTGGTCTTTTTATGAATGTACAATATAAATATATATTTCCCACATATTTATTTATTGTCACAAGTATAAATCAACATAAATGTATAAGGAACCAAAAATGAATTAACAATGAATAATAGTAATATATTTACAAATATCATTAACCTAAATGAACAAATGCTGCAAAGTCTTTATTGTAACCTTTATTTTTATTGTTGGTTGATGAGACTTAACCATTATCAATAACCATAAGCATTAACCAGCATTAAACTGCACCGCATTACCTCTGTGTGATGGACTTTAATCATGAGTATTAACTGAGTGACTTTCGGCTGTGTGGGATGCTGGCTCGCTGCTCTCTCTCTCACAGATCAGGAGAACTCTTATCGATCTGCTCTTTTGTTGTGAGTGACGTGTTGGATTTCTTTCTAGACCCTCTCTGAACCCAATTTAAGAAGAAGTACTAAGTGCCATGGCAACAGGACAGCTTGTGTTGGGAGCAGAGGTGTTTGTGAAAACATCCATCATACTAACAGCTCAAAGTCACGTTACCTGCGACCTTGAACGTTGCATTTGTCCCGCAGTTCTCATAGAGCTGCAGCGCACCATCGTAGCTTCTCTGTCTCGGGTTCGATTGAAAGTTAATTGGAAAAATCAAATGGAATGTGCAGTTATGCTCAGCCTCATATAGCCTCTGGTTTCAGACGTTATCCAGGTTTTCTTTAGCGGCCTGGAAAACATCCCTCACATGCCTTGTGTGAAGACATGACAGCAGTGTTACACTGTATCTGTCTGGCCTTTTCTTAGTATGAGACTACAGTATGAGACTACAGTATGAGACTACAGTATGAGACTACAGTATGAGACTACAGTATGAGACTACAGTATGAGACTACAGTATGAGACTACAGTATGAGACTACAGTATGAGACATTTCTGAATGCTTCTCACTCATATGGTATATGAAAACCATCCGGAAGATATAAATAGTTGTTTAATCTCTTACCTTTATAGTGTGTTAATTTATTACTTTATACACTTTTTATACATTTATTAGTCAATTTGATCTAATGTTTCTCATTAAATGGATAAATAGGCAGGGTTTCTCTGGCTTTCATTTATTTTATATAATGCAAAACATCCATTTTGCTTCAGTTTTCTGAAGAATCTAGTTAAAGAGAGCAATTTTTTTTTTAATGTGATAATAACAATAACCTTGAGTTGCAGTAAGTGAATGAGTTTACAGTAGGTTGTACGGGTTTGTTTTGGGGCCCTGCGTTTGCTTACAGTTAAAGACCGTGCAGTCATATGGCGTCTGTAATTTTCACAAACTGGAATAAATGAGATCTTCCTCTAACTCACTGCAGTTCTGGAGCCTGTGAGATTTATTCACTTTTTAATCAGTAGTTACAACAAATAAAGGTCTTCTCCAATAATTCACACTTATTCTTCTGTGTTGTGGCAAATAAGATTATAGCTTGTAATGGTGATACTGATGGTTTTCTGCTTGGAAAGGTCACAGTCTCATATTAGGTTGATAGGACCTTCATTAAACATACCATATCACATTAAAAACCCCTCTGCATTTAGCCATGGCTGCTGGTCATCAAAACCTTTGCTTGTCATGCATTTATGGGGATGAGGTTTTGCATCGGTGCACAGAAACACATGACCTGATGTTACGCTGGTATGCAGCTGGTACAGCCCGTGTGTGTGTGTGTGTGTGTGTGTGTGTGTGTGTGTGTGTGTGTGTGTGTGTGTGTGTGTGTGTGTGTGTGTGTGTGTGTGTGTGTGTGTGTGTGTAAATCTGCTTCAGTGGTTGAGTAATTAATTCCTGCTCTTTACTGAGACATCAGTAGCATTGGAGAATTAATAATTATTCAGTCTGTTTCTTTCTCGTTGTGGCTGAGCAAGTTTCTCATTTCCAGGATTAGTGGCTATTGGCTCTTTCTCCTCCCTTCTTATTTTGTTGCTGTGGCAGCTCTGATCAGGTTTCTTGGATGTGTTTATCCCTGGACCCTGGCTAACGTGAGGCTGTCCTCAGGAGAACACCAGAATAAGGCATGCATTTCAACTCCTGACCTTAGGCCTGCAGGGTTCTGGAGAAACATGTCAATATATCAGTGCAAATAAATAAATAAATATATTTTTAAATTATGATTTATAAATATTATTATTTATAAATAATTATTAATTATTATATAAATAAATTAAAGGTTTTTTTTTAAACCGCTTTCACCAGTATTAGTACTTTTTGCTTTTTGCAAGGAAATCACCTTATAAATGGCTATACTAGTGTCTGCACATTAACCATGAATAGGAAAGAATTTCTTATAATTATAAAAATTATATACTTAACCTCCAGATCTGCTCCCAAGATCTCTTTATAGTTATTAAAAATAAACACTGTTGGTCAAAGTCACTATAATATAAATGCTTTTGTCTCTTTTTATAAGGAGCGACCATTGTCTCTTTGTTTTCTTCTGTTTACAGCTTTTTCTTTCCAATTAATAGACCAGCAAAGACCGTGACATTTCTGAAAGTGTCTGGCAGGGTTTGAAGAGCTGTAAGAGTTTTGTCCTGCGAGGGTAAACAATCTAATTGGCAGAAATGCGTGTGTGTGTGCTAGAAGGTTCAGATGGAGTTGTTTGCTTGTTTGTGTGTTTGTTTGTCTGTTCCTTCTCTTCCTGTCATTGATTGCTACTCTGGATGTCCACGGACACACACACACAAATGTTCAGATCCAGGATGGCCATTTCTCTCTGTGTAATTATAGCTCTCAGGCAGGCAGGATTCATTCCAGGAAAGTTATGTGTGGATCTATTAAAGCATTTCAGTGCTCATGTCAGATAGATGTTTTAATGTGTTGATCATATTTATGGCAATATTAATTAATGTCATCTCATCTAATGTTGGACCTTGTGAGGCATTATCTGTATGCATAATAAGATTTGTGACACCCTGTAGATCCTGCTGTGATTTGTTCTTCTGCTGGTTTTGATCTGCAGGAATCAACCTCAGGATATTTGTCGTTTAAATAAATAAAATGATAAAATGTAAACGTAAGGACAAGCTGAGAGCTCTGAATGAGACATGTATGCCGGATGCCACCAGGGGGCAGTGTTTCTCTATGGCACTATGAGCTGTTGCAACAAATCCAAAAGTCTATCACTAATAACACACTTAAAGGAATAAATATCAACCAAAAAATGAAAGTTCTGTCATTATTTACAAACCCTCATGTTATTTCTTCTGTTGAACATAAAAAGAGAAATGGTAAAAAATATCAAAACAGCTCTTTCTCATACAACAAGCTGTTGTAGGTCTTCTGTAATCTATTTGTGATTACATTTGTGATTTCTATATTACTTATCAAAATGATTGTAAAAACAAATAATAATTTTGGGGTGTACTGTCCCTTTAAGGGACAATAATAGGGAAAATGGGGAACAGGCTCCATAAGACATCAGATAAGATCTCATTTATGGCTGAATCACAATGCAGTATGATAGAGTCTGAACAGTGAGGCGGTGATTGTGGACATTGAAATGACCTCAGACAGACACAGACTAAAATAAAACCATGTAGCTGTCTGTCTTTCTGTGAATATTCCCCAAAAATCCATTACAGGGAGAAATGGCGAGTTTTCTTTATGGGCTGCTGCTGTATTTGAAGAATACAGAACTTGGTTTTGAAGGGCTTGACGCTTTCAGAGAAGCATTCAAACTGCACAGGACAAAAGCTGTAATACTGGTGCTTCCTAAGTTTTACAAAAACATGCATGTAAAAATCTAGTTCATAAAAATCACGGTTTACAGAGAGTCCACAAGACCACAAGAATAAATAATCTGATAATCTTTTGTTAAAATGATCTGGCTAACATGTTTTCATTTAATAATATGGTTAGAATGTCATTTATTGCATCTTAGATAAAATACTTCAATAAAACATTTTTATAGCACACCCAAGATAAAATTGTGTGATTAGGACATTGAAAATAAGGGCAGTCAACACAGCTTCTTTATAGTGTAATTCTATGAGATTAAATCAATGGTGGTTGTTATCTTATTACATATTTTAAGCATAATCATATTATTACTGACATTGTGTTATTATTAAAGTCTCTGAAATACCTCATTTTCTCACTGCCTTGTACAGTCTCTCACACACACACACAGTATTATATTACCAAACCTTTACCAGGTTTGCCTACATATGAATCTGTAACAGTTCAGGTTCTTTGTTCTGCTGTATTTTGGCTTTCGTGTGTATTTTGGGTATGATGTGTGATGGTATATTTTTAATGGTTATCCACTTCTGTGCGTTTGTTTGTTTTTAAAGCAGATTTCACTCTGACCATTTAAATCTCATAACTTTTCCAAGTCCAGAAATGGACAAACATTCATCTTAGCGATTCCACAGCTACAGTTTCTGATTTACCGTAGGAAAGTTTTTTTACTCATTGGAGAGGGTTTCTACTGTAAGAGACTCAGATGTGAGGCCCATCTGAAGTGAAGGGTGTCCAGTTAAAGGTGTAGATGATTTATCTGTCTGTTCGACTCAGATCATGTTTTGTGCAGCAGTTTTAAAGCTGCTGTGCTTCTGTTGGGCTCCTCTGTTGCTCTGTGAGTTACAGTCGGTGCTCTGCTGTCTGCCAAACTCACTGTGTTTTCCATTACCTGCAATGAATCTTACCAAACATCAACATTTTTATAGGAGCTGTGATGCGCATACTGGCTACTTCTTGTTTTTAGTTAATATAAGTTCCTTCACTGTATATACTAGATCTAAAAACTTCTCCTGTGAGTTGAAGAGGTCGCATTTTAATTATTTTAACATTTTAGTTTAATTCTATAACTCGTTGGTCAATCTACACCATCTGAGACTAGTTTATTAGGTTAAGCATTCAGGTAAATCAGCTCAGATTTGATTACTCTGTTAAAACACAAAAGGAACCATTGATTCAGAATGTCTAACAAACACAAGCCTGATTTCAGAGGATCTGTTGTCATGTCGTGGTCTTGGCTTTGTTGAATTTCAGGTTTAAACGTGTTATATGATTATTGTTCTGATACCATCTTCATTTTGGCGTGTTCCTCTTGTTTTTGTCTCTGCAAATTTAGTTGCTTCTAACATGATAAAGTTCTCTCTGTTTTCAAAGACAAATGGGATTAAAATCAGCAGATCGGCCACGGGCACGGAGGTCTGATGAAGATCTTGAACATAGCTCAGGTTTCTCCACTCTTCTGGATCTCATAAGGGTTCTTGATGGAACTTAGAGATGTTGGAAAGCCTGTAATGATTTTATTGTGAATATAAGCATGTTAAATTACCTTGACCTTTAACCAAAGTGTTACATACAGAGGACATGGATGTTTATACATGTGAGACTGATTCGACTTTCTCACCCATTTTTTATCTTTTTTTTTTTTTAAGGGAAGTGAAGGATTGTGGTTGATCACTGGTTTCAGCTCATGTTATTAATAACATTCATATATTATTGTTTAATCAGATTGTTTTTGAAAGTTTTCAACACACTATCATAAATCATAGTTATAGATTATTGTTTTATTGTCATTGTTCATGTTGTCTTGTAGAAGCCACATTCAAGAACATACAGCAGCTACAAGACAAAACTCTTTCATGTTTCTTAGTGGAGCAGCCTGGCCTGCTCTGTAACTGTGCAGTGTATTGTGTGTTTGGTTGTGTAGCCTGATAAATTCAGTTTCATGTGTCTGTCTCCTCAGTCTCTCAGAGGTGAGATGAGGGTTCAGAAACTACGACCTCTCAAATAATTTGTCAGAAACATCAGCCCACCTCCAGATACCAGAGTGGTGAGAAGATCTCTCTGCTAATCTGTCTCTTCTAGACAAAACTCCCTGTCATTACTTTCTCTCAGAAGGGAGTACGAGAGAGATCTTGGGTGCTTAACTCTGTCTCGAGCAAGTGTCATCTGCTATCACAATCCTGTCCACACGATCCTGTGAAGTCCACAGCTCTGAAAACATCATTAGACCTTCACATTACCATGCATTGAAGTAGTTCTCACTTAATACCTACATAAGTAGCATTAGCTTGATAGAAAAATGGATAAATATCTGTTTTAGTAGCAGTTATATCAGATCTAAAACTGATTAACTGGTGAAGCTGATTTATCAACATGGTGAGCAATCAACATCCAGCCCAACATAAGCAGATGACCAGACAGGTTGTCTAGCTGTGCTTTGGGTTATCCCTCAGAAAACAGTAATTTCCCTCCAGAACAACACAAACCACAGAGGCTAATGGTCATTCTCTCTCGTTCTCTCTCTGTTTTTATAGGAGTGATGGTTTATTGAGATGCTCTCAGTGTAAGACAGCGCGTTACTGCAGCACTCAGTGTCAGGTAAGAGCTCTGCTGCTTCTGATCATCAGAGATTTCCTAATGGATCACCATCCCAAGTCAGAAGATTCACAAGTCTTACTAGTTTTACTAGTTGTATAACTTGCTGTTATAGTTGTCACATCTAAATATAATAATAAATGTAATTATTATTTAAGTTATATTAGTTCACATAGACATTAACATTCAAACCAGAAGTTATCTGTTATCACTGATGTTTTTTAATATTTTTATGCTTCTGTTTTAAAATGAGAGAGTAAAGGTTGAAAACGGCTTTCAATGGCAAATGAACTGGCTATTAACATGTCTTGTCGGTCATAAACTGTAAAAAATTATAAAAAAATCTCTCAACAAAAAAATCTCTCATGGGGTCCAGTGTGACTTTCACACTCAAGGGCCACACACCCTTAAAACATGTCACATTCACAGAAATTTCAGCATTTTCCAGAGCTGTAAAGCCACCTAATATGGCTGTCACACAAACAGAAAAACTTTTTCCAACTTCTGTAACATTATCTGTCTCAAACTCAGACGCCACACTGCTTTAAAATAACAAACGCTTCAGTGACGGAGCAGCTTTGTCTTCTCCAGACACTCGTGGTTGTCAAGTTTACTTTGTCTTTTTTTAATTGTAGGGCATTCTTTTATCATAATTCCCTCTAAAGGGAGATTGCTCACAGCGAGCGTGTTCTTCCGCAGATCTGAGCCCTGACTGAAGATCAAAACTTGGATCCTGTTTGTTTGTGAATTCTTTGTATGGTGCTCCATTTAATTGTTCTCTGCTTTTTCTCCCCACTTCTTCTTTGCAGAAAGGCGCGTGGCCCGAGCACAAGAGAGAATGCAAATGTCTAAAGCGCCTCCAGCCGAGAATCCCCACCGACTCCGTCCGCCTGGTCGCGAGAATCATTTTCAAACTGGTGTGTGCCATCAGAGCACCCGTCATATCGAGGGCAGGGCTGCTTCAGACATGTTTAATGCGTGTATTTTGTTTAAAAACAGTCACCACTAAAATTTATTAATGACATTCAACATTGTTACACTCATCTTCTCTTTTCTACAGCTCGACCAGTCAGAATGCGACAAAGACGAGCTGTACTCGATAACTGAACACCAGTCTCGTAAGTTGCTGTCTGCTTGCAAGCATCCAACACATTATCCTAACTAGTTTTTATAACAGTTGGCGGCAGCAAGTAAAATTTATTATGCAAGGTTGAAAGATTAGATTTTCTGTGATGAAAGGTGAATAAATGTCAGTTCCTAGCAGGAGTTTATTGTAACATTATGAATTTTCCTCAGTACGGGCCCTCTATGAAACCTGCCCTGCGGACTCTGGCTTCTCAAAAGTAATTGGCTATTTTGTCACAAAGAGCCTCAGACGTCTCGCTGGTCTGGCTCTTTCCTATTCAGTCATAAGTAATGGGTCGTCATTAGAGCTGTAATCCCACCGATGGCCCTTATGGAAGCTCTTTGTGCTCCTTTTAAACCTGAGCTTCTTCATCACAGTAATGGCCTTATGATCCATCGGCCCATCATGAGCCCCTCACTCTCACCTCAGAATGAAGGTCTCATCATCTCGGGCATTATTCCAGGAAATCCATCAGTTCCTTGTTTTTGTGGCTGTTCCAATTTATGCCGAGATCTATGCTTAGACCTTTAGACAAACAGTAGAGCAGCCGTTCCATCATTTTACTTCTCTTTCACTGTCAGTGCCTGTAACGCCCATATGACCTATATGATCTTGATATACACAGTAGACCCCGTGTGATAGCCTCCTGATAGAGATTTCAGAACTACTACAGAAGGAAAATTGTATAGACTGTTTTGATACTGCTTTATTGCATTTTTGCCCCTTACAGAAATTTACCATGGTTTTACTAGAGTTTAAACCAAAAATCCATAGTTTAACCATGGTATTTAGGTTGGTTATAGAAATGGCAATCAGTGTGCTGGAATTCAATGCTTACTACACTTACTACACTATAATAAAACCATGGTTAATTTTCAGAAGAGACAACCTGGTCCCACAGGAAAATTTAACTGTTATACGAGGTGCCGATTTCGTATGAAATAGTATGCAATGATTTGCACAAAAATGTACTTTCTTGAGAGAAACAGCAAGCATGAAGGTCCATCCCTAACCATTACCGGGATGAAACCAGGTCTTACGAAAATGTTAATGAGGTTGTACTAATACATACAAATTACTAATACATACGATTGTAACCATATCACTAAAACGTGAAACAGTTACAATTGTCATGAGATTGTGTTACAAATATATATTCTAAATATATTCTGCTGTTCTGCTATTCCGGTGGCCGTCTCCTAGGTTTATGCTTGCAATTCAACATATGCAAAACCTCTCGCTTTCACAGGAAGTGGGAGGCCTGTATTCCTGTCTCGTGTTTGGCATCCGGCGCAATTATTTTCTGCTCAGGAAACAGTTTGTCCACCCACAGGTCTTCATTGTCTGTTTGTTATCTGTCGTGATCCGTAATACAGTCATAAGTAAATTGCTATTACCTAAAGAATGGATTTAAAAATTTGTCCGACAAGCCTGAGCAATATTATCAGGCTCTGTATGCTCGAGATAAAGAATATGAGGGGAAATGATAAAAGACGCTAGGCAGAGTGCAGGCACGTCAGATTTACGTGTTGAATCTGTAGTTTTACTACCGAGCGCGTCTGAGCGTGCGGGCGTGAGATATGAGCGGCACGCATCTGCCACAGGTCAAGCATTTGCTCCAGACAGCCCGCTGTTCTTCACTGATGGTGTGTTGGAGGAAACAGGAGGGTTAATGGAGAAGCCCATATGCTTGGCAAAGCTGACATAAATCACACCACACACGTGCACACAAACACACTAGCTCTGTTTATTGCTGACTGTTGTCTTTATGGGCATCTACTCTCACTGAAAACATCTGCGTAAACCAGCCCAAGCTGCTTTTCTGCTCTTAGCTGGTCTACTGGTCCAGTTTGCTTGCGTTTAACAGGGTTTTGTCAGCTGGTCAGGCTAGGAGATCAGCTCAGCCAGTGTAAACCATCCGCTGAGCCTAAGACCAGCACACCATTTCAAGCTGGTTTAAGCTGTTTTATTTCAGCAGGGTGCCTTTGGAGAAGCTTCCAGGCCAGAAGTGTGTCTGTGATGCCTTAAAGTGCTGTCTAGGTAGGCAGTATTACAAGGAGTTGGAATAGTTGGTCTGCATGTGTGCGCACACGCACGCCAGAAAACTAACACGCCAGAAAACTCTCTTACTAATGAGACAAGCAAAAATTGCCTTATTATTATTGTTAGCACTCACATGCAGATGCAAAACAAATTCCTAAGACACACACACACACACACACACACACACACACACACACGGACAGCTTTCCCCTCATTTTCTGTTTTAGATATTTTGTGTTAGTTATTAGTTTTCCACACCCTCTATTGGTTCAGTTTAGCATTGCTTACACCCGCACAATAACTAATATCACACCTGAACTTTTTCCAGGTTAATTTTATTTCTGTTTTTGCTGTCTTAAAATGATTAATCTCTGGACCCTGTGCGATTTATGAGCATGTGAAATTTAACTTAAAAATAGAAACGTTTTGGTTATGCAAAAAAAATGTTTTTATAAGGCCCTCATGGGTACTTTAGGAATATTCGGGTATTACCACAACACAAGCAAAAACTTGGCATTACTGATCAAACCATGTTGTATGGACCATGGAAAAGCTGTTACAGTATAGTTTTCCAACATGTCAACATCTACAAAACATGTTTATTAAAACCCTGGTGGTGTTTTTGTTGTACTGCATTATTCTTAGCTTTGTGCTTCTTTATGTCAGAAGCGTGATGCTGCAATATTTCCATGTCTTAGGTGTTGCAGTTGTTCTGTTCTCTGTCTTTAGATCTGAAGGAGATGTCTGAGGAGAAGATGGCAGGTCTGGAGCATCTCTGCTCAGCACTGCAGGTGTATCTCCATGAGGAGATCAGTGATGTTTCTCAGCTTCCTCCCGACCTCGACCCCCTCAACCTGTTCGCCAGAGTAAGTGTCCTTCATCTTCATATTCACCGCTCGCAGTGAGGTCCGCTGGGGACTGCTCTCAGATCAGCACGGTGTAACAAATCTAACGCAGTGTTGAGAATAGAGTCAGTGCATCAGATCACCTACAGAGATGCTCGGTTATTGTTTTGTCCTCATGTCACCTGCTGTGAAGCCATTCTGCTTTTGGTTGTCTTTTTTCTTTAGACCAAGTTGTTGATAGAAACTGAATTAGGTCATTTCAAGTTTTAATGTAATTTTGAAATGGTTTTGTTTCGCCAGTGTTGGATTCCCTACATTTGGGTTCACTTTACTTGAGGTGGTTCACAAACGCAGTGTGTATAGATTATTGGTAGTAAGAGGTCTAGGATTGGAAATTGAGACATGGTTCACATTCAGATTTTCAGATTTGGTTTCAGACTGAAAAAACTAAATACTGGATGCAACTGATTTTTAGAACCTTTAGGAGTTTTAGGGTTTTGGTCCAAAATTAACTTTGGACCAGAACATTCTGGAAACATTTGTTTTTGGTTGAAAAATGAAAGAACATTCCGGGAACCAAATTCTAATGTAAGAAGGATGTTCGTTTTTTTTGGGCTTACAGTACCACCAAATACCACATTGAATAAATATTATAATGCAAAAGAATCATTAACAGAAGCACAAAATGAATCTGAATTAGAAGCAGTGTATTTAAATTCCTTTCTCCTCCTCTCCCTGGAGGCCTATCCCAGAATTTCTCCTTGGTGGACGGCCCAGGTGCATGATAATGTCAGAGTTTATTTACAGATGTGTCGGTGAGATCGCTTGTTTGGATTCCTGTGAGAATCAGTTTTATTTGCTTGTTTACCGTCCGTCACTCTTTACCGTAATTGTGAACACATTGAGTGAAGAGATGCGCTTCGGGGCAAGTGTGGTGATCGTCTCTTCAGGATGGCATGTAAACACAGAAGGGGTTGCACATCTGGTCTGGTACAAACAACGGCCTGTTGCATGTGAACGCAGGCACCTGTTTCATATATAAAACAGCCAGCAGTCATTTCTCTCTTATAAAGCATCAAAGAGCAAATGTGGTTCCGATAAGCATTTCTAACCCAATTTGAAGCTGCAGCAGGACAGACTGGAGATATGTGAAAGGTTGAAACTTTTCAAACATGCACAGACGTGCAGATTAAGAAAGCCCAGTTTACTCTGCATTTGTTGGTATTGGTTTTCAGTACAATACAGGCTTTTATATTCCAGTACGTTTTGGCTTTAAAATCATGCTGTTATGTATTTTTCTTGATGCTGGTTTTCTTGATGCACGTGTGCTCCGTGACGCAGTGTACATTGTTGTGGCACGTTGTGTTTGTATTTGTGTAATTCTGTTGCTGGAGGTGTTTGCAGTGATTGCGTGTGTTTGTATCTTTGTTGCTTCTACATGTGTGTGATACTACTGTTATGATCAGTAGGTTTAATTCACTTAAATTGTGTAGATTTAGTTTTTAGATTTAGTTTCTGTATTTCTCTCTCGCACACACGCACACACGCACACACACACACACACACACACACACACACACACACACACACACACACACACTCATGTTCTTTCACTCTGTATCTTAATGAAATGCAGTGAAATCCTGGATGAATATTTCATTTTGGGTGTGGGTGGAAAACAAACGTGCTGGTTCTGACCCGACTGCTGATAAATCCCTCTGTTCTGCATTGCCTCTCCTGATGCGGGCTGCCTCGTACAGCCTCATTGGTCTGCTGCGCGGTCTTTAGCATTACAAACATGTTCAGTCATGTTAAACAAACACTGTACCGTCACCCAATCAATTAAGCAGTGTGAAAACAGGCAGCCGTGGTCCACAAATGATTTCCATTTCAAATCCGACAAATATACATTTCATTTACTGAAACTAATTACTGAAACTAATTCTGCTGTATCATTCAAAATGTATCCCCTACATACAGCGCAAGTTCCTTCAGGGATGTTTGGATGTTTGTTGATAGTGTAATTTATTTATTTATTCATATTAAAGAAAAACTAGAGTAGGCAGTAGACAAACACTCCAATTAAAGCACTAAAACATGAGAAAAGTGTGTGAACACATCAGTTCAGATTGTAAATCCAGATCCTGAGAGGCTGTCATTCACATTCCAGAGCTGAAGCGCAGTAAATCCACTGCTTTCATTAAATCTGCAGCGCTTGCTAATGTTATTGTGCAGGGCTTTACCGCTCTGTTCTTACAACAAAAACAGAAGATACAGCATCTTCCAGTCGCTCTTTTATATGTGTTTTTGTAATATTAAAAGCAGTCTGATGGCACTTTAAGAAGTATATTTCTTTTCAGAAATGACCAGATCTAGTTTGCTGTCCTAATCCCAAAGGTTTAGACCCTTTCTCCCAAATCCCAAATCCCAAATTGGGAGGTATATCAGTGTATTTTCCCAAAAAAAAGTTCATCCAGTCATTGCATTTGGTCCGAATACATTGATGGGATGTCCTACTTGCCTGTGAAACTATGTATGTGTTCATGTGTTAAAGGGGGCGACATTTTTGGAGAGCGCTCTGTAGGGAGGGCGGGACCTTATGCTTTTAAAGCTAGCTTGCTATTGCTAGCCTCTCTGAAATTGCCTACTCTACCTTTAACACTATATATGAAATGATAACTGCTTGTTTTCAGTTTGCTTTTAGTGGTTCTTTCTAAGATAACCATCAGGATTTCTGTAGCTCATAGCACTTTGTCTTACACTTGTTTTGTTACAGACATGAATTACGATTATGTGGCTTATGTGATGTGCTGTTACTTTTCTAAACTTAGACTTTTGCATTTTGCCTAGCGGATGATTAAACAGCTAAAGAAATCTCATAGGCATACAGTAAAGAAGGGGCATGACCTATGCGTACAGTAAGAACCAGAATATCTTGAAGAGTTTTGTTCTTCAGACTTAACGCTATAAATAAATAACCACCCAGAATACACTAGCAATCCAACA